>VZTH01017695.1:299456-310807 GCA_013397815.1 Aleadryas rufinucha | reverse complement strand
CGCCCCCCGCTCTCCATGTTTTACAAGTGATTTAGTGGATTTTCACACTCACAGAGAGAATGAAGGTAGGCACATTCAGAAGAGATTTTAGGCTTTGAATACCAATCAATCTCAGATGCTTAGCTCAGGGAAGGACTTGGAATTCCAGAAATAGTCCCGGGATGGGATGCTTGGGCTAGAAATATCCTCTCCTCGGGCTATTTCCATGATTACCTTGCATACTTCTGCTTTCAGCTACTGATTGCTGTGCTTTCCCATCAGCTGAGCTTTTTGTGAAATGTACTTGTGAAGTGGGGAATCTCTGAGGCTGCTCACCTCTTTTTGCAGATCAGCAAGCCCAAAGAACCCCACTCTGCAACTGAGATCCCCAAAATACCGAAATCCTTGGGCTGCCACTATGGGAGTGCTGGGCCCCCTCCAGCAGTGGCATTCTAAAAGCAGCTCTGCCACTGAAAATGTCTTGGACAATAGACACCAGGGCTGATAAATCTCCCAAATACATCACCTTTCAAGTGGGCAGCACAGGCAGCCATGGTGTTCAGGATAGCAGTGACCTGGGAACTCCAGTATTAGACTGTGCTAAGGCCAGTAAATCTTTCAGCAGCATCTGAGAAAGAATCTGGAATCTGTAGTTTTTATTAATATTAGCGTCTGCCAGCAGTTACGGCTATTTCTGATACGTGAGGGGAGGGGATTGCTCTATTCCCATCCCCCTCTTCCTTTATACCCACAATTTCCTGACCAAACCTCATTTCAAATTGGCATTGAACCAATTTTTTTTTTCTTTTCTAAGTATTGGGACACACCCAGGTCCTATCAAAACACACCTTGAGACACATCTTGTTGTATTTTACTTTCACAAGGTACAAGGACAGCCACCAGGAAGAGCAGGAAGCATATAATGATTTACAGCTTAGTGTAGAAGACTCATTAATAGTAGAAATACTCTTCAGCTATAGCATTGCAATGAGGAGCTCTTTGAAAGTTTTTAGAAATTTCTGAATTTTGTTTCTGTGTACAAGGACTTTTACTGTCTTAAAATTTATAAATCTAAATCAACTCATCTACATGATATTTAAATACAAACTTTAAATCAGTGTAAAACAGCAGAAATTGTAATCAAAGAGTTTCTAAAACTTCTACTAATGAAGTATTACAAAAACATTTTAAAAAAACCCTTTCTGCCTAATGTCAACTTTATTCAAGAGCAGATAGCAACTTAGTTTAAAAACAGTAGGAAGTTCCCAAAGAAAACAATGTAAAAACAACTATAAAAATTAGATGAAAAATAAAATAAAATACTGAGGTATTAATGTTCTTTTGTTTTGACTACCACAAAACCGAAGTCTACTTCCCACCAGACTCATGTTCTTTAATGCTCAGTGTAACTATGGCCCAATGGGAACTGAGAAGGAAAAAGTAACAAAAGACAAAAAAATAACACCTCCTTCCCCCCCGCCAAAAAACCTCAAACCCCAAGAACCAAGAAAATCTTTCATGAAAATGATAAAGAATGTCACCTAGGAGCAAGAAACAAACCTGTAGGAAACAAGAACCTGTAACCAGACACAAACAGGCATAACCTAAAGGTTTAGAGTTTCACAGCTAAAAACTGCCTGGGTGTCAGCCTTTCTCCATTAGTGTTGAATGTGACCTAACAAATATTAAGGTGCTTTAAACAGCGACTGAAAATTCATCAGTCTTATTACCTCTCTAGACAAGCAAGATCACAGATGTAGAGAAGGATTACAGAAAGACAGTTTAAGTAATTAAACCAGTAACACATTAAAAGACAACAGTAAAGCATCCTGCACCCTCTCTTTAGAAAAAGCCTTTTTAATTATCTGAAACAGTATTTTTCAATTTTTTCTCCCCTTCCTATTTCACTTTACAAATGTTAATTTTGATGGTTACTTTGCCTTAGGATTTTACCAGTGGACATTTAAAGGAAATGCAGAGCAAGAAGCATAACCCTGTGATTGCCTTTAAAGCTAGTTTCTTACCTTTCAATCACATGCACATATCACAAACTGTTTCAGAAATTCACTCATCCATACGTCAAACTTCCCAAACTCCCCCTTCATGCACTGAAAGGACAGGCAACTCTAAAGAGGTATAATACCACGATTCTGCATTGGTTTCTAGAAAAGCCCCACTCAACAACATGACCTCCGTTATTATTGCCTCGCTATTAGAGCTGAACGTGTGTAACTTAAGCAGAGACTCACCTTGCATGATAGCGCGAGTGCCAGGAGGCGCAGGCATGAGACGAGGGAAGGTGTGACGTGGCTGCCTCGGGTTGACTTTCGGTAAATTTGGTTGCGTGCCAGGAGTGCGGCCTGCAGGCTAGGTCATTCCTTCTGAAAACAACAGAGGCAGAGGGTGCTAGTTCAATGCAAACAGTTCAATAAGGTGATATACAGCAAAAAATCTACCAGGGCAGCAGTAAAACATTTCAAAGATAGGACAGAGGCGTAATGACTTTAAATGACAGCAAAACTTTCTATATGCATGCCAGTTTTGAAAAGACATCA
Source organism: Aleadryas rufinucha (assembly GCA_013397815.1). Taxonomy (NCBI): domain Eukaryota; kingdom Metazoa; phylum Chordata; class Aves; order Passeriformes; genus Aleadryas; species Aleadryas rufinucha. The sequence continues at coordinate 308,273 of VZTH01017695.1, read as the reverse complement.
CCATTTCTTTAAAATGCTTGAGATGCAGTGAAATGCCAATATTTTTGTAATTTTTTTTGTGAGTGGTGAGGTGGGTGCTTTTTACAAGGAACGGAGACTGATAAATTTTGAAGTACCTGACATATCCACAGCTTTAATAGTTAAAAGCTAATACTGAGACTTAGAACTCTTTTACAACTTGATAACAGTAGGGCTTTGGTAAGATTTTACTGTAGGTAGGTGCATATGGGAGGAGCTAGGAAGAAAAGAGTTAATGACAGGAAGGATTAAAGCCATGTACATTGTTCCATACAAGTCAGTAATAGCGATACAAGCAATCATTAACTCCAAGCAAGTTCTGCTTCAGCTCTTGAAATGTTTGGCACCCCAGAAATGCAGGGAGGTTTTGTTTTGGTGTTTTCTGGGTTTGTTTTTTAAAGAATACATCTCATCAGTGAATCATGCAAGTACCCAAATATCTACTTGGAAATCACCTCCAAATGTTCCTGGTCATGTAACTGAAGAGATCCCTTCTAAGAAGTACAACCGTAAATTGTTGTTAGAGCTTTGCACCTTAAAAACAGTTTTGCAAAATTGCTCCATACTCCTCTACCCCTTCCTTCTGCTCAGGAATTAGTAACTACAGCTTGCACTGCCTTCCAAGGACTTGCTGTTTGTTACACCTCTCAGCACTCATGAAATAAGAGCATTCTTTTCTCTCTAAGGTTAAATAAGCCTTCTGGGTGGAATCCAGCTACTTCTGTTTTAGTGAGCAGATGCCAAGTACAGGCCATTTGTCTAGACCAGTCACCTGGGAATGAAGCAGGACCTTCTTTGAAGGTAATTCATCCTGCCCTTGGACAACCACTGCATTTACAGACCAAAACTAAAGCCAGTATCTTCAAAACAGGTCGACTCTGAGTACATGGCTTTTCACAGTACATTCAGGAAGATCGGAAGAAATCAGTGATGAATTGCTTTTCCAAACTCTGCATGCAGGATTACAAAAGGAGAATAACAATTCTACAGGGAAACTGTAATTTCTCTACGAAGTGCAGCATCATTACTGCCACTAAAAAAAGAAGTAATTGTTTCCATAAACAAAAGCCTACTCTTCCCAGCATGACAAAAGAGAAAACAGTTAAGCAGAGTATCTCTAGCTGTTCATTCTTGGTAGGACATGACATTCTGAGGGTGGAGGAGCTCCAGTACTCTTAGTGCAAACAAGTGCAAAAGATTCTGCTCAGCCATGTGATGATGGGCTCCAGACAGTCCTTGCAAGCTCCAAGCCTGTGTGCAGGTATGGAAAAAATTATCATTCCACTGTTCAACTGCACAGAACATCAGATGTCTTTTTCCCCCCACTGCTCACCTTTAACAGTACTGACACCAACTCAGCAAACCACAAATACCTGTTAAGGCAAATTCAATAGACCTCCGAGGCATCAATTCAGCTAAAAAGGTTTATCTTTTATGAGACAATTACTTTTCTATGATGTACCACTAAGGAAACACAAGACTAGGAAACTAGCACAATACAAGCAGCGTTTGGAGCGTAAGAAAAAGAAGGTTGGGAAGAGGGCTTGCGCGATAGTTTGGGATTGACATATTGTAGGTATAGGTAGGAGGAATCCAATCACTGGGAAGAAACAGAAGGGATGCATGTGTAAAGTCAGTACTGTACCTCATGGAACTTCTCAAGATCTTCATAAGATAGTTCCTCGCTACATGAATATCATTTTCCGACGGCATTTTCTGTGCTACAATATCCACCACCACTTTCATCTTCCTGAGCAGCCAAGCAAGGGGAGGAACAGACTGGACTGAGTTGTGGCATAAGGCAAGTCAAGTGGACAAGAATTTACAAGTTCTGTTCAATTTTCTGTATTTGTGGACACTCAATATTTTTGAGAGGTTCTCTTTTTTTGACATAATATTCTGAACAGTCTAAAAATACTGGTGGGATACCTAGAGGTGGAATCACATAGACACTTGCTTTTGTTGGGAAGTTCACTTTGTTGGGAAGTTTCACAACTTAGTTCATAACGAAAAATGAATTCCGTGCATAGTCAACAACACGTTCTGATAGTAATTATAATTAAATTGTGAGAATCTGTCCTGCACTTCAAGAAACAATTTTTTCTAAGAAGTGTACTGCAACATAAATATTGATTCCAAAACTCAGCAAATGGATAGAAGGACTAGAAAGAAAAGATTAAAAGATTCAAAACAGGAATATTTTGCAGGCAACTAAAGAAGCTGGAAGCTGAGCATTTATATTCTAATGTAATACCTCTGTATTACTTCTGAGTGACAGAATGAGAGTATCTGAACCTATAACCCAGAAAACCCCCAGCATTAATGGAAGCATTTTTAAAAGCATTTCACTGAAATTGTCTTTCTACCAGTGCTTTTTACAGAAGCTGCTGGAAGGAAAATGTTGATAAGCATAGAAGATAGGTTACAAAAGAAAAAAGATAAAAGGCCAGCAGATACAACAACAGAAGCATGTATTTCCCCAGCACCAACTTCTCCAGCAGAAATTGTCTCATTCTTATCTACCAAATAGCACCTCTGTTGTAACCCTGCCATACAGGCTTTTGCATTTGGATTAACCAAGGCTAAAAGGTGACAGGCAGTTCCAGGGGACTGCATCCAGGTAAAAAGCAATTGCTAGAATTTATTTCATAGAACCATAAAATAGTTTGGGTTGGAAGATCACTCAGTTAAAACACCCCTGCCATGGGCAGGGGCATGTTCCACTATATCAGGTTGCTCACAGCCTCATGCAGGCTGGCTTTGAACATTCCCAGGGCCGGGGTATCCACAACTTCTCTGGACAACCTGTTCCAGTGCCTCCCCATCCTCACGGTAAAGAATTTCTTCCTAATATGTAATTTGTCGTTAAGGTTTCATTCCAGCCCCCTGCTGAACGAGCGAAGGCCTGACTGCCGGCTCACCTCACACCTGAAGCCTGAGGCTGCACACCTTTCCTTGCAAGCAGCGGCAGCCACACGGGACAGAGGCTGGATGCGCCATTCCTCTGAAGCCAAACCTGCTGTTTATCCCTTTTTAAAGGCTCTCTCCCCTTCTTTCTTGTCCTTATTTTTCCCTGCCCCGCCCCCTGCCGGCTGCCGTGCGCAGGGAGGCCGCGGCTCCGGCTGCCACCGTCACTGCCGGACTGCCACCTCCTACTGCTCGGATTATTCCTCATCCTAACTGAGACTTCCTCGGGCCGGCAGAGCGGCACACTCCTGTGACCACGGAACGTCACACGGCAGTGTTTTTTCTCCTGGAGGCTGCAGCTCTGGGACTGCAGGATTGTGCTCCACATCAGCAGTAATCATTGACAGCCAGGGCTTCTCATCTAACCAGAAGTGGGCATTAGAGGCCAGTCCTTGCAAATGCAGCATCTCCCACTGTTCATCTGTATCTGCTGTGACAGGAAATAAATCATGGAATCAATCAAAGAATGGTTTGGATTGGAAGAGACCTTAAAAATCATCTCATTCCAATCCTTCTGATGAAGGCAGGGACACCTTCCACTAAACCAGGCTGCTCAGACTGCCATCCAACCTAGCTTGAATGCTTTTACGGTATAGGCCATCCATAACTTCTCTGGGCAACCTGTTCCAGTACCTCACCATCCTCAGAGCAAAGAATTTTTTCCTAACATCTAATCTTGACCTACTGTCTTTCAGTCTGAAGCCATTCCCCCTCGGCCTGTCACTACATGCCCTTTAGTCTCTCTCCAGCTTCTTGTAGGCTCCCTTCAGGTCCTGGAAGACTGCAATGAGGTCACCCCAAAGCTTTCTCTTCTCCAGGCTGAACATTCCCAGTTCTCTTAGCATTTTCACATAGGAAAGGTGCTCCAACCCTCTAATCATCTTGGTGGCCTCCTTTGGACTCACTCCAACAGGTCGATGTCCTTCCTGTGCTGGGGATGCCACAGCTGGATGCAGTACTCAGGGTGGAGTCTCACCCAAATAAAACCTGGGTTTAGACAAGAAATCCCAATTTTTCAAAAATAAAAGGATGGATAAGTCAGTGGCTTCAGTCAGAAGTGAGCTGAATCTACAAAGACAGAAAAAAAACCCCAAAACAGAAGCATCTGTTCTTTCTAACTCCTACTGTTGCACATTGTCAGCCCTAATTCTCTGAGTGAAAAGTGTTGTAGTGATCATTTATATTAAAAATTCTTTAAAAAAATATATTCCCTTTTCAGTCACTTTAGTTTCTACAGAAAGCTGCAGACCACGTTTCAACACGAGAATTTGGGAACCAGTCAATGTAGTGACGCTGAACAGCAGCTATCGAAACTCTTCTCCCTCCATTCACTACAATGCAACTCAAAGCTTTTCAGCAGTGCAGCAAGCCCTTTGTGTTGTTAAAAACTTTGTTTTTAAAATAGTCCAAGTTCACTTTTCCAAAGTTGCAGCAGGAGGTCCAAACTACTGGCAGTCATTTTAAACCTTTAAACCAGAAATTTGGCCTAATCTCACTGTAACTGGCTACAAGACATGCCAAGGATGCAAGGCTAAGGAAATGCAGAAAGGCTGCAGCCCTGAGATAAAATGGAAACCTTCACAAGCTTAAAGGTCAAATGCACAATTCACTGGCATTCTCAAACAAGCATCACGCTCAGGCACTGCACGTACTGCGAGGTACAGCTCACAAGGTGCCCTTAGATTGTTTCAAAGCCAAATAAACCAAACCATGCTGCACTTGTTTGTCCTACAGAAACAGATGACCAGTTACAAACACTGCTGCCCCATGCCAGCCATGCAAATCAGCTAGGAGGGGTTCAGTTTTTGGAATATCCTCAGCAAGCCATTCACACACTGTTTGTTCTACTCCATGTAGAGAAAATGTCAAGAATTTGTAGTGATAGCACAGGTGCTCTTGTTTGTCTGCTTATAAATCCCAAACAGCTTCATAGTTCTCAGCTTCCTCACCTCCCCTCTTTTACAATAACAGTAGGCTAGACATACCAATACTTCATTAAGAAGTTTTTTTAGTAAATCTGTACATGCTGGGGGAACAAAAGTCTTCCCAATCCATGGGGTTTTTCGCAGTTCACCAATCTTGTGTTCAGTAAATTAAAATACACTAGAAGACCAACATATAATGTAATTAACTGGGTATGCAAAAAGCCACTGTAAAGAAACTGCTAAATCATTTATTCAATATATTAAAAACATTTTTTGGATTTTGTTAGTCTTCTGAATCTTTGGCCTGAAAAAAAAGGAGGCTGAAAACCACCATGAGGCTGCAGTTACCCACAGGGGCCTCAAATAAAAAGAAATTGACAATGTAACTGTTTTTCATTCCAGAAGCTGTAATGTGTGTTTGTCACTGCAGATTTGAAGAACTCACCCAACTGTGGGAGCTCATGATTAGAACTGGATGATTTTTCTAAAAAGAAGAAAAAAAAATTTTTTTTGAATGAGCACTTAATTTGGTCTTTCTTCTTACCATCCCTTTAAGCAGACAAACAACATTCCTTTCTATAGAACACCAAAGGAGTCATCATCCTGTACAGACAAAGATATTTGGTATTATCTCTCTCAGACAACTATATTCATGGAATTCAAATTACTTCATGCTACATTAGTCACCACTGGCAGATCTATCTGCCAGGGAAATATGGGAATGAAGTATCTAAAATCCGGCAAAAAGCTACAGTCCAGCAGCAAAACTATATAAGGAATGTGAATGGTTTCTTGTGTCATTCTCAGTAACTAAACATTTGCAAGAGTAATCCTAATTTAGGCTAAAACAGTTGTTATCAATTACATAAAAAAGCTTTTGATTAAGTCCAATACAATTCCCTGCTCCTTTCCCCTTGCCATTTCCAGTGTTGTCCTGTCTCCTGACATAGAGGTGCATCTGTATCTTTGGATGTAACAGCAAACCAAGTGAGGACAAAGCATCCAAAACTTGAGGTGGAATACTTTTTCTGAACACAGTGTCCCTCTTTATTTCTTCTTCATTTATTTAAAAATAAAGAAAGGAGGGTGGTATGTATGTGTGAAAGAATATAAGAAGGAAGAAAAACAGCCCCCCTGAAAATTTCCATGCAGAAATTGTGTATTAAAGGATTGCCCAAATTAAAAAAAACTTCCAGAATATATCTTGAAGTAAACCTTCACTGTCACTCATATCCAACAGATATGATTCAAAGAAGTTATACACACACATGCACATATCTCTCCATACAGATACACGTATAGATATATACATATGTTACAGATACATGTATAGATATATACACATATACACAGTGACTTTTTAGGCTTTTCTAGTTCCAAAATATTCCTGCAATTTCTCTGACCAGGTTGATGGTTTTGCACTCCAGCCACTGCTTTTTTGGTCTTCCCAATATACCAAAGCACTGCTAAAACCTTGCAGTCCCACAATCCACTTATGAATTCACCTCTCTGCTGCTTTCTAGAGCACCACAGCCTCATCCACTTCCTTTCCTTTCTGTTAAGCCTGTCCTACTGCCTTTCTTTCAGATTCAGTCTTAGATGCCCGAAGTTCCTACTGTCCTGTGGCTAGACAGCAGCAACTTAAATGCTTTTTCTAAAGTACACTCTGTGTCAGCATTCAGACTGTCCATCCAAGAGAGCCTTAAATGTCCTTTTAAGTAAGGACAGTAGATACAGTGACTACATAAACACCTCCAAAAAGCCAAAAAATGGGGCCTTTCAAGGTGAGGTAGAAACATCAGGACTTGAAATTTTAACTGTAGAGACATAACACCTTCACTTTATATAGAGAGATTAAACTTAAAATGTGTAAAATGTCTTTTCATGATGAGCAATAAACCCAAAAAACTACTGGTAAATATCATCATGGCAAGTACTTTAAGGCCATGCCTTTTACCTTTGCAGATCTGTAGTGAGCTTTATAAAATCAACACATACCATCTCCTTTCTTTCAAGGTCCTTCCCTGAATACAAAAAATGCCTGAATGGAACTCTGTTTCAGATGAAGCCAAATCCTGCCTGGATTTACATCTGGCTTGTTCACAAAAGGAATGGTTAAATCAGATGCACTGCAGGAACATTTAATGAAATATTTAATTAAGTAGATATTTAGAACAATACTGCCGATCGCCATAACAAACAATATAGTTCTTTTCATCCGAAAAACCCCATGGGAGTAAGAAGCAGAACCAACTCAACAGGCTCACCTAAAGGTTTTTATGCTCATCTATTTAAGAGCTTGCACTTGTTAAGTACTCAAGTATTGCTTCTCAGCCTATTCTCAGAACACCTGGAATTCTCAAGTAATCTTCCAAATAAACACTGGCTACATCACACAGCATCCAGGACCCATTTACTCCAGCTTAGCCATAACTGAGAACAAAGATGAGTGTAATATTGTAAAAAATTACAGTACTTTCCACATTAATAAAGAACTGAATAAGCTTTTAACGTAAAAATTTTCCCTTGAGGCATCTTGGTCTCAGAAGGACTATAGAGATTTGAAAGAAAAAACTGCTCCACAAAAAAAAAAAGAAGAAAAAATTTTAAAAAATTTAAAAAGAAGGAAAAAAAACAAAAAAAGAAAAGAGATGAAAAGAAAACTGCTTCTTCTGAGGAGCCCCATCTGGATTACACATACAAGTGCATGTAAAAATTTATACTCTTCCACTGAATTGAGGTAGCTATGCAACTGTAAATCACTCTGTGATATATGGCATGGTTTGTAAAAAGGATTTTTATTGTCATAAAAACTATTTTCAGATTAAAACAGACATTAGAGTTTTGGCGCATTACAGAGCTCATAATTTGGGCAGGAAATCTCAGCTGCCTTAATGTGTTGGAAGCCCAAGGCATAAGGTGGTTACAGTTGCACAATCATCCAAGGTAACCTCTCCCTCCTTACCTCCCGGGGCAGCTCAAGTTTCAGGTGAAGTTAATTGTTCATTCCAAGTTATATCCCGTTCTTAATCTCCTACTGATGAATGCAGCCATAACAGCATTATAACAAGCAGCAGGACAATTTGAAACATTTATGCATCCATCTACCATTTCTCCACTGCAAAGGGCAGATATTTTCCTGTGACTTCTTGGAGCATGAACTACTCTCCTCCTATGCCTGTACTAATTCAGGCCAAATAATTCCAACATTTTGTATAGAGACTCTTAATGGAAGCAGAAAGAATCTGCATGGGCAGGTATAATGCTGTCTCTGAGAGCTCCACCTCCCACGTGTGGGAGGGAGCCTGACCCTGAGAAATGCCAGCCACCGCCCTTAATCCCTAGGGGGAAGATGGAGGCTGTAGTGAGGGAAGTGCAAGAAGCTGGATCCTCTGCTGAGGATCCCTGCAATATCTTCTGACATTTCATCCTTCGAGAAACTGAGCTGTTTCCCGTGATTTGGATACACTGGGAAAAAGTACAAACCCTTATTTTGAGAAGACATGGCAGCCCTAAAACACTTACAATCATTTAGAGCTAGAAGTTTAAAAATGACCAGAGAACTCTAATTTCTGGGATTCCTGGAGCAGCACTGATTTTGCTTGGGGAATCAGGCTTTTAGGCTTATTTTACAGAAACTGAATGTGCCAAGATATGCGCCCAATTTAACATCATTAGACTTGAAAGCTGGGTTCAGTCACTTCACAGCAAAATAAAAGCTATTTTCCAAGCAAAACTGAAAACAGGATCACGTCACTCCAGTAACAAAAATCTTCAGTAGATCATTTTTCTTCAAGCCCAGCTCACACCACCCCTTCAGATCTCTATCTTTAGTCACCCTAATTATCACCAAGAGTAAGTTTTACAAGAGAGTAAATCTGTCAAAAAAAAAAAAAAAAAAACCCAC
>VZTH01017695.1:233827-299442 GCA_013397815.1 Aleadryas rufinucha | reverse complement strand
AAAAAAAAAAAAAATGCCCACTGGTTGAAATATGTGCTTGGATACATAGAAATCAAATCAGAAACTATCTAAATTTTCCAAGCCCAGATCAGTTACAATGGATGACAAAATACAGGAAAAAATGCTCTAGTTAATATTCATAAATAGTTACTCCTGCTGCCACAGTTTGTTTGTTAAAAAAGCTGCAAGAACTATCAGCACCCCTCTGAAATGATCAAGTAGCTTAATAACTGAATTCATCCATGCATTCTTCCTGCATAAAGCAAGGTATCCATCTACGGACAATCTCACAACAGATCACACAGATACTATTACTACATTCACATGCAAATTGTGCCTACATCACTATTATTAAACTTGGAGCAGTGCATACTGCTCTAACAGTGAGTACTCAGCTGTTTGCATTATATGTGCTACATTTAGTCCTATTCAGGTGGGAAACAAAATTGGATTTCAACACTCCTTCTAGGGTGGTACAGAGCTCCATACAGGGAAGTCTAAACAACCTCAAGGAATAGAAGAGGTATCTTCATATAGAAAAAAATCACTGAGACACACAGAATACCACATATGAGCTCCAAGTGACTAATCAAAGTTTAATATTTTATAGCTTTATTCAAAGTTCAGTGAAGTCATCAGAAATGTGTGATGGGTTTTATGTGCCAGTGCTCTGTTATGTATTATTATGCATTATTATAAACCAACAGTAACCTGTAGACGTTGATCCTAACACTTCTGGGATCCTTCCCCACAAATACAGTGGGCAGATCCTACCTGAGCAGTCCTGTAGTGTGAGAAGGTCCATTAGCCTCACTAGATTAAGGATTTCTCTAATGGAGCTGTCTGGCCTGTCTGGTCACCACTAAGAAGATAGAGACAGAAACACATCCTGAGCCCATGCTGCTCCAGCACCCCACCTTCACAGCATATGTTCTTGAAAAGCAGGAAGCAGTGACTGCCTGGCAGTGACAAAAAAAACCAACCCTAAATTAATCATTTAACACTCCCTCCCCCATCCCCAAACTGTGTAAGACAAGTGTACTTAGAAGATTAGGGGTTTTCCCCCCACCTTTGCTCAGTACTTCATATTCCTCTCCTTCCCAAGGAGAAATCTCACAACCCTTTCTTTATATTTATCATGAAGAACAAACAATTTTGGTCTCATATTTATCAACATACTCATTTCCTCTTGCACTGTAACGTAAAAATCCCCTTCCACCCTTGTGTAAACTCTGCACATGTTGACAAACAGCTCACAGTCTGGGAAACTTTCCACTGAATTTTCTTTTCACACCACTAAAAGCTCAAGAGTTAAAAACTCTCAGGTCTTGACACTTTGAGTTTTACTTAGAGTGACTCTGCTGCTCCATTTGTCTCCATCCTACACTGGGATGAAGACACCAGCCCAAGAAAACTGGTTGCAGACCTCTTAGAAAGTAGTGACTGCAAACCACCCCAGTGCATGGCCCAGCCAGGAGAAGAGTGGTTTTGCTCAGCAAGGCAAAGCTCACTGAAGCCAGGTCTGCCTGAGAAATGGGAGGCAAATTTGAAAGCTAACAATGAAATACTCTTTTCAGAGTCACCTCCCTTCTCCCACACCTGCTGACTCCACTTCAACAATCCTATAATGAAATTTTAATCAGATGCATTTGAGACAACAATGCATAGCTTTTTTATCCCCCTCATCCAACAAGTTACAAAAGACACAAAAAAGCCAAGAGAAAGGCACCCTGAGCACTGGTTTATCCCAATGGAACGAAGGGGTGAGGAGCTGCCGGAGCTCATGAGTGTCCTACCTCCTGGCCAGCCTGGCAGGAGCCTCCCCACCCCGGCACAGCCTTCGGGTACCTACCCAGGCTCCTCCCTCAGGGAGCAGGCACAGCTCCCGGCCGGCGGACCAAACCCCCGTCATGGAGCGGGACCGGTCCAAGGGCGAAGCGATGGGGCCGAGGCGGCACCGGGCAGTTTTGGTGGCATCCTCCTGGGTTCTGTTCCCGGCAGACGCGGGCGATGCCGGCGGAGCAGAGCATGGGACTCCTCAGCCCTCTGCCACCGGCTGTCCTGTGCTAATCTGCGGCCGCCAGCTTAGGGATATAATTAGACTCACAAAGGAGCCTTGTTAGCGCTCCCCGCTAAGAGGCCGGAGCACTTCAGATTAGTCAGACCCGCGACTGTGCCGCTGAACGCTGCTGCGGAGCTCGGCGGGGAAAAGCTGAGCAAAGCCCAAAAAATGAAACCAGAGGACTGTTGTCCCTGACGGAGGAGGAAGGAGGGAGAGTTTTAATTTTCGTTTGAAGTGGTGTTTGACATGGCGCATGGAAAATGCACTGACATACTGCTGCTAAAACTGTTTGTTTGTTTATCTGTTCTATCCTTTTCCAGTCTTCTACGCAATTACATGGGCGAGTGAATAGACGGGTCTGGGGCACTGCATTGTGAAGAAGTTAATGTCACCTATGAGATGACAAAGCTAAAAGAAAATCTCTTAAGAGCTGATGGACCATCAATGGTAGTGGAGAATTCCAGATGTTTTTCCTACACAAGAAAAACAAGCAGACAGTCTTCTCAGGGAGCAGCACTTCCCCTAGAAGAGAGGCAGCCTGTTATATCCCTAGAAATAAACCACCTCAGCATGCAGGCACTGGAAATCATCACCCACAGAAAAAAGTGGGAGGTACATCCTTCCATCCCCCAGGGAGACTGATGTTACAAATTCTGGGGAGTTCTTTCAAAGGACAATTTATTTAAAAAGTCTTCTGAAAAAATAAGCTTTATTCCACAGTCACACAATTAATCCCCTTCTGCTAGCTAGATTTACACATGTAAGCTTGCCATGGTTGCTGACCGTCATCATACCTGAGGACATAAAGGATATAGTAACAGGCTGCACAGAGTTTCTTTGGGGAAAATGAAGAAAATTAATTATGCTGTACCCTTAAGGATCAGCAAAGCAGAAGGAAGATAAACTTTCTTCTTACACCCTGGCCTATGTGCCACGATCATGTTTTCTTAGGTTCACTGACCCACCACACTAAACAACAACTATACATTTTCATTGGTTTTGTTCTATAACAGAGCAGACTGCACCACAGCATCCTTACCAACTGACTGATCCCCATCCTGCATGTGTAAAATGAACGGCTTTTCACAGGTCAAAGCAGGATGCATTTATAGTTGTAAAGGAAAAGCTGGAAGTTCCTTGGATTTACAGAAATCTTCAAACTTCAGGAAGGCACTTGGCTAAAGGGCAAGAAGCGGTCTTATTTTATGCAAGCATACATATTTGGATTTTAATAAGAAATGCAGTTAAGACAAGCACATGGCAGAATTACAAATTACGAAAGTCCAACAGCTCAGCTGTGTGAACCTGCTGGAAAGTTAGACGGTGTCTGGCTAAAACTCTCTCAGCCAGACTGATATATTCTATTAAAAAACAACTGCGCTTCATGTAAAGGCAAGAGTATAGATTACTCACAGATGTTAAAGCTAATGTAATGAGGATTTCTTGGAAGTAGCCTTCAATAAAGATAGGCTAAACCTAGCATGATGCCTTGCTTATGTTAACACCCATGCATGTGCGTGCATGTGCATACTCAGTCCAGAGAGAGGCAGACTGATTTAATGGCTTGCTTTTCTAACAATGTTTCAGAAAGAGTCTAAAAACCATGGTGTTATTGCTGTGTGAATGAGGATGCAAAGTCAACTTGACAAATATTCTTGGTGACTTATTTGGCAAAACAGAAGTGAAACTCAAGTGGGAAAAAACCCTTTTTTCCTGAATTTCCAGCAGCAAGTCCATCCTTGCTCTACATAACAGAAGAATAAATTGCATAGAGTAGATACTATTGAATCTGCCTAAAAAACAATGAGAATCACACTGATACAGTGGTAAGAGACGAGGAAAACCAAGTATTTCCTTAATTTTAAAGAAAAGGAAAATCTGAGCCTCAAAAACCAGTTGACTAATAGGATTTTTAATTTGCTTTAAAAAGCCTCTTTTCAGTCTTAATCTGCAATCAGATACTGCTGAGCTGTCCTGCTAGACTGCAGCCAAAACAGCAAACAAGCTCATCTTACCTTCACTACAAAGACTGCTGGGCATGGCAGTACATTTGCTGGAAAACAGGTATAAACAGTTGCATAATTGCTATGAAAGCTTTCCCAGAAGACAAGTGGAAATTTTAAAAATATCCCTGAAAGAACTAGGATTATTACAGTTCTTATGTGACATATAGGACCCAAAGATGAAAGAAGGTGGGTGATCAGACAAATGCCATGCACAAGAGCTCAGATTTTTCAGTCAAGGGCCAAGACCCCTCTCCCTTCAAGGCCTTATCTCAAGTGTAAACCTGCCTCTCAAAGAGAGTACAACTAAGTAAACAACCTGGAATCATTACTCCAGTTGCTGTTGGGTTACAGTATAGAAGGAAAAGGAGCCTACATCAAGCACCACACTCTTGGTATTAATGCAGACATGCTTATAAAGCTATGACACTGGATGCACAATTGCAATAGTATCGAGTCCATGTAGTACCAACCAACCGTTCATTAGTAACTGCTCTTGAAAGAGGAAACTGTATGACCCTAGTTCAAAGGAAACCCCTGCACATCACAATCTGAGCTTCCAGAGGGCTTTACCTCCTTACTGAAAATTAAAACATCAGCTAAAAACTTTGTATTAAAAAACAGAATAGGTCAAGAGTTAACCCCCCACCTTCTCCTTTCCCATCCCCAGAATGAGAAAACACAGATTCAGGGTGAATAGCTTTCAAGCTTTCACCAGGAACACACATATCAGTTTCACTTGAAAAGTTTCTCAAATCTTTTTTTTTCATTCATTTTAATAGCCAAAATAGTGGGAAGTAACTTGCTCATCACCAAGAGCAGTGCCACAGGAAGAGCAGCATCTGCAATCAAGTCTGTTAATGAAGGTGCCCATCCCTGTCTCTCCTCCACCTGACTCTGGCTGCCAAGGCAGACTTCATTCCCCTGCAAGCCTCCCCACCATCTCTCCACAGGCATATGGCTTTTCACCAAAAATACACCAAAAAAAGTGGTTAAAAACCTGAATGCTCAATACACCTGTCCCTTTGAAATCTTCTGGGAAGCACACTTGGGATGCTTTTGCCTAGACTGACCTTCCTGCATTATTAAAATATATATTACCACATTTAATTCAGGAACACTTATCCAACACAGACTGTTGTGTGCTAAGGCAGAAATTTCTAAATAATACACATATTTTTGAAATCCATTAAGTCGTTTAAATGAAAGTAACAGCCACAAGAGTGCGCTACCAGCAAAGGATTCAGTCACAGAGAGTACTCAGACTTTAAGCTATACAGAGTAATAAAAAATAAAGGTTGTGGTTACGCAGTCTTATTTGCACATCTAAATGGAGTCCTCAGACATTTAATTGCTGTAGCTGTGATCTTCAGAAGTCAGGAGATATACAGGTTGTCTCCATTTCTGAAGGTGGAATTCAGATAGAGCAATGAATGTTTCTCTTTGTTTCAAAGCGAAATTAGTCAGCAGTTTTTGGATTTTATGCACCTTTAAAACGACCCACTCCAACTGAGACACCTGAAACTAACAGCTTTTCTGATACCACCTTTTTTTCCCTGAATGCTTGTAGCTGACTAAAACTCAACGCAATGAGTCAAAAAAACAAAACTGTGGCTTTGCTGTTGTTTATGATCTCTATGCACTGAGTATCTGAATACCTTGTACTCCCCTCTTACTTATCTTTTCAAGCAAAGTGCCAACAAATTACAACAACAAAGTCAGCCTATTTTTCTGGAAGCAGCAAATGGAACTGCAGCACTTTTTTCTAAGCAAAACAGAAGGAGTTCCTGTTTTTGAAATTTCAGCTTCTAGTATCTTATCATAAAAGGAAACTACTTCCAAAAAGTACCCCTAAAAAAGAAGTGACCTAGAACTTAAAAACAATAAAATAAAACTATAAACACATGCCTAACTTATGGACTTCTAGGGGGAGGGAGAGGTTCTAAAAGAGAAAAGTAATAATAAAAGCAATCTATTAATATTCAGATATTCTCAGAATGGCAAATTGAACCAATATTTTGACAGACAAGTTATTGACAGAATTCTATTATATGGGTATCTGTACAAATCCCTAAAATTTCAGCAAAGCAGCGTATTCTACCTTAAATGCCCATTTTCACATGCCAAAATTCACACAAAGGCCTACACAATTGCCTTTTGCCTTGCTGTCAACCACGGCAAGACCTATAAGGCCCATAGCACTGCTCTTTCCTTTCGCCTCCCATGTATCAGGTAACCAATTGGTCTGACCTCCCATTTGCCAGTCATCCTGCGCCTGAAAGGTGGAGCAAACAGCACCACCACACTACAGCCAACAGTGCCTTTTTTAAAAGAAGCCATGCTGGAAGGAGTATTGCCTTGTCACAGCACAGCAGCTCCTTTCCTGCCCCATGCTCCAACATGTTGCATTTTACATAAAAAGAGACCTGCAAAATGCTCTGCTTCTGTCTACGGAAATAAATAAATGCAAATAAATTATCAACCCTAGTGCCCTTAAAGACTTCAGTCATTAACTTGAAGAAATCAGGATTTCACCATCACAGTTTGCTCTGGTTTTCATTGTTCCTCAGCCCAACTGTACAGGCTTGAGCAGGATGGAACAGCAATTTCATTTATAAATAAGATATGCACTGTCAACAAAGAGGTATTAATTTGTATGAGGCATAACATAAATCTTCCTGCCTTCTGAATTCACAATAGACTACCATGATAAAGTTGTCATATTCTGGAACTGTTTTTCCTTGCTCTGCCTTGGGGAACTAGACAGACACATCTGGATGTCTGAGATAAAAGTGTTGCTCTTGGGGTTTACGGTATATTATATAAACTACATAAATACTTTTCCTTCATCCTTATTTTTTGCACATTCCGCTACCTTTTGATGGCTAGATAGCATTAAACTCCTGATGTCATCCTCTTACCTCAGTTTTTACCATGATTTATCAGAATTCCTCAGAAGGACAATAAAACATTTTTTTAATGAGTATTTATCCTTATGAAACATCTAAAATGCTTCACACATTAAATAAATTGGTTCTGGCAGGGTTTATTTTCAAGTATCTTGGAGATTATCATACCATAGAAAGCGCTAAAGAAATTAACCTTTAAGGTAAATACAAAAGAAGTGTTATTCACCAGTAACACTGAAGAAAAACACAGCCTCTGACAGGGCTAACAGCAGCAGCAGTCAAAATACAGGGGTGTTGTTAGACTGTCTTACCATGGCTAAAGCAAAGGAGCAGGAAGCAGAGCAGCCTTCAGACACATTCCCCCCTTGCCATCTTTGCCCAGGATGGGCAGAGTGAATGCCAGAGCAGCACACAGCTGCCTGCACTAGCCCAACACACTGCCTTCAGCAAGAAGGAACTTGCCACATCCTTGGGGCACACAGCCACAGAAGCCCTGGTGCTGCTTGTGGCCAGAAACAACGGGCGTGTTTTGCCTCCAAGCCACTCACCACAATAAGCTTACCCTTTTGACAGCCATCCCAAATGAGCTGAGCTTCCTCAGAAACCACATTCCAAATACTGGTCTTTCTACACAGGTGTGGTGTTTTCCCATACCGATTTCAGCTGTAATTTACCTAACCACGTTCAAGGTGACCCAAAAACAGGAGTGAGGAAAGGGAATTCCTCTTGTCCCAGGGCATTTCAGGAGACAGCCCAGCCCTACTTCGTCTCGTTCTTGGTTAAAACACTATAGCCACATGATGCAAATTATTGAGCCTCCACAAAGAACTATGCCACAAGCTGGGTATGGTTCAGGTTTTATCTGAGAAAGCTATTTTGCTCTGACATGACGTATGCCAGGCCAGTTACCATCCCCCACAGTGCTTTCTTCCCCATGAGATGCCACCCCCAGTTCAGCTGCCCACCTGCTGGCAAAGCTGCTCCACGAGCCAGATCAAAGAACTGACTCTGATTTCGATTGCAACCCAGCAGAAATTTCCCCAAACTTAGGCTTTTGTCATTCTGTCCTTCCTCTGCACTCAGCATGAAGCTGGACTAAAAGCACAAGGGCTGTATAACTCAGCAGTGTGGTAGCTGTGACTCTATGCCAGACTTTGTTTTGCCAGGTGATCCAGTATTATGCAGATTCAGTAGCAATGACCATAAAATACCCTGGGTTTCTTGTGCAAGAGATAAGATGCAAATTTCTTCAGTTATTCAGTAACTAAATCTGCAACACACTTGCATTCCTGCCCTTCTTTGAAGTGGTCACATTTCTGGAGTTAAGGGTTGGATTCCAAAATTATTTTAAAACTTCTTTATAATCTTTTCAAATTGGAAGGTGTTACATGTAGTTACTTGAGCAAGTAGAGCATAAAATCTCTACACTCAATATGGTAGTTACTTGATGCTGAAACATCCAAGAAGTGCAAAGTTCTCAAACTTGTCAATCATTTAATCTTCAGGATGTGAAATATGTAACCTAAAATAAAACTTCCACAAGGAGAAAAATGCAACACACTGAAATAGGTGTATTAGTCCTTCTCTCCTGAAATTGGACATGTGCATTTCAACATCGTTGACTAGTGTTTAAAAACCCAACACTCTTAAGTGCTTAAAAGCAATCCCAAACAACTAATTATTTCAAAACATATACAACCTACACAGAAGCATGCCTTCAACATGCAAAGATCATCTCTGACATAAAAAGATTATTTATTTCATCTTTAATGGATGGGTTTATAATTCTGTTTCAGTCAAGAGTCTGCAGATATCTACAGTATTATCAAACACATAAAAAAATGGTCTGTGTGCATGCAAAAGTATTATGTGAAATGAATAAGTCTTCAGCCCTCCAAATTTTAAAAGGCTCACTTGTTTTCCTCTCTCACCCAAGGGGCTACATACTAGAGTTTCCAACACCTACACTGAAATTCACAAGTGGAAAGCAGCTCTCAGAATAACTCCAGAATTACCTTGTAAAAAGCTATGGTTAGATCCTGTAAGCGCTTGTACACTTTTTTTATCTTCAGTCATGTGAGTGCTCTTACTAAATTGGATGAGACTACTCATGCTCAAAATTAACCATTTTGACAAGTGCATGCATGATTGAAGGAAAAAAAACACAACTAAAACCCAGTCATGACTCACAGGTTGTTACCATTTGATGGATATCCCATTCCACAAAAAAGCCATGTTGCCCAATTTTGGTAATGACTTAAAAAAACTGAATAGCACTGCCACAAGTAACCTTTTGAATAAGCATATTCAAATTATAGAATATTCCTTTTACCTACATGGAAATGTCTATGGTCTTCCTAGTAGCCCAAATATTGCCCTAACAGAGTTGACTTGGTAAAATATTGTGATATCTGTTGCAATTTCGGCTTTCTGTTATTTAAGCTTTACAGGGCAGATTTTTTAGATTTGCAAAGAAATAAATTATGAAAGTTGCCACAGTTTTGAAATAAGTTATGAAAGTTGCCAATGTTTTATGAAAACATCAGTCATGACATATGTATTTGAGAGAAACCTGACAGCTGTATAAGACAAACATCCAAAATCACAAGACAACAATATGCTCTTTGAAACCAGGGACAAGACACCACCAACTGGATGAACTAAAGCTTAGGGTCACCTCAAGCGTTCATCAGTGTGTCACTAACAGCATGAAGCAAATCATGTTAATCCAACTAAGAAACAGGTGAGGTGGGCAGAAAATTAAGAAATAAAAGTGCTTTTTAGATGTACACTCCACCAAAAGAGCAGCTGGCATGGGAAACATCCAGACACCTGGGTGGGTGGTGTTGCTAGGGTTACAGCAAATGGAATGTGGATTCACACCATCAATGTGTTGGGTTAAGTGACTGTGATGCATCCAGGGAAAATGGTCCTCATCAGGGCTTTTCCAAGGTATAATTTGCTGAAAATATATGATGGAAGTGTGTGCTCCCTCCTTTTGTCATGTCCATTCCCCTTCCATCAGTAGTGCAGGATCATACAACCGAAGGGTGAGGAGCACAGTGGAGGCCCAGCCAGCCTTGGGTTTGCCCATGGAGAAGGCGGAAGGCAAACCGGAGCAGGAGGGGACCTCCGCATGGGCTGGCCTACTCTGCGTGTCCCCACTGAGCATGTGTGTACAGAGTGCTTTATCTGGCAGATGTTCCATTAAACATTCCTTCATGAAAAGATTCTGCTAGGCATTCCTTAAAGCACAGGACATCCAACCAAGGTTCTTCTGAGCTGGGCCTGTAGGTGCTGTGCAGTTCACATGCTGTGCCATGTTTGTGCTTGTCTGGTTCTTGCCACCCCACTGTGAGCCATGGTAGTTCACTGGCAGCAGCAAAGGAGAAAAAGAGGCACCCTAGCCTGGTCATGCCCTGTCACATACCCTGAAACCCATGGCTTGCTCCCCTCTCCATCATCAGACCCATCTGGGAGCAGTGTATGTGTCCATACCTGGCACACATTTACACCTGGCCATCCTGCTTAGAGCAAAAAGAGTGGGGCCCACAGCAATGTACTAACCCACTTCTCAAGTGAATTTGCAAAGTGGGAGTTCAGAAGAGCCCAGCTCTTCCACCAACTACATAGAAACGTTCATGCCTTGAAACTGAAACCTGTGTGCATCTGTTACAACTGCCCACTCCCAAAGATCTGCACCAGCACATCCTGTTCCACAGCTGTCAGTTCCAAGAAACACGGGTAGCAGGGACTATCACACCTGCCCACTTCTTACAGCAATGGTACATGTATGCAGGACCCTGGAAAGCCCTACTACAGTTTCCTGCATATTTCCAAAGTCTGGTTGAAAAAAAAGGAATTAAAAAAAAAAATTTAAAAAAAATCTGTTCTTGGTCAGTTAAGGCCAAGGTCAATCTTCAAAAAGGAGGAAATATGGCTACTGGATAACAAAAGAGAAACCACTGTTATTTGTTCTGCCATAACAAACCCTGTTTCCAGAAGCAATGAAATCTAATTGAAAGACATAAGACATTTCACTTGTACTCAACAGTGGTTCTCCGCAAGTGCATTTGGTTTATGGAGCAATGCTTGTCCAATAACCATGGACAAAAGAGTATACAAAATGTTTAAAAGTAGAAAAATATATACATGTAATTTTGTAGATTGTTTCCTATACCATTTTGGTATTTATGAAACTATAAGTATCAAGGCCAAACACAGGTAAGAGACAGAATTCACAGCCCTCATCTGTATCTCATAATCTCATAACAGAAAAAAAATCCCTCAATTTTCCAAGTCATCTCCCAAACTGATACTGCCAAGTTTCACAGAGTTATTTCTGCAGCCACGAGGAGCCATGAAGTACACAGCCAGCTGCTCCACAGGTCATAGCAAGGAGATCTAGTCTTACCTGTTTAACTTACACAAAACCCACTACAGAAAGGTCATTGGTAGTGTTCAGCAGGTTTCTGCTCAGAATGTGACAAATTTCAGTGATCTCCCATCTGAATGTTGTAAATGACGATAAAGATTTTTATTCACAGATTTCTGCTCAGGTCTCAGGTGTCTGAAACAGTACTGTACAATCTTGGAGCCCTCAAGACATTAACTAAAAATTCCTTCTTCTGTGCTTTAATTAGGAGTTGGCTGTCTTCATGAAGTGCCATGCAAATCAAGATAACCCTAACTTTCCATTTCTAGGTGTTCAATGCACAAGTATCATGGCAGTCACTTCTCTGGTTAGGATTTTGCACAGTAATGCCAGTGTTCATACTATGTTTCTGATGACAAGTGTGTTTGCCCCCACTCTTTCCCTCTCCTTTAACAATGGACTTCCTCAGCATTGCAAAAAGAGCCTGCACTTTGGCAACATGGAAGCACAACACCAAAATGCTATAAAAAAGAAAAAAAATCCAACAAGCCCTCATGTGTATACAATGTGGCCAAACTCCAGAGCTTTAAAGCTTGTTCTCAGGCACTGGCAGTACCTGCAGAGTTGGCCAATAAACAAAGTTCAGCTTCTCAACACTGGCAGACCCTGTGGAAAAGAGGCTGCTCCTTCCCTCGGCTACCTATTTCGACTGCTGCTAACAGACGACTCAAGCAGCCAAGAGGACAACCCATATAACTTCTTAGGGTGACTCCCAGAGGTTAAAAATCTTACCCTGCCTTTAACAAATCATGCATGAAAGTCTCACCCATGTGCCAATTTTTAACAGTTTAATGTGTCTCATGAATGCATAGTGAAAAATTACTCTTACTATGCATTTGTGATACATGCTCATGTCTAGCATATGCAAAGGAATGAAGATGGTATGTAATAAGTAGAAAGGAATTTAAGTTAGAAGTATATGCAAAATAATTAAATTACACAGAATATGGCAATCACCTCAACATCAACATTCAGTATCAACACTCAGACCAATTTCATTTGTATACAGATATGCACACTGTTTCCAAACAAAAGAAATTCACATGTAATTCCTGTAAGAAATGTCCTAAGCACAGTTTGCTTTCAATTTTCCTAGGAAAGGAATCTACACAAGAAATTACTCAGTACTACATTGAAGAACTAGCGTGCAATTAAGATGTACTGTTTCTACAAATCCACTTGAGAAAATAACATGAAACCTCCTGAGTTCTATTTTAATCCAGGACCAAAAGTACACTGTGCTTGTTCAACCATCAATATATGTAAACTACTTATTTATCAAGTTTGTTGTTGAGCCAGTTGCACAGTCCTGATTTCGTTTAGACCACAACTATGCAATGTTTCCAGAAAATACAGCAAAGTATGTATGCTGATAGCCAACACATTTATGCTGAGCATTGGTACTGTAGACACTTTTATTTAGAAACCACTGTTATTTTTCCTGAGTCAAGCATCATGTTCTTTAAAAATAGCAGGTAAATATAATTTTGTGGAAGTCAGCTACCACTGCAGAACAACATAAGCTCCTTAAGAAACCTTTGTCACAGACACAAAATAATTGTTGTGAATGAAACGCATTACTCTCACTACAACATTTTCCCTTGGTCTTTGCTGTAGGTACATTGGACTTCTAAACAGACAATAGTATGTTCTATTGTTTCCTACATACAGTTAGATCAATATAGGATCAGTCTGTAGCTCTACTGCTTTGAGAAGAAATTTCACATGGATGCACTTCTCAGCAGTGACAAAACCTGATTTTTCTTGATTAATTATACTGACATTAATTGCAAGGAAGTTCTCTACTTCCCAGAATTTTGTTAAGAAGTAATTTTTGCATAACAGAGTAGATTTTTAAAAGTTTGATTTTCACTTCTGGATCAGTCTACAAATAGATACTACAAATGACCCCAGGGAAAAATATTTTCCACATAAAATCTAGATGCTGGCTATCCACACGAACTCTCACAGCAAGAACAACATGATTATAACAAAGATTGTCTTTAGCTTAAGGATTGAGTTGCACTTCAAACTGTCCTATTTTGTGCTTCAGATTATCACACTGATGCCCACAGGGAATAAAATGTTAAACCAATGCTACAGACAGACATCACAGTGCTAGACAAAGGACACAGGGTAAGCAGAAAAAAGGATGCTACGATGATGTGCAGATCAATACTTCATCTTGTATGTTATTCAATGAAAGGGAATTGTGGGACTATCCCCAGTCTCCCCAGGGAACAATAAGCGTGGGTCTGAAGATTGAAATAGTCTAAAAATGCTAAAACAGCCATTTCAAGATCACTGTAATTGATTAAAGTGCAGACTACCTCTGAAAAGTGGTGGTCCTAGCCAGCTGAAACCCTGCTTACTCAAGTAATTTTGTAGTCAGATCAGTTCCCAGATCCAATTCAATCCAGACCTGCAGGATCGCTCACACAAAGATTAAGCAACTGGTTTGCTTAAAGACACGGCTGTTTAAAGCACTCATAAAAATTCAGCTTAAGTTTTAGGGCAAACAAAACAAAACGAATACTGTTGTTCAAACCGTAACTTCTGAAAGAAAGCATGCAACAAGGCTTTTACAAAAACCTGCATCATTTGAACTTCCAACAGGAAAAGAAAAGCTATTTCAGCACAGCAACAGCAGTGCATGAGAACAAGCTGGCCAAGAATAAAATGAGACTGGAAGTTAAAAGGTTTCTGACCATCAAAGGACTGATGTCCTAAGGCAACTTTCCAAGAGAAAGAGCAAAGTTGAAAAACCACAGACAAAAGCCCCAGCTAGTTTCATTCAGTAAGTTTTATGAAATTTTATCTAATATTATGCAGGCCTGTCAATGACACAAAGGGCTAGTGCCTCTTTTGGGAGTTATGGAAGTTGTTAATCAATTTCAGACAAAAATGTTTTCTCTAACAACAGCCACTGTTTCAGCCTCTTGGCTACAACAGCTAGTTTGTTTTTGCCCATTGCACATACGCTAGGGAAGGAAAAAGGGGAGGGATGATAAAGGACTGATGAAAATCCACCAGTTTTGCACCAGAGTGCGAGGGCACACGTAGCAATGGTGCTTTGCTGCCTGCAGAGAATGGCCACAAATTCCCAGCAGCAAATCCACACTTGATTAGCTGTAGGAAAGTTCTCCAAAATCACAGGCATGAAGTGAATCACAGAATCATCAAGGTTGGAAGAGACTTTTAGAAGATCCAGTCCAACTGTCCACCCAGCACTACCAGGGGAACCCCTAAACCACAACACCCAGCACCAGCTCCAGGCACCTCAAACACCCACAAGGATGGTGACTCCACCACCTCCCTGGGCAACCTATTGCAATGCCTGACCACCCTAAAAGTGAAAATTTTTCTTCTAGTATCTAATCTGAATCTCCCATCTTAAGGCCTCTTGTCCTCTCACTGCTGCCACACTAGAAGAGAATGGCCCCCACCTCACCCATACCTCCTTTCAGATAGTTGTAGAGAGCAATGAGGTATGAGTGAGTGACAAGAATGACACAGCTGTGTCACTCATGAGAGTATTTCTGCACCAAACTTTCTGCCATTTCCAAAGACAGATCAGAATTCACAGATTTTGAGCCAATTACTGTCATAAAATTGAAAAGCACCAAGAAAGAGGGAATTTTTCTACTTGGTCTGAAGCTTTTCCCAGTAATTAAGACTTGCTGTCTTGGCAGATTCTTCAGTGTCTATAAAACTTCCCAACCCTGAAGTTCTCCCTTTCTCTGACAGGAACAGCTGATGTAACCTCTGCTAACAGAAGTGCTTTTACTGAAATAGCCAGCGCGGGTTGGAACTGCTGAACATCAACATGATTTATGGTAGTTGTGAATGTATTTTATTTTGCATTTATTAGCTTCAATGCTACAAAAATTTGGTGAGAGCTTCCAGAAGTAGCTATAGTTTATATCCTCAACAATCAGCTGTGAAAGAGATCCAGGTTCCCGTAATTCCTTCTATCAAAAATACCTTCTAAAACCAAAGGTGAAAAGCACATTTTTGTACCTCTCTTACCTATCAGAGCTATTTCACAAAAGACTATCCTCATTTAAGACAGCCTCAAACAGTCATTATATTTAGAGACTGGATCATCATACCCATCAAGCTCAAATTCTTGTCATTTTTTGTGTTGCATCAAAATTCTTTTTTGATTCTAACAAATTCTCACATGAAAGACTGGCTGGTATAATTTGATAAGAATAATTAATTAGAAAGTTCTGATACACCATAGTAGGAAATTACCAACTAAGATCATGTTGTTCAGATTTCTTGGTTGGAATTTTTTTCAGAAAATCCAGGATTTAATCTACTTTAACAGCGTTTCACATCTGTCAAAAATATTTTATGAAAATTATTTTTAACTCAAGTTAGTAAAAATAGCGTGAACTTAAAAGTCGCAAGTCAAAATGACAAAACAAAAAGTTTTCATACCAAAAATGTGTTCTGTTTTGATAAACTGCTTCACTTTTCCCCTCCACTAACTGCAAGTACTCTTCATGCAAACCACTTATGAGGCTTGAGACCTCGAATACTTTCAGAGTGAGAAAATGCTTTTCCAAAAGCCTCCCATGTAACCTGCTCCTCACAGCACAACTGGCCCGCACAGCATATGCACTAAAGAGCATTGGCCGTGTCCGCACACCAAAGGCAGGGAAGCAGGGCTGACAGCCTGCTTTGGGCACTGCACTTCAGCAGGACACAGTGTCCTGACTCATCACATCGCAACAGCATTCACAGAATATATTGCCTCGGGTTTTGCTCCGATCAATAGGCTCCCTCTCTCCATCTTCTTCCATAAAGGGTTTGTGTTTAAGGAGGAGGTTAACACCACATAATATGCTCATTAATAACACTGAATGAAAGTCATTAACTTGCCAAATCTTGGCAAATTTAGTTGCCCAGTAGCTTATAGGCTGAAACACATTTGGTTTTCCAGCTAACAACACAAGCTTACCTTTTTACTACAAGCTTCAGCGTCTTGTGTGAACCTTTCACCAGACAGATTGCTTCTTGTCGGAAGCCAGACAGGCCCACATCATTGATGCCAACAATTTCATCCCCAGCCAGTAACTTGTCCACAGCTGCAGCTTTGCTCCCATCTTCTATCTGGAAAAAGAACAAAAACAAATGGTAGAATTATATAGGTTGCATAGTGACACCTTTAAAATAAGCTAATGAGTTTTCAATACTGGCTTCAACAAAAATTAATACAATAATTAAGTGCTTAACATAATTAAGAAGGCACATTAAAAATCACTATAAAGAAATAGTAATTATACAGAGGCAATTAGAATAGGAAAGAGAAGAACAGAGAAGAAACCTCCCGAGAAAGCTAGAAAGCTTGAGGGAAATTTGAGAATACAAGGAAGAACTTCTTTGCTGTGCATGCACTGGAACAGATTGCCCAGAGAGGTTGTGGAGTCTCCCTTCACTGGAGATCTTCAAGAACTGTCTGGATGCAAATCTATGCTCTGGGATGACCCTGCTTGAGCAGGGAGGTTGGACCAGATGATCCACTGTGGTCCCTTCCAACTTGTCCCATTCTGGGATTCTGTGAAAAGCATCTGTCATCTTGACCTCAGTTCAATACTGAACGTGTAATCATGCTTGCAAATAGAGCTTTGGGCAGGCATCTTAAAATATGGTTCTCTAGAGAAGGTAGCCAATAATATTAACCATTTTGTCAATAACATTAACACACAGCCAACTCAAAAAATCTGGCATGGTAATGAAGTCCCAAAATATTGCTTAACAAGCTGGTCTAGAAAACAAAGGTATTTTCATCAGGAACATAACATTTAGGAAAATACCTGAGAATTTACCATCCANAGGAGGTTAACACCACATAATATGCTCATTAATAACACTGAATGAAAGTCATTAACTTGCCAAATCTTGGCAAATTTAGTTGCCCAGTAGCTTATAGGCTGAAACACATTTGGTTTTCCAGCTAACAACACAAGCTTACCTTTTTACTACAAGCTTCAGCGTCTTGTGTGAACCTTTCACCAGACAGATTGCTTCTTGTCGGAAGCCAGACAGGCCCACATCATTGATGCCAACAATTTCATCCCCAGCCAGTAACTTGTCCACAGCTGCAGCTTTGCTCCCATCTTCTATCTGGAAAAAGAACAAAAACAAATGGTAGAATTATATAGGTTGCATAGTGACACCTTTAAAATAAGCTAATGAGTTTTCAATACTGGCTTCAACAAAAATTAATACAATAATTAAGTGCTTAACATAATTAAGAAGGCACATTAAAAATCACTATAAAGAAATAGTAATTATACAGAGGCAATTAGAATAGGAAAGAGAAGAACAGAGAAGAAACCTCCCGAGAAAGCTAGAAAGCTTGAGGGAAATTTGAGAATACAAGGAAGAACTTCTTTGCTGTGCATGCACTGGAACAGATTGCCCAGAGAGGTTGTGGAGTCTCCCTTCACTGGAGATCTTCAAGAACTGTCTGGATGCAAATCTATGCTCTGGGATGACCCTGCTTGAGCAGGGAGGTTGGACCAGATGATCCACTGTGGTCCCTTCCAACTTGTCCCATTCTGGGATTCTGTGAAAAGCATCTGTCATCTTGACCTCAGTTCAATACTGAACGTGTAATCATGCTTGCAAATAGAGCTTTGGGCAGGCATCTTAAAATATGGTTCTCTAGAGAAGGTAGCCAATAATATTAACCATTTTGTCAATAACATTAACACACAGCCAACTCAAAAAATCTGGCATGGTAATGAAGTCCCAAAATATTGCTTAACAAGCTGGTCTAGAAAACAAAGGTATTTTCATCAGGAACATAACATTTAGGAAAATACCTGAGAATTTACCATCCATACAGCTAATTAACAGCTCTGTCTTAAAAACACAGTGATACTAAGAGAAATTCACTGGAAGATTATTTTGCTGCCATAGGCATCTCTCGAATGCATTAAATTTTTATACAATTGTTCATAACACGTGGCAAAAACACAAGATAAATTAAAAGAGTCGGGCTTTTGCAATTCCCACCCTAAGTCAAAAAACCCCGTGTTACAAGTTATCCATTTTCAACATTTAAAACAAATCTCAAAAGCTTGATCAGACAGATTAACAAGTACCAACAGTTCAAACTGATTTCAGACGATGATTACAAGGATGTTATGAGGTTATGAAAGGAGAAAATTAGAAGGCCCAAAGCCCAGCTAGAACTTCACCTGGCTACTGCTGTGAAAGACAATAAAAATATTTTCATAAATACATTAGCAAGCAAAGGAGGGCTAAGGAGAATCTTTATCCTTCATTGGATGTGTGGGGACCATTCCTTTAAAGATGGGTCACATGGTTTAGCAGTGGACTGGGCAGTGCTAGTTAACAACTGGATTCTATGATCCCAAAGCTATTTTCCAAACTAAACAAGTCTCTGATTCTAAGGATAGCTGTAGGTACTGAACACTTTGCAATTCAATCTCTTGGCTTTCTAGTTTCTTCCTATCTCCTTTGCTGTCAACACAGCCTCTGGCTTCTGAGTTGCTTGGCTTNGTCATCTTGACCTCAGTTCAATACTGAACGTGTAATCATGCTTGCAAATAGAGCTTTGGGCAGGCATCTTAAAATATGGTTCTCTAGAGAAGGTAGCCAATAATATTAACCATTTTGTCAATAACATTAACACACAGCCAACTCAAAAAATCTGGCATGGTAATGAAGTCCCAAAATATTGCTTAACAAGCTGGTCTAGAAAACAAAGGTATTTTCATCAGGAACATAACATTTAGGAAAATACCTGAGAATTTACCATCCATACAGCTAATTAACAGCTCTGTCTTAATAACACAGTGATACTAAGAGAAATTCACTGGAAGATTATTTTGCTGCCATAGGCATCTCTCGAATGCATTAAATTTTTATACAATTGTTCATAACACGTGGCAAAAACACAAGATAAATTAAAAGAGTCGGGCTTTTGCAATTCCCACCCTAAGTCAAAAAACCCCGTGTTACAAGTTATCCATTTTCAACATTTAAAACAAATCTCAAAAGCTTGATCAGACAGATTAACAAGTACCAACAGTTCAAACTGATTTCAGACGATGATTACAAGGATGTTATGAGGTTATGAAAGGAGAAAATTAGAAGGCCCAAAGCCCAGCTAGAACTTCACCTGGCTACTGCTGTGAAAGACAATAAAAATATTTTCATAAATACATTAGCAAACAAAGGAGGGCTAAGGAGAATCTTTATCCTTCATTGGATGTGTGGGGACCATTCCTTTAAAGATGGGTCACATGGTTTAGCAGTGGACTGGGCAGTGCTAGTTAACAACTGGATTCTATGATCCCAAAGCTATTTTCCAAACTAAACAAGTCTCTGATTCTAAGGATAGCTGTAGGTACTGAACACTTTGCAATTCAATCTCTTGGCTTTCTAGTTTCTTCCTATCTCCTTTGCTGTCAACACAGCCTCTGGCTTCTGAGTTGCTTGGCTTAATGATCTATGCATTTAATTTTATTCCTCCCCCACTTGCTCATAATCCATATCCCACATCTTCCTGTACATTTGACACTTTGTCTTCAAAGCAAAGACTTTCATTTATGTCTTCATTATATTTTACATTGGCTACAGTATCTCTGAGTCCCACATTATTAAATGCCAGCAAATTCATGAAGTATTTCCTTGTAATCACCCAACTGCAGAAAGCTTCATAAAGAACTGCCATCTTCTGAGGCACCAAAGTCAATCAGCAATGAGATAAATCCAGAGGAAACTAACTTCAAGAATTTGGAAGCTCACAGTACCGGTTTCAGAAAGAGTCCAGCAACAAAAATATAAACTAAATAACCTAATAAAAAAAGCAATATCTCTTGATGAAAGTACTTCAGGATGATCTCATAGAGCACTCAATCTCATTGCAGGCACATAAAAGCTCTCTTTATGTAAGTTCATGATAGATGTTCTTAAAAATCTTCAGGCCTGTAAACCTAAGCCAAAAAGAATACTATGAAAAATGCTTAGTCTTATACACCATTCTAAAACACTCATTATTAATAGTAATCAAGAACCTTTATTTCCAGAACTTCTTATCTTAAAAAACCCCAGATAATTAAAGACAGAGCAAGTTTCTACATCCCCATACATCTGGTTTTCAAGTTATGACCTGTCCTCTGACCTGCTCACTTATCCTCTGAGCATCAAGAATTTGCCAGAATACCAAAATATCACTGCAAATCTTCATTTAGGCCAGAAACAAGGGAGTAGCAGTGGAAATTGCTTATATGTAAGTAAAGATTTCAGTTCAGAGATGTCAAGTCTAGACCATCTGCCATATAAAGGACACCGAAGTCAGGCTGAGCAGAACAAGAGAACAGGCAGCCTGGGACTCGTATCTGAAGCCAAATAGGTTAGAAAAGTGGCACAAAAAACATTAAGGAAAGTCAGAGTTAAATCACTAGAATTGCAGGGGGAAGGTCGGGGGGGGGGGGGGGAGGGGACAGGACAACCANAGGGGGGATGGGACAGGACACACATGGCAGGGGGCAGAGAGGGAAAGTATCTTGGAGGACACACTTTAAATTTCAAATGTAGATGTCAACCATGTGCAGCCCTTACGCCCCAAGCAAGGCACCCAAACATAATGACAAGGCTGAGATGCCCCTGGGTCCCAAACCACCTCAACAGGATCTTTTTTTGTCTGTATTTAAAAAAAAAAAAAAAAAAAAAAGCGGGGGGGTGGGGGGATCTGTCTCCTAGGGTTTGACGGAATGTTCATTGTTCTCAGTAAGCGTGTTTGTTTTTTCTTCAGGCTAGCAATGCACTGACAGCAGGGAGTATTCAGTTACCCCCTCTGCGTTTTAATTTCAGCAGGGAAACTACACATTCCACACAAAGCAAGCTTTCCAAAGAGACTTTGGCTGTCCAAAACAACATTAATCAAAAAAACCTCAAAAAGTATTTAAAAAATCAAAACCTAAACACAAAGCTGAAGCCATCCTCATGAAAACTTCAAGTGACTTTAAGATCTTGTCTTCAGACCACCTGCAGGTAGGGAGAATAAAAACTACACATCCATTCACAGTAGAAGTCTTTTCAAGCTGAATAAATTTAAACATAAACCTTTCATACTGAGATCCCCAAATGGCTGTACAGATATGATTCCCCTTGACAATACACTTTTAAGTGGAAATGGGAAAGTTAGACAGGAAAAATACTATTTCTTCTGTTACACCAGAAGTCCTTCCTTTAGTTGTAACAACTGAAAACATTAGGCTTTGTGCACATATAAAGAAACACAGCCGGAAATATCCACGAGGAAAAGGCCTCTTCAAATATGCTGCTGTATTAACCTGCCTTCTTTGTGCAAAACTGGACAATGTCATTCCAGCTACTACTTCAGGCTCTCTCTTCTTCTGTTCACTAGCTTTATTGTCTTTATTTATTCACCTATTGAGTGACTTTCCACCTCATCAGGCCTTAACTAGAAGTATAAATACCAACCAAAACACAAACATTTTAGAACTAGCAAATACACTCAAAAATGTCTCTGTCACACCTCAGCCATGAATGTATTTCACTCACCATCTTCAGAGTCAGTTGTGCTACGCTGTGTTCAGGATTTCAGCCCAACTTTTAAGACCGAAGCCTGTATTATTTATCTACCTAGCATCGACTTATGTTAGGATTTCAGGTGTCCAGAAAAACTAGGTCAACAGCTGAAGAGAAAGCCTTGAAAATGCAGTGGGAGGTTTTAAGATGAAGTCTTTCAAGAACAGTCAGGAAGAAGAGATCTGCCTCAGTCACTGTCAGCTGGCAGATATAACTGGATGTAACCCAGCGGGAACTGAACTCCCCTAAGCACACACATCTTAACATTTTTATAGCAATAGCAGGAAACAAAAGACATAGAAGAAAAACAATCAACACCTTATTTTCTTACAAATAACAGACATAAGCCTTCAACAAACATATACAGTTACACAGCTTCTCTTGAATGAACAAGGGTTCTAGAAATGCCCTCAAACCATGCTTTTGTTATGTACTAAAAAATCATACCCTCATACTATGCTAAATTAACAAGCGTAAACATGTCGACTTCCTCTCCTTAGCACTGATGTTGGTATGCTACCAAAAAAAGTGTTTTCAAAAGGACATGAAAAAGATGTTTGTTGACCAAAAGCATCTGCTTAGGCAGTCTCCATCTCTCACCCTGCTGTCCCTGATGACCTCCCAACAGCCAAGTGCAAAAGCAAACTTTGGGATCTGTGCATTAGGGAGGCTTGTGAGTGCAGACTTTGCCATCATAACAGTATCTAAATTAATTGTCACATCTTCCCAAATTTATTTTTGCTTGTATCACATCCACAAAACAGGAAGACACACTGATTAAAAATGTAAATATGAGGATTTTTTTTTAAATTATTGAAAAAACAACACGCATGTAAATCTAGTATGTGAAATTCTTCCTGTAAAAAGAAGATACAGCCTTGAAACAGGGAAGAGATGAGCCATGGAGAAAATGTCTAACAGCTAGATACACAAACACATTCAAAGGATACTTACAAGTCTGTATTCTCCCTGTTGGTAATAAACAGAAAGGGGGAAATAATGGCCTATCTCTCCAGCTTTGAATTCCTGCAGAGTAGATGGGGAGCACAAATTCTAGCATGTGATCCCTTCACTTCTGTGTTTATCAGATCTGATGCTTTACTTAAAATACCCACATTCCTCTATAGGCACCTGTATAAACAAGCAGGAGACAGGTTGGGGAAACACTCTGTCATATGAGAGATCTAGTTTTGTTTACAAAGCCAACAGTTTCTTGTCCGCACTCTCTTTGGACAGGGTGGGAGACGGGATAGAAACCCAAACCCACAGACAAACACAGGAAAAAACAGCACCACTTATCAGCATTCTGCTATCAGCTGTGATAAACTATTTTATCATAATTCATTTCTTGTACAGCCAAGAAATGTTTCCGGGGTTGTTTGTATTATGAGTATCTAGCACAGTTTTTCCACAAACCTAACAATCTTTGTAGAAGATCTTCGGAACAAATAAAATGTGGAAAGTGTCAATTATTTTTATTTGTGAAGAGTTAAACAAAGGAGAAAAACCTCTACAGTTCAAGCACGGCATTTTTGTAACTTTGAGGAATGAACAGAAAAGTAACAGAACTGACGTAACTCCAGCTATACATTCTGCAAATGCATTTTTGAGTGGCAAGGGCTGCATTTATCAGCAACACTCATGGCTCAGACTGAGGCAGGATAAAAGAGGGGTGCAAACTCCAACAGGACCAAACTGGTCCAAAGACAGTGGGTGTGTATACATAAGGCATCACACACAGGCATGCATACACTAGAAGCTGGGCAAGGCCAACGCATTTGACTTTACATTCCTACACATCTTTTCTCTCCCACTCTACCTGGACTTTGCAAGAGACTTTTGGAATGACATCCGTCAGGGAAGAAACTCCAGTCCCATTTTACAGATGGGCTCAAAAGCATATATGGAAACAAGGCCCAAAACAATGCAGCATTGCTGCAACAAAGCAAGGAATTCCACACAAACCTTCACGTTAACGGAGGGTACCTGCAACCCTGGATCACCTCTTCCCACAGACTGCACCTTAAATAATCAGCATTAACTACCCAACATGAACTTTAAACACCCCCATACAAAGAAGAGAAAACTTAATGATGGGCTACCAACTTGCAGACTCTGGGCCTATGCAATACTATCCAATATTATTAACTTGTCAATTAAGTGGATGTGTGCTGCATTTGGTGACACTCTAACTTAGCACAGAAGCAAGAACTTCCCTTTTGCCTGGTATCATAAATTCATACCCCACAGCCATTGTCCATACTTGCTCTGAGATTATTTTTAAACATTACAGCAAACAACATTAAATTTTAGGAATGTTTAGTTCAGGGCAATGTATTTTTCTAACAGCAGCTTCTTTCTTCCCCAGACCCGAGGGAAACAGTTCATGGTCACTCTCAGAAAACCACTGAACAGGCAGAGAAATCCCCCTTGTCCAGCTGCTCTTTCAAAGTGTTCCCCATTGTGTTGCACAGATCTTGAGCTGGCAGGAGCCCTGCCTTCTGTCAACAAGTGATTCTTAAAAATCAAAATGGAAACTTTTTTTTAAAGGGTAGAGTTCAGTATTAGGACATAGTCTATCACAGCCCTTTCTAATTGCTTCCTATTTAGTGTATTGAATATTTGCATATTTGCCCAGCAATCTTTTCCGTTCTCTGTTGTTTTTTGCTTAAAAAAAGCATCGTATTTTGAAAAGCTAACTGCTGGTACAGCTCTTTAAGTATTTATTCCGTTTTTATAATGGTGTCCATGCCACTGTTTTGACTAAGGGCTGCCGTCACTTCCACTAGAACAGGCCATTTTTGTGGGGGATTTATTACAGCCATAAAAACTGACTCCAGGCTGAAACCTAACTTCAGAGTTCCTCAAGCCAGAAATGTTTAAGAAGTATGGTAAAACATCCACCACTTCCCTCTTTAACAATTCATACATAAACTGATTAATATTTTAGTTCAACCTACATTCAAAATAATACCTACCATAAGCCTGTGAGTAAATCACTGTGGTCCCTTCCAACTTGTCACTATTTCTAAAGAGGTTACAGTTATTATATCTGTTTCTTTAAATCATGAAGTTGTTATGGACTGAAGATTAATGTACTTGAAGTTAAAAATTTAATGAAGCTTTTCCCCAAGAAACTAATGATAACAATTTCCAGATGAAAAGTATCAGGAAGATAAACTTCACGTAGATTTGTAGGTTTTAAAAAACTGAACAACAGATATTTACTTTTAGAGGTTTTTTCCAAAGTGATTCCATTTTTTCAGCAACAGAAGTTGGAAACTTTTCATCACTGCTAAATACTTCTACTAGAAATAAATAATAAGAAGAAAATCCCTAACAAAACCCCAGATCCCACAAACACCCAAACCCCTTGATATTTGGAAAGCATAGAGCCAATGTATCAAAAAAAAAAGGGGGGGGGGGCTGCTGAGTGTCAAGAACTTAGCTTTTTTTTTGCCATTAGTACCTAAGCTTAACTAGTCACATTATGCAGCTTCTAAATAATATTTGCACATAACCCAGAGCAGCACACCTGCATATATTTCATCTCTCAAAGCAACTAAACACAGACAAACTGTAGCCTTTGGAAATCTTTCCATGCAAGAGCCCCTCTAGGGCAGCACAAGACCACCAAGGGAAGCTTCCCAGCTCTTACAGTTCCCACAACCCTAAACCAGCACCCAGGCCAGAGCAAAGCCAAAACAGACCCAGCTTACCTGGAGTAAGAATAAGGGCAAGACAAGTGTGGAAAAGATTGAAGTGAGTGAAGATTCTGGAAGCAGAGGTTATGGCAGAAGCCTGCTGGTACTGTTGATTCTGAAACTAAACAACTCCAGTCCCATCCCTCCCTCACCCCAAAATAACACTTGCGAAGCATAGCTTAAGTTTTAATTTTTTTCCTAGCACATCACCAACATCTAAACACCTTCCTACTGCTGTTTGGTACAGCATTCATCCAGACCATCTGTACACAACTTATTCAAAAATTACTGAGAAATAACTTCCCATTTACTTTTAGCCATGAGTTTGGTTTTGGATTTTACAGAAGCGAATGGCACATTCATCCCAGAGGAACCCATCTGTAGTCTCAGATACCTTACAGTGTTTTTAAACATATTTTGCTATCTTTTTGCTCTTCTTTCCAAATGACAAAATAATCTGTACAAGAATG
Source organism: Aleadryas rufinucha (assembly GCA_013397815.1). Classification (NCBI taxonomy): domain Eukaryota; kingdom Metazoa; phylum Chordata; class Aves; order Passeriformes; genus Aleadryas; species Aleadryas rufinucha. The sequence continues at coordinate 273,257 of VZTH01017695.1, read as the reverse complement.
GAGTGAATAATTGTGCTATGAAAAGAAATAGTCAGCTGGCCAAAAGAGAACTACTTTCTCTATATGCAGTTTACTTATTCTAACAAATCTTCTCCCAGAGAAGTTTGAAAGGGTTGGATTATCCATATTATATAGGCTGTTTACATATGCAATCTGTGCAGTTAACATTAGGCATTTTTATAGGTCTACATTTTTGTACTTTCAGCTATTACGAACAATGATAAGAATGGTTTATAAAGAGGTTATGCCTAGAAACAACTTGTATTTTATCTATTCAAACTGATAACAGGAATAGACTTCCAAGAGGAAAAAATATGACCTGACAAAGTAATCTTTATGATCATAAGGTTCAAGGCTTTTTACTTTGCAACTATCATATGCTTTCAACAACACTGGTTTATCTTTCTGCCTTCCTGTCCATCCCAGGAAAATAATGTCATCGTTTGCCAATGCGCCCTTGACAAAAACAGACTAAATGCAATCCAACAGCCTGCAAAACCACTGCATAATTAGGGAAAGGGTAGGAGTTACTGACAAATCAAATTTAAAAATACCCTGCATGTGTCTGTATGATCGTGTAGATAGGACTGTGCATTAATTAAAAAAGGAAAGGACCAGTTTCATCAACATGCAGTTTGTTTGTAAAGAACTTCACCACACCCAAAAGACAGACGTTACCAGACCTAGTGGATAGCAACAGCATACTTGCCAAAAATAAATTTAACCTATTTCATTCAGTGTATCAGTCTAAATGTGACCTTTTACAAAGTTACATCTATGCCCACATCTACAGACTGATGTGGTTTCAAAAAAAAAAAAAAGAAAAGAAAAAGCTACACTTTTAGACACAGGTAGTACTGATTAAGACCCAGCATCAGAAAAAAAAAGTGCTTCACTGCCTGTTACGGGTCTGCCAAAAGCCACAGGAATTTTACAGAGTGTTAGGTTTCCCTTTTAAATACTTTCTCTTGAACAGCCCATTTTTAACAGAATGCTTATCTTGACTAACTCATACCATTATTTAGTTTTAATCACAGCTGCTGTTTGGGATCTTCCATTTTTGTCATACCACAAATGCTCACTTTTCAGACAGTGAGAAAGAATAACATTTCCCAATAATTCTTATAAGAATATTCCTATCAACTCCTGAAAATGTGATTTTATCCCAAAAGTAAAAGTTATTTTTAACAGTTACTGCAGAAGTATTTAAGAACCCACTACAATGTAATGGAGTGAACAGAACATAAACATTACACATCTAAACAAAAACCTAGCAAACAATGAGAATGACCTGCTTTCATAATAACTGATAGCAATTTCTTCAGCAAGATTTCTCTGCTTTGCAATATTATTCAACTTTAAAGAAAAAAGAGGCTCAGTAAGGTGCTGAATTTTAAAATGTCTTATTTGTTGATTCCCTCACCCATTCCTCTGCAAAGGAAACAAACAAAAGACTTCAAAAGAAGGGTCAGGCTCCTCCTAAAATTTGAGTGCTTCAAACTTTAACAACAGCATTTGCTCTTTACATTAACTTTTATCTCTGTTCAGAATTGATATGCACCTTCACAGACCATCCAAACTACAGACTGAAACCATCTTTGCCACCATCTTCCTCAACAATTCAAATATTTAAAGCCAAGTTCAAACAAGAAGACACATTTATTCCTTCCTCCCCCAGCCCAGTGCTAAATAGTCAACAAAACCTAAAATTGTCTTTATCTGTTTTATACAGCCCCATTTACTCTAATTATGTAGTACTTCAAACTGAATAGATGCAGATATCTGCTCCCACTGCATGAAAGCCATGCTTCTGCTGTGCACTCCGCATGCCATTTCAATTCTTCATTCTTAGAGCAATAAAAACTCGGAAGCAAGTGGGATGACCCTCAAGAAAATAAAAAGGCATACTATTATAGAAACAAAACAGGTCTGGGTAACCTTGCCCTTAGTTTCTCTTCTGTTCTTGTTTACTACTGTCTCAGTAAAGGAAGAGAGCTTCCCCTCACTCCACTTTGACCCAGAACTCAAACATGAAAAGATGAAGAAGCAAACACTAAATACAGCATTGAATATATTTTTCTAGGGCAGAAACTGCAACGCAATTGCTCCTAAAATTATCAAACACAGTTCACAAAGCAAGTTGCAAGGACTGTATGGCAGTTTCTACCTGATGAGGTCCACTTTTGTCAGCTTGCAGTATCTGAGCTGCCTGGTATGGTCAGACAGGGGGCTGCTTTTCTGGAGACAGACTGCTAATACAATCAAGGTAAATCTCTCATGATGCTCTAGTCATAAAAAGAGCATGTCAATAAAAAAACACCAGTGTTTTATGCAGCTAATTGATAAGATGGAATAGTACTCATCTGCCTTCCTAGGGCACATACTTGGCAGAGCAGGGCATAAAACATTCATGCAGTTAGAATTAAGCACCAGTATCTTAAATCTGTTCTGAGTTGGGAACCTGAAAAAAACAAAATTCAGTTCTGTGGAGAGGAACTAATCTGTAGCAATTTACACCCCAGGCATCAATCACATTATGGCAGCCATGCCCTTTTTTCCTTAGCCATCAGTACTCTGTTACCATATATTTCAGATCTTACAAAAAAACAAGACCAACCAAACAAAACCAACAACAATAAAAAAAAGCTAACAACCGCCCTCCCTCCCCATTGGAGACTCAACATTTTCTTTAAAAGAAACTTTCCTTTTTTCTAAACAAGCCTAGATGTTCGTAATTTCAAATTCTTCATTTTGTGTAATTATTCTATACACCATTCTTTAAAATCTCATTACTTTATATCATGACAAAACATTAGAAGAAATTCCTTCCGCATGAAACATTTACCATAGGAATTAAGATATGTAACCATTTTTGGCATCTCTGTGAGTATCTTGCTACCTTTTCTCTATTTCAGGGGCCTAATTATTCCTAGGATTAATGACAGATAATTAACCAATAAGATAATTATACTGGGCCAATGACAAAGGTTATTTTTTCTTAAGAAATTATAGGATTGCGCTGTGAGTTATCAATTAATGCACTAAAATCACCATGGATTGTAAATTTACACAAATAGAAGCTTCAAAAAGCTGCATGGATGTAACAGTAAATTGTGTTGTAGTACTGGAGAATTCTTATATTCAGAAGTTAGAGTATGCTTACTACTCTAAATGGACATCTTCCAAATTGGCTTTCATTTGCAGCTCTTTTTCAAAAGCTTTATTGTATTACACATGTTATGACCTAATTAGCTCCAGGAGCAGGCACATTACTTCAAAGACTCAAAAAAATAAAGACTATCAAAACATTACACACACAATTAGCTGTTTCTCCCAACTAAAAACGTGTATTTAGTTATGACAAAACTACTCAGTTTGACAAACATTTGTATTTCTGTTTGGCAAAAGTATCTGTTCTTTGTGCAGATACACTTATTAAAAGACACATCCTGCTCATGCAGTGCAATTCACAACTTCACTGTACAGCACTCACTTAAATATGAGTGGAATTTTGGGAAAAAATGTTTGCACAATAATTCTTGCAACACAGGAGAAAATTCATAATTACACTTCTATTTTCTGACACTGGTGGTGGGACCACTGTATGTGCACACAAACGTCATATACAGAGCTTATTGTCTCCCACTACTGCCTGTGCCAGCAAACATGACCGCTTCTCAGGAGCGTGTATTCCAGCAGCAGGCAACCGCACTCATGAAAAATTCATGCCTGAGCAGGCCAGTTTAAGATGTCAGTATTGGCAGGAGGTTGAATGTTCAAATACCACATGGCACAGGAGATTTTTGAACTTGCTCATCTTGATAACTGACAGACCATTTAAAGACTGCCTGTATTGATATTCTGAAAGAAGTCACTAACAGGGCTAAGGAATTTGAGTATTTTGTGGGACCCACAAGATCCCATCTGTGTTATTTATGAATGCCACGCAACAGTTGCTTTCCTTTCAGAGAAGACACATCTTAAAAGCCAAACACAGGCAAGAGCTGGGAGCAAAGCAGTATTTTAACCTACTGTCTGATAGTCCGACCAATTTTCCACAGGCACATTCTTACAGCCATCTTCAGAGAAAAGCGACATGGTCTTCTGTAGAGCCTGCCCACTGTCAGTAGTACTTCCATTCAAAACTTGCCTTTTCTTCTCAAGCTCATCACCACAACCTGCCTTTCCCCAAAAGCATATTCTGAGCAGAGACCTTATCCTTCAAAGGGTAGAAGTGCAAAGAATCTCCTAGACAAAACCCCTGGATTTTGTTTTATGCTTAAGAGCTATGCATGTAGGCTGAGACTGAACTACAAAGTAGGAATACTACAGGATTTAGCTACATCTTAAGTTCAAGAAAAACATCAATCACTAAAAACAGCAGAGAAACAATCTACCCTTCTGAATGATAAATGTTTAAATCACATACTGTATTACATAGTATGGAACAACAATGGCATACTGAAAAATTTTGTTTGCACTGTATTTAAATTATCTCCAAATTCATTAGTTTTCACACTCCAAACTGTAGGAAAAGCTTTTACTAAAATTTTATTTATCATAGTCAAATAAAGTTGAAGGTCTGACTAAAGCAGCAACTGGAGAGCCTTCTGCTTTCCAAATTAAACAGGCTACTCTGTTTCTGCATCATTTGTTCTGGGGACAGAGGCTGACCAGCCTTCTGTAGTAAAATTCGACATCTTGTGATTTAGGAAACTGTAGTGTCTGGTGAAGATTTTGTTATGCATCTAAGACTATGATTAGTTGCATCAAACTCAATCATTAGGAGGAAAACTTTTTTTTAAAATAAAAACATTTGGAGACATGTAGTTCTAGCACTACTTTAGTTCCTGAGGATGCCTGCACCTTTGCCTCATGTCTCCCTTCATTCTGGATCACCAATTGCTTCTACAAGTGTTAACACACATTTTGTTCCTCATTATAAATGCTGGAAATGGAAATCTCTACCTAAGACTGCCCATTCACCTCTTCCCCAAAAAGCATCCTAATCATAGCCTACAAAAGAGAAAGGAAAAAAAAAAAAAAAGGTGTGTGCATATGTGTGTGTTTCAAAAAAAACCCATCACATTCCCTTCATACTCTCACCCCAGCCCTACCGGTCTGGGATTGCTTCCACACAGTGGCTGAGGAGCACTGCATGTCTCAACATACAACGTGGTGGTTAGGGCAGTCTCCCAGCCATAGATGGGAGGTCAAAACACCTCCAAAAAACATCTCCCGTTTTCTGGACATGCATTTCAACATTTGTATAGAACATAAAAGATGAGCAAACACCACTTCTGCTGCTGCCTAGTTTGGCTTTGTTTTAAAAGAAGAATAATTTGCAATCTCCAAGAAAAAGGAAGGAAAAAATAAAGGGATGAGGAGGAAAGAAGTAGAAGTTTACCCTAAGCTTGAGGTTTTTAAATTTGCTTTGCTGCTGCAGTCCTGACTTTCCCCTTTGAATTAATCTGGGAGAATATGGACTGTTTCTCTGTACAGATGTTCATATTGGGATACTTCTTTAAACAGCTTAACAAGGAGGTTTCTGGATTACCTATTTCAAGCGCTTAATTACTATAAACTGCATATCCACTCTAGGACCTAAACATCAGACACTGTAATGACCAATTTGTAAACCTCTGGAGTTTTTTGTTTAGCTAGCTATGGACCTCAAGACCAGTTAATGCATTAATTTAACTATGTGTCTAATCTCAGCTCTTGAAGATGACCCTTGCTATCTTTACTAATAACTACAACTCTCCTTTTAACATATAATAAAAATGGTATTCCTAAAAGTAGACTTGAAGCTTTTGCTTTTGTTTGCTTGCTTTTATTATTAGAAGAGTGTATTAATAGTAAATATCATCATTAAGGACTGTTGAAATTAAGAATGTACTGCAAGCCTTTTACTAAGCAGGTCAGTCAGTACAAATCCACCATGTTTTTATTAGACAGCTACTCCTATACTTCCTGTGTTGCTGTTTGTTTCTGTACCTCAAGAGCAGTTAAGCACTATGAGAAGCCTGAATTCCCATATCTCAGTTCCTCCTGTTTATGTTCATCTCATGTTTCAGAAACAAGGGTCTGTACCTTAACAAGCACTTGAAAAGCACTACACAGATACACCAGAAAGATGTGCAGCTGAAACGAATTTGGAGCAAAGTTGCACTGGTGTTCTTGGATTTTTCTTGTCCAATAGAGGTGCAGATGGGCCTTTTGGGAGCACATCCCAAAACTCTCAGCTTCCTCCCACTAAGCTGAACAGCACTCTTAATTTCTAGTGAACTGTGGAGAACAACACATTTATTCTTGCCAAGATACAGGAAGGCAGAGATGGGCTAGCAACAGTCTATTTAAGTTGGTCTGGGTCCACACCACACAGCAAGATATTAGCAGCTGTGATATTGTGCCGATGCGGGCTGAAGTTGATACCTCTTGAGCCACTCAAGAGAGGGAAGAACTGCAGCTTTTTACATTAGGGAGTTTCCGGAGCATGAGTAAGACTGAAGTGCAGGAAGTTAGATAACTCTGCACTAAAAGACCTAAAATTCCCATTTCATTATTTGAGGAAAGCTGCGGAGACTCCTGCTGCGTTCACATATTTTCTGAGCTGTGTGAAGTAACTAAGTAAAAACATTTCATGAAGATCTCTCAAGTGCATGGACACCACCAGTTAAAGCAAGCATGGGGTATCTGCTAGACAGTACCTCTTCCTTCCTTCCTTCCCTAAGCCACTGGCTTATGTTCCTGTACAAAATATGCAGGAATTTTCTTACTTTGAAATATTAGCTAGTTACTTGGAGAGACTGGCTGGCTACATACAGGATTTTAGAGCTAAAACAGATCCATAACTCTTATCAGTAATAGGTTTTTTCTTGTCTGGGCATCATCCAATTTAAGTTTACAGATAAAATTTCACTTCACTTTCCATATGGTTATCCAAACCACAAGTTTCTAGTTTGTATTCACAGTTCTCATTTCAAATGCAAATTCCTTTCTCCTCCCTCCTTTATCAGTTATCTACTATAATTATTAAGTGTATTTCAAGTTTATTTCAAAAAATTGCATGAATTTTCTGAAAGTACTGTCTTTTTAGTATATAACCTTTAAATTCTTCAGTTTTACCATTCCTATTTTAGAACTTTTTTGGTACTGTGGTTCTTCCATGAAGTTTAAAGACTGTGAGGAATATTCAGAGAAATATCCACACACTAATTCTGCAATGCTGTTGTACTACATTTCATATTGGAACTGTGATATTTCCTATTTATCAGTGAGGCCCAACGTGCAACAAAAAGACCTTTTGGTTGGGAGAGTTTTGCTATCGAGAAAAGTGAATGAAGCACTTTTGGGGTCCATTATGCAGCAACTTAGTGGGACTAAAACAGGAAGTCTACAAAGAGTATTTGCTCTGCTTTAGAAGTTCACCCTCTCAGTGCTACCATCACAGTGACATTAAACACTACTAGTTTTACCCCTTCATTCCTTCACTGTAAGCAAATCTCCAGAGGAATACAAGGAGCATAAACTCTATTGGACAGGCTGAGTTCTCTACAGTGATTTTCTAAAAGATAAAGGACAAGACAGTGTGCTGCCACAGAGCCAGCTATATCATTTGGTGTCACAACTACAGCTTGCACCTCAGTATCAATTTTCCAAGAGCTTAGCACAAAACAGTGAACAAACTACTAAGCTAGTGTACTTAAAAATGCTACAATGTACTCACTAAAATGGCTTAAAGCTGTAAAAGTGTAATTTAAAAAGCCTTCCACAAACAGGAAATTACAACTCAAACCTCAATAAAAATGTTGCCTATTTCACCCTAAACCAAATGTGCATTTTCAGGATTCTTACAGCATCTGTCAAGTGCAAGCAAGGAAAAATTGGCTGAGTTTTACGATTTGTGCAACATAAAAAATGGTCTTCTGATAAGGAACACAATACTACTTCTACTGATAGTGTTATTAATTGGTAATGCTTTCCTCCATGCTGGTATTATGTTGCACCTCTGCCTTTCACCATTCCTTTTGCAAAAGGAACACATCTTTTTCTTCAGGATGATAATCTAGATTAGGAGGTAATATAATCAGCCCCTTAATTATACATATGCAGAAGGAGCACATATGCAGAAGGAGCACAACAGTTGCTCTGCTTGTCAAGAGGATTTAAAACGTAAGCAGTACAGGGCCAGAAAAAAACCCCATTCATTTAGAAAATTAGTCTTCTACCATAAGAGACAAGTAAAAAAAAGTGCTTTTCATTTGCTGAGAGATACATATAAAAAAACTTTACATAAGATTTATCAGTACATACTCAAATTCTATGCAAAACAAAACTAATAGGAAAAGTCACTTTTTACTCAATTTCAACATTACAGATATTTTCAGTACAGTAAATGATACATTTAAAAAGCACCTTTAAGGCAACTTCATTTTGCAACATCATAATTTTCCGAAGAACACAGTGGAAGAAGTTACTTTAACTCCAAAACCCTAAGTCAACTTCCGTTCACAGAGTAGCATCACCCGTAACCTACAACACTGTATGAGCTGCTCCAAAAGATACTTTTTCAATTNAAAGAAAATGGGAAAAATAATGCTAAATAAAAATATTCCCTTATCTGTTAGTTTTCTTCTGCTTTTATGTTGCCCTGTTACCAAAGGCAGAAAAACAAAGTGCAATTCCATCAGTCAATGTACAACTCAAAGCAGTCTCCTGCACCGGACCAGAAAGCAAAGCTGAACTGGCCCGAGTGAGAGGCCATGGTGAGGTTTGCTGGCCTCGCCACAGCCACCTCCTTCCCAGAGCTCCTGGCCACCAGCCCATGGGAGCCAGCAGGGGAGGCTGCCCCGAGCAGCCCTGAGGTTTCACAGGAATGTGGGTGCCTTCATGAGCTGTGCTCCTGCTTGTGCAGACACAGTGCTGAGCAGGTGGTCCCAAACGTGGCTCTGTGCCTCCTTGAAGGCGCTCCCAACCATCCCACCCTAGCCATTCCCATGGTGAAACACTCAGCTTTAACATCAGGAAATTACAGTGTAGAAACACTAAAGAACATATCAGGTAAAAGTTTTTCTCTTTCACCCTAAAATAAAGACCCTTCCCTTTGCTTTCAAGCATAAAATTTTTACACTGGACTGTTACTCTGCACCGTACTGAATATTACCTTTATCTAAGTATCTGAAGTATAAATTGCACTGAAATATTTACAGCATTGCAATGCTAATAGCATTGAAATATTTCTTGCCTAAGCTTATCAAATATGCAGCTTGTCTTGGGGGGGAAGTTACAATGTATAAAATTTGAGTTAGGTATTCTCTCTGTTGGTTTGCAGTTGACAAATTTTTAATAGTTTGTACTGGCTGTGCATTGTTTGCCAACGATCACATTCCAGAGGCTAAACAAACTGATAGATGGAAGAGACAAAATACAGAGTCCAGCCTTCAAAATCTGCCTGTCTGCTTGGACAGTGGCAGAGAAATACGAAAGAGCATTTTAAGGTGCTTTGCAGGAAAAAAAAAAGCTAACTTTTCTGTGGCATGAAAAAATGTAGCAAAGTATGAACATGACTGTACACCAATTGGACTTGAGCACTGTGCCAAGCCAAAAAAAAAATTCCAAATCAATAAATCAACAGGGGAAAATGAAAGAAAGCAAAATAACCAAGTCAAGCAAGGTGTACTTGTCAGCAGCTGTCCTGTGGCTGAAGAGACAACACTTCTCTGTTAAATGAACACACTGGCAACATTTGAGAGAATTAAGGAATTATTTTAGGGTAATGCCTAAACATGTTGACATTTAACAGGTTTTCTTTTAGACTCGGGGAAACTGCCACACAACACCAATCAAAATCTCTTCTTTTATTTTTAGAAGTTGCACAGATTGCACAATATGGATAAACAGACAACACTGCTGAAGATGATCATATCCAGCTATGTCCCATAGCATGGTATAACCACAAATATTAAACAGTTATTTCTTTAATTGGCATGAAAGCAATACTGTGATATATTTACTATTTCTTTGTTGCATTAAGCAACACCAAAGTAGGATCATTGCCAAAATATTTAATGCTAAAGCACATTTCTATTAAAGTCATAGTTTGCCAACATGCAGGGCAGGCAGAGTTGAGACACAGCAAGACTTTACCAGTTCATTTCTCTGGACTCAAGGAGAGTTTTAAGGGAATGCTTGCAGAATGATGAGGCTAGATAAGAAACTCCTCAGCTAATTTTGGCCAGCTCCCAAACTGAAATATTAGCTTGAATTTGGAAGTGGTTAAAAAAAAGAAGAAAAGCTATCTGGATCATGACATTTAACATCTGACTTGTGTAAAAACTGAAAAAAAGTCACTCAGTTAAATATTTTCACTTTTAAGACAGAATATATTAACGGAGGAAAGTAGAGGACAAATAAATGTGCTTGGACTCTCTAGCAGCATGCCTAAAGCTCAAGGTTGAAGTACAACTGACCCCACACAGAGCCATTTGAACATGTGCCAAATGCAGGAAACTCAGAAGTTTCATGCTCTGCTAAGGCAACTTTCACATCACTCACTGGCTTCATCTCAGATCAAAAGCACTAAAGGAAAAACTGTGCAGAGAATCTGATTACAGATGGCTTTTACTGATGCTTTCTACTTAATCTCCTCTGGAATGCAAGGTCATAGCCCTCCCATATTTTAAAAGGGATCTATATACTATATGCACACTCAGCTATTGTCACGGTACTATATTTTGCTTTCTCATCTGAGAAACATAACTTAAGGAGTTGATTGCAGCCCAGATTCCTACCCACAAAACATGCACATGTGCTGTATGGTTTCAGGGGAGATTGCACTTTCTGCAGTGCTCATTGCCTTGTAAATACAGAAATAGTTTGTATGTTGTAGTTATCTGTATTACAGCCTGTGAAAGATGCAAGGGCTGGAGTGGTACTCAGTGCTGTAAGGAACACCTTAAACCCCTCAGGACTTGTCTGCCTACAACAAACGCACCTACATCCTGGAGGTGGCACAGTTCACTCTACTTTCTGTTTCGCCCAAGGACTAAATCTACCTTCACACATACTATGTGTCACAAGGCAGGTTTCAACCAACAAAATCCAGAAAATTCAAGAGCTAGCCACACTGGACAGAAGCCTCATTCTTCTCTAAAGTCTAAATCTCCAAACTTTTAATAAGAAATAAAACCTCCTTGCTTTAACCTCATTCTTCTCAGAGACATTCTCCTTATTAAAAGCTTATTAAAACCCTAAGGATTTGAAATCTGTTTTTACTGTCCTTAAAATTCTCAACAACTGTGAAAGAATAGAACTGAAGTTGTTCAAAATATTCTACTTGAAAAACATACCTATAAGCAAACATTCTTTGAAAATACAAAGTATTTGAGAATTTGTTCAAAAACCTTTCCTTGCTGTTCATTAAAGTGTTGACCCCTTCCTTCTTTTCCAGCAGTCAAGTGAAAAGGTGGTGAAGAGAGAAAAAGAGGTGGGGGTTTTTTCCTGTTTTCAACCTCCACCTAAGTTTAACCTCCAGTTTTCAGTAGGTGTCCTGTGTCTTCCAATCAGCACTTTTAAAAATCACAACCAAGTAAATTGTGCCACACAAAACACGTTAAATTTTTTCTTAGTGCAAAGTACAGTTGTTGTACTACAAGATGCAAGCATCAGTGATGCTCTGAATAAAATTTAAACTGTAGTCAATGTAAAGTCCTTCAAATTCTCACATGACAAATTACATTGGATGAAAGTAGATCAATAATCCTAGAAAAGTCAGCTACATAGCTCTTTTCTTCCTTAATTTTTGTAGTGGTCAGGCTCCCGAACTTTGAGACCCCATGTTTTTCTATTGTTTATTTGGACAGAATTCCCTCCTCTAAGTAATTGTTTGTTTCACAATTAGAAATACAAAGGGGTGGTGGAGATTACCCTTATGTGAATATCTTCACTGGGGGGCCCTTCTCCCCCATTTCAAACCATGTACATGTGCCTGTAGACACCTCAAGTGGAGCAAACTGAAACAACAGAAATATCTTCAGGTTCAAAAGTCAGTTCCGCCAAAGATAAGAAACGCAGACCCACAGTTAACTATACAAACAATCAAAAGCTTGCACCAGGGTCTTTTAGACACTCAGTCAAGCACCAAGTCCTTTCTACTATGCACTACAACAACATAGTTTAAGGTGACTGTTTCTCCATCCAGAGAAACTAGAATTGAAGGGCACAAGAAAACACACTGTGATTCATCCAAACACTAAGCACTGGTTCAGTCCTTTATAGGGAACATCTACTAAAGCTAAGTACAATACAAGCAAACATTTTTGCTAAACCTTAGAATAACCATGAAACTGAAATTAAAACTGCAGGTGAAGTACAAATAACTCAGTAACAGGTTAGAGAAGATATGCTCCCTACCTTTCATATAAAAGCAATGTACAAATACAAGCGTATACAGGGAATCTTACTCCAAGTAATGATGGTTTCAGCTGCTTTACACCCATCCTGACTTACTCTATAGCTGAGCCACGAATCAAGAGATTCAACTGTCAGATCTTCTGTACAGTCAACTGCAAAGCTTCCTCTGCTACCCCCATCAGCTGCGAAAGGGCTCCCAAGCATGGATGCACATACAGATCAGGGATTCATGACCTGGCTACACTTTCAGGCATCTCTCTAGTTTTTTTGGAGTCTTCAAGGGATGCCCCACAATCCCACTTCACAGGAAGTGCCAAAGGAACTTGTGGCAAACTTCAGTTCAACTGAGTAATAGTTGCTAGCTTGAATCATTTCCTCCGGTCTTATCCCAATCTAATTCTGGCTCAAGTTTCTATCTTACAGTCTCCTTCAAATAAATGTGGACACAGAGGAAACAGGCATAACAATTAAGACAGCTTTCCTGAAGGGGATTTATTTCCAGCACCCCAGGTTACACTGCCTTGCCTATCTGTCTCATGGTAAGTAAAACTACCAATATTGTTTGCATATATTACATCACCTCTAAAATGTCTCCAAAACCAGAGCAATGTAGACAAAAGCTTTCATAAAATGATAAAAGAGCATGTCTACCACTACAATAATGCCACCCTCAAGCCCAGATAGACTATGCACCATTCCCACTAAACAACAAACACAAACAAAACAATCTAAATGCATTCCCAGCAGTGAAAGAGACTCATGCTCTGATAATTAATTCATATCCAACAACAAGAAAGTTTGGGAGGGCTTCTGAAGTATTTAACTTAGCAGTAAATATAAATAACAATGCACAAGCAATGCATACTAGCATGTGATTTTAAGAAATTAATTCCAAACAATCCAAGCTTTTAAAAATGCATAGTCTCTTCTTATCTTGATGCTTACGTGTCAGGTGGACAATAGGAAATTAAAGCTCCTTGATTCTCAACTGCTTTGAGTCAATTAGTCCTACAGTAATCAGATTAACATCAGAAGGAAGATGTTCTTCCTTATCACTGGTAAATGCTTCCTTTGCAAGAAATGTTATTTGCAACCTCAGCCACCTGAAGACAGAGGTGAAGAATTCAACATGTATGAAAGCAGAAGTCCAGCAGTCCCTCGCTGTAGGGAACAGGGCTCTCAAGGCCAGGTTCAAGACTTGTTTAGCTGCACTGCATGAGGAAATTTGACAGCTATCTCATCATGGTATTTTTCTTCTACAGATAATGAACCGATCACCAAGGCTGTCAAAACAGTGAGTTTTTCATGAATCCTGATTTCAAACATTAATGGGTACAGGGAAATGGAGATGTGAAGGTAAGCTAAGCAGCTCCTAAAGCTTCTTTCTTCAACAGGCAGGCCAGAGTGCCTATTATAGGTTAGGGGGCCTGGGGGGCAGGGGGAGTGTCCAACCCAAGCCTGCAGCACAGCTGCTAAGACACAGCAGGAGGGATCTGGATATTGTACTTAGTGAATCAGCTAAAGAGGTCTAAGCAAACTGAGGTTCGTAATGAGAACTGTAGAATTCCATTCATACAATGGGTGGCAATGGGCCAAGGATAACTTGCTAAAAATAAGAGACCTAGAAAGATTAAAAAGAGAAAACATTTCTTGCAATATTGAACTAGAAAAGGGCTAGACAATCCTGCACATATAACTGTTAAAAGTACTCCCTCTTCCTGAAGGGCCTTTCAAGAACATAACATTTCCAGTGATTAAAAAAAGGGAATAAATGAGGTAATCCTTGATAGCTAGCTGAAAAATATAAAAATTGACCATTGAGGAGTATTGGGAATATGGTAGAAGACTTGTTTTAAATTAACACTTGACCATTATCACTAGCCAACTCGATAAAACTCTATGTAAGAATGAAAAGGCCAATTTGAATGAGTCTTTGTTCATCTCACCTAGATGCTAAATAAAAATAATATTAATGTGCATTTGTTTTCCCTTCATTTTTTTTCTACATTTTAAAGATCAAAGTGATAAAACCTCAAAAATGAAGATACCTAGCACCCAGAACAACAAAAGTGTGCTTTTTAATTACAACTGCATGGGCAGAAGTTTGCAGCAATTTTTTTCAACATCCTTCATCCACACAGGTAAGTTGCTGTTGAAGATGCAAGATGAAACAGGTAATTAAAAATACAGGTTCTCATGAGTGCAAGATGGTTTGCTTGCCCATGAAAAGTAGTTCTTAGCTATTCTCTGCATTAAGAATAACTAGCTAACAGCAAAGAAAGCATTCTCCTCCTACCCCCCTCCCCACACAAAGCTAATATCCCATTGGTATAGAGTCTTTGGGTGGAGTAACCAAACTTTTACAAAGCAGCTTGCCTTTTTCCCAGACAAATGACTTGGCTCAACTTAAGAAACTCCTTTCGCTATTAAAAAATTCCACAATAACTGCAGTTCTAAGAAAAATCCCGGAATCTAGTGTGGAAAACCCCTACTGAATTAGGCTTCCAAGAGTCAGCAAGTCTTAAGAGTTTATTTAAACAGAATTGTCACTCAAATATCAGCAAACTGCATGGACCACACTGAAAGAGAACTAAACAACATAAATCAGGTGACTATTGCAGCTTCCCCAACAAAATCCGAACTCTAGCTCTTTACAAAACGTCAAGACAGCTGAATCTTAGCTGAGTTGTTAAAGACGGCTGCATGCATTTAATTAAGTCCAAATCGAAGCCAGATGGCACATGATGCTTTTCCAATAGACTGGATGCTGTCACAAGAGGCACTACTTAAGCATTCCTTGATGATTCCTGGCACCAGTGGCTACAAAAATCTCTTTTTACAATCTACTGTACACCCCTCCTTTTTTTTCCAGTCACCAAGCCTTTAAAGAGGGTGGGAAGGAGGAAAAAGAGAGCCCCTGAGATAAATTGACTCAGTGTGTGGAATGCAAGGCAAACATTCCTGTACAAATTCAGATTTGATTTATTTTCTTTAGAAAACTTCAGTGCAGGAGAAACCCCCAACTGTTGGTCTTTGCCTTATACTCACTAAGGTTATCACCTGTCTTAAAGGGAGAAAACAAAAATAGGTAACTATACTTCCAAAGTACGGCACAGCACAGGATAATGTTAATACTTTAGCCAGTAATAAATGCAAGTGAGCTGACTAAAAAAGTCCTCAAGAATTTGGAAGTATATGGCTGAAACACTAACATTTCATCTCTGGACTGCATAATCTCCCAGTGAAAAATGACAGTGGAGGCTTCTGTGGTCAGCACAAACGCAGTGAACTCCTACTCATCAGGAAGGCTAGCAAGTTACTGCCTGTTGTAGTCAGCCAAAGTCATACAGGGTTGAGCCAGAACAGACTGGCAATACCATACTTTACTTCCAGTACTGTACATGGAATTAAACAGAAAAGGCATGAACCATGCTGCTGGTTACGCTTCTCAAGGCTTGTACAAGCCAGACAGAATGCCCACCAAGGTGTGTCTCCAAGGCAATGGGGAATAAAAAGCATCAGAAGTTAACACATATGAAAAATATGCTGCTGACAAAACACCTCTGCTTGATTTTTACTTAGGAGATCTTTCTGTTCCAGAATTACTTAAGCAGCTGCCGTATTGCTCCCAAAAGGATTCCTGAAGATATTTAGAGCAAAAGGTGGGAACCGCTATGTCTTTTTAATAGACAACAAGGAAGGCTCAGAGACCCTTGTTTGCATTCTCTCTCCATGTTTCCATCAAATCATAGTGAGTATGGTTCACTTTTTCAAGTATCTCATTGTTAGAGCAATCAAATATAAAGCATACACAAGTACAAAGGCATAGGAGTACAATTTTAGATTACTTCTAACTGAATTATCTCCTACTGAGCACTACTAGGGACTAGGTTTTAATTGTGATTGCCACATTTACACATATCCAATCTCACCTTTCATTTTAAAATGACATTAGGCACTTGCACTGAGTATCTTACTGCTGGTACAATCTGTTAAAAACTTATTTCCAGCACTATTGAAGATAAAAACCTGTCTGCTGAAAAGGGTGGATGTGTTTAATAATTTCAGCAGAACAATCCTTCTCTCCTAGTTAGTTTAAAGCTCCATTAATCTTAATGCAAAACAAAACAGTTTCCTTTAACAGCCAAATTCTTGACCTTGAGCCGTTTCAGTGTTGGAGTTGGGGGCTGGGGTAGAAAGGGCATGGATTGACTCCAACTAAGAGCTGAAGAATAAAAGCACACAGATAGAAAAAAAACAGGGGGGAAAAAAACCCCCCACAAAACCAAACTAAAACTAAACACTTCCACTTCTGCCATGGACACCCAGACACCATCTCAATTTTCGTTACCCATTTTCAGATAGATTTTTAAATATAAGGAGTGATGAAAATTATGAAAAGACAACTAGGAATGCACAAGCTAAAGGCTTCTAAATCAACCATCCAAGCACTGACCCACAACATTAGCCACCAGAGTATTTTCTGACTAATGCTGCAAAAGAAATCCAGTCTAACTAGGCAGCATTATTTTCAGTGTGAAAAAATATGAGCTACATACAGATGCTTTCTTTGTGGAAACTGAAGATGCCTCTTATTTAGATCCGTCAATTTTTTTGATTCAAGATAGATTTACTCAAGTCATCATTCCTATATGAACCCAGCTCAGAGTTGGCTAAAATAAGATCTTTAAATCTAAAAATATTCTTAACAGTCAATATTCACAGGGCTTCTTACATACAGGTTTCTTGCTCCCTTTATCCCTTACTAAGTGCTCAGCTCAGTGCTTCTGTGACCAGGACATTACAACGTAAGTGACAGACCCAGGTGGCAGAACGCATTTGAGTTGCCTCTAAAATGGCATTAAATTGCCTGTGATTTATCTTAATTCTTTAGGTCATATTAAAGCATGATTTCCTCACTACATCTTGTAAGGGGCACATTTCATCAATTGATAGGATTTGCCCAGCATTAACCGTGGCTAAGAGGGCACGCAGCCCTTCCCACAGGATGATTTCTGGGTCTCTCACATCGGCACCACCTCATCCTGGAGAACAGCTCCTCAAGGCAGCTTTTGTTTGAAATGCTGCTAGAACTAAGCTTTTAAAATGTCTCAAACATCAGTGAGTCACCCTGTATCAGTACTTACAAAGGTTTGAGAGGCCTTCTTATACAGAAAAGGACAGGACAAAGGGTAAGAACTAATTTTGCTTATGAACTCTGGAGGTTCTCATTTGACTATGCTGTTGGTTTAGTCGACACATTGAAGTACAAAGACAATGAAATCACTTGGCTTGCGTTCACAAATCTTATTTTCTTTCACAGGTACACAAGGCGGTCTGCAAAATTAGAGGTATGCTGACCAGTACTGTCCTCTCAGTACAAGAAAAGTCCTTTGAAAGGAAGTTTCTCGCTCAACACAAAGTAATGTTTCTGATCATCTCCCGTACTGACTCAGATGCTTTTTGGCCAAAATTATTACCATTTACCATACAGTTCTGCATGGTTTACCTGAAGTCCTATAACGAAGTGTCCATTATTTCTGCAAGAACACTTAAAGACACTTACAAAGCCCGAAGAATTTATTATTCTTAACAATTTTCATTAACCAGCTATGACTAGAGTGACAGGGCTAGCTTCATACACAGCCTCAATAGCTACTTCAGTGTTAAAACCTAAGAATAAATACGCACAAAACACCAGTTGGTTGGATCCACATAAAGAAGGATTCATCATTCTGTGGATCCAAAACACTTAGAAGTCATATGTGTAAAACTTTTTGTTCCCAAATGAGGAAGATGGTGACCCGCACAAACACTTAATGCCAAGTAATACTTTAACCAAGTGGCCTCCTCCATCTTCCTCAACTTGCAACAGAAGAAATTGCATAACAGAGCAATTGAAACAGCAGAGCAAACACAGCAGGTGGTCCCATCCTACAAGACTTCCACCAATGGATTTTGAAATTTTACACTTAGCCTGGCATGCAGCCACATATATTAAAGAGCCTAAAATGTTAAACATCAGAGGCAAACCAAACATTTACAAAATACAAACCCTATTATTTTGGACAAATCTTGCTGCAATCACAGAGGAATGTTTCCTTTGGCTGCTATTATGCTCACTTCCATTTATTTATATAGAACAAAAAGCAAGCAGTACTTTCTTACCTTGTTTTTTTAATTGGCTACATATGGCACAAAATAACAAAGATAAGGCTGGAGAGCAAACTTCTGTCTATTAATGAATAGACTGATATGCAAATTTTGCTAGTATGGGATTTTTAGTGCTTGTCTCAGTTACAGAAGAGAAATCTAGCAACTACAAAATTCTTGAAAATTTTTTTGTTGTTCAAATAAGAAAAAAAACCCCAAAAGACAGTGGGTTTATGACGACACCCTAAAGACAGCCTAATTTACCTCAATCGTAATAATAGACGGATGCTCTGCTCTTTCTTTGGAAGTACCAGAAACTTGTTAAGCCTCTCTGCATGAAAGGGTTAAAAAGCACAGATCATCCATCTATATTAAGACTCTCCAGAACAAATCACAAACCTCTTCTGAGTTATTTAATAACAAAACACAAAAATCTAAGCTCGTATCATATTTTAAAAACATCCGGAAATGCTGAGCACAAACTGAGCAGTTCACAAAATAGTTGTCTTACCTATTTCTCTGCATTTTATTTCTGGCTGTGTTTCACAACTGTTACCTCCTTATTTCCAATTACAACAAATCAATGGATGGAAACAGAAAACTGTAAGCAACTCAGGCTCACCCCCATGCAGCTTCCCTGCACACAAACACAGCAGTACGGCACCTTATGGTTAAATTAGCGCATTTACAGTAAAACAAGCCCACAGCTCAGCTAAGATGCCAGCCTGCTGTATTCTCCAATCAGCCAGCCCACACAGTATGTTGGGAGCAATATCTTCTCCTAAGCACAGCTGAGTTCATGTAAGTGAACAAGGGTGTGACAAAATAACAGAAAAGGGAGATTACAAAGAATGCCTAAATCTTACACTGAAATTTCTTTTGCCAAAGTGAGATTCAAAGAAAAAAGTGGGGTTTTTTAAAAAAATCCTGAAACAGGATCCAGGCCCCCGGGTAAAATCTAGTTCACAACATAACCTTACATGCCCTTATTTTCCAATAATCCCAATTTTGGCACAAGTTACCTTGAAAAACACCCCAATTATGCAAAGACTTGTCATTTCAAAAAGCTCACTCACAGCTCAGAACTCTTCTTGAAATAAGGAAAGCAACATTGTAACTCTGACTTCAACGCAGAACAAAAGACATGTTGCTTCCTTGTGCCTGAGAAAAGCAAATGATGTTCCTACCCAGACAACGCCAGATAAGTGAATTATGTTGTCCAAGCCCTCACAGAAATGAAAGAAAACAAATACAGCCAGGCAATTCTACACCACAGACAGAAAATGAACATACTGAAGAAACACAGAAAGCATTATCAATACATGCAAATGGGTTTGGGCCAAGCGATTATCAAACGTCAAGCCTCAGAGTCAGAATATGATCTGAAAAAAGCTTTTAGGGCAAGACTGTCCAAAAAATCCAGGACTGGCTGGACAGCAGTCCAAAAAATAGGACTGTCATACTGAGAAACAGCTTCCTCCTAGAAAGACAAGGTCAATTATCCAATTAAGCAATAAAGAATAAATAACAATTTATAAAAAGATAACTGTCTACTGTCTGTTATTACACAAGACTACACACACACAAAAGCCCCAAACTCTGAAGTAAAGCATACTCAAATTTTGCTGGTAAGTATTCCTGATCGTAAAATGGATTAGGTTTACGTCTTATAAACAAGGTATAGGAGCACTTACAGAATGAAAATACAGCTGCTTGTAAAATCTGCTTTTGGTCAGGCATCTGTGAGAACAAACCCATTGCTCACACTGCAAGACAGGTTTTATTTCAGGTCATTCTCTAAAAAACAAGAGGACCATGCAACTTCGTTCTGTATACAGTCTTTCCTGCTCCCTTAAAGTCACAACACCGCTATTCTAACACGTCAAGAACTGAACTAGAAAATTTTGGAGATCACGAAAGGTGCCTCAGTATCTGATCTTGGAAGTCAAAATAAATAATTTAGATCTGCATTCACAATCTATGCAGATCCTGAGTAACAATCTCTGTGCAATAAACACAGCACGATGTTCCATTGACACTATCAGTTTAGTGGAGCATTCTACAAAATTTTAAAGAAAAAAGGTTTAAGAGATAAACCTAGAAATTCCCATATACCAGAGCAATTTCTTACAAAATGGAGAATCAGTAGAACAGTCACAAAGTGATGCAAAAGCAAGAGGGAGGAAAAAAACCCCACCATAACCTGCAACAAATCAAGACCAGGCTATGTTTTAAAACAACTCCTACTGCAGAGTATGACCCCTCATTTAAAACAACCTTGCTACCTCACTAAATGAAGGCTAATGTATTAATGTCTATATTAATTATATTAACAGTAGCCCCAAAAAAGTCCTGAGAAAACGAAGGCAAGTATGTGACTACTAGTTTCTACCAACTTACACACTACAGAAGATACGGCACTAGTAAAACACAGCAAGCAACAGCAAAGTGTGATTTCTGTAGGCTTCTGTCTTGTAGTTGAGTTAAATTCTTAGTAACTCAACAGAGAACTATCTGAACAACACACTATACTTTTTTTCCCCCCACAGAGGGTTTTTTACTTTTTGACGATGTTTCTTACTAAAACTTTTACACGAAACTATGCTGTCATAGAATTAAAAATAAGTCCTCTCTAAAAGCCCAGTCAGGAAAAAACAAGATATAGAAATAAAAAGGTTTTACAATATTGAAAGGATACCAAAAGCATCTCACTGGCATCTACACTACGGACTGTGCTGTTCAGTCTGTCTGGTTTTAGAAGTTTTGGTTGTAGTTTTTGTTCATGTTGTTTTTAGTAATTTTTTTTAAGTGATCTGCAAGAGGATGAACAAAATTTTGTCAGTGATGTAAGACTACCTGGCTTAGTCAAAGCTGCACTGGCTGCAAAGAGCCATGCAATGAAGACCAAATTGCTTAAAGTCACTGTAGATAAGGGAACATACACACAAAACTCCCCACACACACCAAACATGACCCACAGGCAAGCTCTGGGCATGCCAGAGGTCATCACTTGCATCATGTGTTCTGAAAACAGCAGTTCAGTGGTCACAACCAAAAAAGTAAATAAAACATCTGAAATTACTAGAAAGGGAATGGCTTGCTCTTTTTCACTCACACAGTGCTCCTGTGTCATTCAACTCCCTATGCTATGGTAAACTGAAAGTTTCATGTAATCCCACCCTAACTAGAATCCAGCAGAATTTAGAACATAAGAGTGAAGAACAGTCTGGTCAGAGATACTGACCCAAAATCTTTATGAAGAAAATGTACTCAGGACAGAGTTGAGCTTAGAAAAGATGTAGCACGAAGAATTATTATATACTAGACTATAACACGCTATCATGAATCCACAAAATGGAGAGGGCCAGTTATTTCTCAGAATTTTAACAAAGCCATGTAGACAGCTGTGTAAAATAGCACCATTTTCTTAAAAGCAGGTATGAAACTTCCCTAGTAGACACCAGCGAAGGCAAAAGTTCAAAAATACAGCGAGCTTAAAAAAAATCTGTCCTGCCATGAATTTGCTAATTAACTTAAACACAAATAATTCAGATATCCCTACCTTTCTGCCTACTAAAAACTGTATCAAAAGTAAAAGAAGGAAGGGAAATAATAATAATTTTTAAATTGCATTATACTTCTCCTGCTTCTTAGAACTATTCCTCAGTTATTATTATCAGAACTATTCCTTAGCTACTTCCACAAACAGGAAAGTAGATCCCGTAGACTTTGTCCCTACTCGGTACATCTGTCCTCATGTTCCTAGATACCGCAAACATGCCCACCCAGACAATATCCCTGTCTCACGGTGCTAAGGAGGAAGATGGAGGAAATCAATCCGTAACTCAGAGTATATTAAGCTAGCTATACAGCAGCTGCTACAAAATGCATGTTGGCAAGTCAAGAAGAACAAAAAATAATTTCTTTTTTGATTTGAAAGTAGAAGATACTGTCAACAATTACAGGTAAGGCATTTTCAGAAAGAGGTACACGGTCACGATGTCTCTAAGCAACATTGTGATAGTCAGGAGCAATAGATGTTGTTTTCAAGAGTAAACAGGTTTGGAAAAACAGTACTGGAAAACTGCATCCATAGAACAGATACTCACAGGATCGCAATCTCGAAGCAGCTACAAAAACAACAGAGGCCTAACTCTGAAGACAAGAACAAACATTGAACAATACAGGAAAAAAAAATAAAGGCAATATATAAAAATCCTTTAACTGTGTGGTACCAATTAGCCTGCGATATTCATGGCAACACTGCATGTGGAGCACTAAGACTATTTTAAGTGTACTTACAAGCCAAAGTCAAATAGAAGCTTTTGAAAAATGCAATGAATTGATACAAATCTGTATTGCTATTTATTATATTTATTAAAAATAAAAAGGAAATATTACTGACTGGAAAGCATTGCTAGCTTATCAGGTTCTCTGGTTTGGAGTGGACAGTAGATGAAGCACCATTTTGTCAGCACATACTGACAGGCTCATCACCAACAGACTCTACCAGTGCCAACAGTTACCATTTATGAAATAAAATAATTTCAGCTGAGAATTTTAAAGTTTCATGAGGAAATTGCAACTCCAATCCCTAAATAAAGCTGACAAATACTCTGGTTTTGCAAAATCTCAGAATACCAAGGCCAAGTTGTGGCAAAACAATATTACATGAACTTATGACTAAATAAAAATAATTCACAGGTTTTCTCCTTACTTGCAGTGAATCCATAAATGCACACCTAAACAAAATGAACAGAAATCTTCCTAGGCAACAGATCTTCAACTGAAATTACTGGTCTCCTAAATTTTCCAGAAGTACCCTATAACTACTTTTTCCCTCTGTGAACCACTAGAATATGTTCTTTTAGACCTGAGAACACTGGTTGTCTCTAAATGTATGAAATTTTAAATGTAAAACAAATTAGAAGCTGCTCTCTGAGAATACACAGAGATGTTCCTGCAACAATCATTATACAGAGACTGCCACAAATCAGGAAAAAATATGTCTAGCCCTTAATGGAAACCTTTGATTGGCAAGACCAAGATGTTTTCCTCATCAGTGGGGATGGCCAATACATCATTATTGTTCATGACCTGCATGTTAAGACCTCATCATATTCGCAAATGTATTAGCCACATTTATTTCCCACAGAGCTTTCCCTCTGAAACTACCAAGTAACCAGAAACTATGCCCTGATGCAAATCCCACGCTCAAGGAGTCACAAGCCGGCTCCAGCCAGGTTACAACAGAGCGACCCTGCATCAGTGTGACACAGCCTCCTGTAGGAAGTTTTCCTTGCGAGAATTACGAGCACAAAACTGATACAGCCACAGAGATAACCACAAATTGCTGCTATTGTAATTTTGTATAATCACCTCCAGTGCTGCTGCACACCCTCAGGGCTCCACCCAAAAGCAACCCTAAGCAAGAGGAGTAACTTGGAAGAAATAGTCACTGAGGCTTGTTATACTCTCAGCACCAAAGAACTTTTAAGCATTTTCCTACCTAGTGCACAGCACATCACAGAATCATAGAATGGTTTGGGTTGGAAGGGCTAGTTCCAACCCCCCAGCCATGGGCCCAGACACCTTCTACTGGAACAGGCTGTTCAATCTTTTGTTTTCATTAAAAACAGGTTATGATTCAGATACATTTACACACCATCAGACACATTGCATCAAACTCTATGAGAAGGAATTAAAACCACAGTAGAGTACTGAGAAAAGTAGGGAATCCACATAAAAAAGGAAATATTATTTTGGTTTCATCCCTAAAGATTTCAAGGAGATTATTTTACTGCTAAGGTGGTCCTTACGAAGAGAATGAACAGATTTAAGAATTTTTCTACACCACAGAGAAGGGCAGACAAAGAAAGCTTTACCTGCAAACACTACTATGACACTAAGCATAAGGCTAAGAATCACTGAGAAGAGCAGGAAATACTACAATGTTCATAACCACAGAGATATGATATTAAGTATAATCATTTAATTATAACTTGTATCTAAGTAATCTCAGTAATTTTTTCCAGAGCTACTGAAGAAGCTATTGTCCTTTAAAAAAAGAAAATAGGGATAAAATATAAAGAACGACTGAAGAAATTTCAACACTATCCACCATAATCTCAAAAGTCATCTGGAGTTCAACTGATAAATGAAAATATTGTACTATTTCAGAGTAGGACCTGATCTCATATCTTATATAAACAAACTTATGACCACGGAAAAACAGGGATTCAAAGCTGTGTTTAACTAACAACAAAGCCACATATTTTGAGTATCCTGCAAACACAATGTAATACAAAACAAAACCCATTTTTTCCTGTACTTAACCTGAATGGTATCAGTCAAAAATTTCATTGTTCAGTTGCCCTGTGACTATTTAACAACTTTATAGATTACAGATCCCATGATTTACTAGAATTTACTCTGCCACCATACAACTCAGAACTTTTGGTTTTGAATCCCAATGTACCTTTCAGTTTCTTCAGAAACTGTGAATGGACAAAATACTAAAAGGGTCCATCAGTTCACAATCCAACTTGATTTCTGATCTGCTTTCTTCCAGGTACACTGACACTGAGCCAATAACTTGTTTCGCATTAAGCAAATATCTTAAAAAAAAAAAAAAACAAACACAAAGAAACCAACAACAAGCCACCAAACATGAGTAAACCTAAGAACAAAGTTCCAAGACATATTGCTTAAAGGTTAGAAACTAATACTATTATTTCAAACACAGTCAAGTCTTCAAGTTTTTTAATATTAAAAATCCATTGAATTTTGGTCTGTATTTCAATTTCGTTGAGCAAAATACATTTTGACAGTTTTTAAGTAACTTAGGCTGTTCTCCAGCACCATACTAGATTTTCAACATACTTCTAATAAACTGGAAGCTTGTGTTAATTGTCATGCACCAGATTAAAAAACCTGCCAATTTATGGTGACTGCAACCTTGGCTGTAACACCCAAGACCCTGCACTATCCCTTTTTTTGATGCCACTGCATCTTAAACTTCACATTAAAAACCTTGGTCTCTTCTTGCCTTCTAAGAGAAGTCCCCATCTCACATGCACAACCTGCACTGCATTACAAGCAGTGCCATAACCGAGGTACAGCTTACAGATTTGGGCTTTTTCCCATTGCTTTGAGACTGAGGTCCAGCATTCAGTAAGCAAAGGTTATGAACTTCAAGATTTAATTTTAATACATAACTTTGAAACCCTTGAAGAAACTGGCATCCATCATCAGATTTTTGCTCAGTTCAGGAAATGGATCTGTGAACATAAATCAGATAAGAACAAAATGCATTTGAACTGCCACTTTTTTTTTAAAGAAAAAAACCTCAAAACCAAAGCCCTGAATATATTGGAGGTCATAAGGTGTTCCTGCTTTCCTTCCAAAACGGCAAGCTTTAAATAATACGTACTCAAGAAAGGAAAATTCCTCTTCTGACATTGTACATTAAAGCTAGCTCTGCTGTTTAAAATGCCTAACTACTACATCATGATCCTTCTGCCTCAACTCACAGCCTAATCAGAAAGGGAAATAACTCTCCAAATATCTCAGAAAGGAGACACATTTTTCTAGTGCTTTACTAAAATTTAATCAGCACCCAGACAACTATCATCAAACACTACAAAACATCCCCTAATTTTGCTAGATGCTCTTGTCTTCAAAACTAAAGCTGGATGAGATGTTTTAGCTGCTTGAGTCACAGAGATAGAGAAAAAACAATGTGCTCTCTTGCGTACCAAAATTCACAGGATACTTTTTCAGGTCACAGTTTGTTATGTGTACTCTGGCTTTGAATTAAAAAAACCAGACTGATTAACTTCAAATACAACTACAAAAACATAAAAATCACTGCTCTTCCTGCAAGCTCTTGAGTTCCTGTTCATTTGTATTTAAATTTATGGTACAGAAAGTACAGACATCTTTTTGTTGCTCTTATTTACATATTACACCTTTCTAATAAAGTAGTATCTAAGCCATGATTTTGCAAAAATCATCTTGTGTCCTCATCTTACTCCAAGGTGCATTTCAGTAATTAACCACAGGTGGTACTAACCACTTCACTAATCAAAGTTGTTCAGTGCTTTCATTACGAGACCATATTTTCTTTCAATGGTTGATGAATTTGTCATACTTCAGTTAGTTAGGCAAAAACTCTCCATTCAGCATGTAAAGCTCAAACACTGATTTTTCTTACATTTCAACCAAAATGGTTCACCAAGTTCCAGGAAACAAATGAAGAGATAAAATTAAGAAAATAAATCCTTATGTTAAGAAGTAAAACTGGCAACTACATTTGAAACACTATAGTGACCCCTGCTACAGAAAAAGGAGTAATCAGCATCCACGATGTCATGCCTTAGGTCACTTGACCTTTAAAAGTGTCCAGCTATTAGAAGTCTCAATCAACTGCAAGTCCTGAGAGAAGATCCTTCATGCTAAACGTTTTGTAGGCTTGGGGCTTTAAGGGCAAAACAAGCTTTGGAGCTAGGGAAAGAAATAGCACAGTGAAAGAAACTGGTAAAGAAAGAAGATTTTGACTATTTAATTGAATCCAGAATCACTCATGCAGAGGACAATAAGGAAAAAAGATTTTTGGGTAAGAGGTAACACTCGAATGGGTTAAGGGAAATTCAGAAAAGTCTGGGCCCAAGCACCAGAAAGATGAAATTACAACACAGCCCCTCCAGAACGTGGAGACCAAGTTCTTGAATCCAAACATTCCTTTGGCAAAGGAATGTTACCTAAACCCAGTACACAAGGTACCCCAGACACCTTCTAATGCTAAATCCCACAGGAAAATTAGTTCAGAAAATGCAGTTCAGCTGATAAAAATTACATGGACATCACTAGGATGCCACTTTTCTTTTGCCTTCTCTTAAAAAAAAAAAAGTAAGTAAAAGCAAAAAAACCCCAAAAACTACTACAAGAATATAAAATGTAAAGACCAAATCACTCTGTAAAATGATTTCAGACTTCTCTAATTAAGTGTTACACATACACAACCTTAGCCCACGTTCCTTACAGCCATACAGGATAACATGCTAATGCTAAATTTCATGGATAAATAGAATCATAGAATGGTTTGATTTGGAAGAGACCTTAAAGATCAGCTAGTTTCAAACCCCTGGCCATGGGCAGGGACATCATTCACTAGACCACATTGCTCAAAGACCCCCACAACCTAGCCTTGAAACACTCCCAGGGATGGGGAATCTGGAGTTAACAGAGTTATATAAGAAAAATAAAAAAAATTTCAGTGCAAAGTTCAAAAACATTTTTAAAAAGCAGCAATTACCAGCAATATGGTATTGAAAGGTATACAACCAATTTTATTTAGTATCCAAACAAGATGCACAAAAACGCCTTCACAGAAATTTGCCAAGAACTTGGAAGAAAACTTGGCCGTGAAAAACTCCAGCCAGTATCA
This sequence comes from Aleadryas rufinucha, assembly GCA_013397815.1. Classification (NCBI taxonomy): domain Eukaryota; kingdom Metazoa; phylum Chordata; class Aves; order Passeriformes; genus Aleadryas; species Aleadryas rufinucha. The sequence continues at coordinate 245,242 of VZTH01017695.1, read as the reverse complement.
ATCAAATATACCAGAAAATTCCAAGGTTTTAGGCAAAGAGGTACCTATAAGAGATGCTGACCCAGCTATAATACGTCATGATTTAATTTAATGCTGATTTAGAGAACATGCTCTCCTAGACAGTCAAATGTCAAGTATTTTTGGTAGCAAAAAAATAAGCAAAATAATTTTCTTTTTTACTCTGATATTAATGTTATCTCCATTTTGTCCTCAGAAGAGGGCCAAACACATTTTAGATTCAAAATGCTTGTTAATGAAAACAGGAGATAAGCATTTTCAAATTATTTCCATACTTCAATTTAATTTTCACTGGAAGTCAGCTGGACTAAAGCCTGTAAGTCACTGCAGAGCATGTGACTGTATACCACGATGTTGCCACTCCCTGCTGCTCATCTCCACTCCCTCTAATCAGATAATTAAATTGCTCATGCAACATTTCCCCAGTCAGCTTTCAGCAAAATAAACCAGGTTGCTAAAGACTTGATGTTTGCAGCACTGGATTTAAGGTGGAGCCTAGACTAGCCCAACACCTTTAGGTTGAAATGCAGGGAGATTGTACCAATTGACACAATACAGACAGTAGCCTCCAATTACTGCTGGTAATGTGCAGACAAACTAAATTTTTTTTTTTTGTCTGCAATTAGAAGAAAACACGCACATGCTCCCCTCATTCTGCTGAAACCTGTATGCTGTGTTATCACCTTAGACAATGATGAATCATAAATCACTATCAATCTTCATCACTGACAGTATCTTTCTATTATAGAGCTGTAAGTGGGTCATAATCATCAGATATTGAAGGAAATTCAAGTGGTCAGCAAGGATGCGTTTTGGCTACAAAAATATATTTCTTTATGAAGTTTTATTACCAACAAATGTTTCAAATGGCTGGTTGGCCTACTATATAAGTAGTCCATATTCTGGATTTTTTTGCCTCACACTCAGGTGCTGACTCACATCACTCCATTCATCTCTTCTACTTTTCCGAAGCACCAAAAGCACCTGTGCATTTTGGGTAGGTAGTGGGTTTAGTTTTGTAAACAGAGATCTAACTGTACACTTCAGTACATTATTTATGATGAACACCATAGATAAAACAATACTTTGTGCTTGTGACTGCCATGAAGAAAAATTTACAGAATCGCATAGCTATAGCCTTTTGACACAACTCTGTGTACCCCAAGGGTTTTCAAGTATTTGTGTTCTGGGTCTTACTAGAAAGACTATAAAGTCTTTGTCACTGTAATATTTCAGCCCTTCTGCATCAGGTCTGTTTCATAAGAAACAGACTTCTGTGAAATACTGTTAGTTCTACTCATCACCAGAGGCAAAGCTGACATACAATTCCACAGAGGTACAGAAGCAACCCATGGCAAAAGAAGTAATTAATTTACTAGATCTCCCAATTTTCAGTGCACTAAACTTCCAGTTCCTTGCTTTGATAGGTTCTGTGTTGAAGCTTTGCCAACCCAGACCCGTTACTGGCTCCAAGAAAGCAAACCACCACCAAAGAGCCACATGCATCTTCACTTGCATATTCTAATCACTGACACCTTTGACATAACAGGTCATGGCTACAGTATTTGTTAAGATGACGATTTCCTGAATCAGACAGAAGAAATTCAGTTGAGCAACAAAAGACTCGTCTTACACCCCTCCCTAACAAGTGACTGAGCAATCACAGAAACTCCTCAGGTCTCCAAGGTGTCAGAAAAGGCGCAGCCCTACTCCCTGGTCACGATAGCAATCTTCCCCAGCAGTCAGGAAAAACATCAAGTTCCCAAAAGGTAAAGAGTGTAAGAAAAAACTTATTTTACTAATATATCACTGTAATTTCCATTTTATAAGCAGGGGAGAAAACTGTTTGGTGTTACCTTTTACAAAACAGGATAAAGGGAAAAGAATGAGAAGTACTAAAGTTCTTATGCTAAGAATATATCGTTTAAAGCGGAAAAAAATTACCTTGGAATTTAAAAGTTGTGTTCTACCAATTTTTTGAAATTTAAAAGAAGCATTATGACATTAGAGTTGCATTTAAGAGAATTCAGTATTTACATCATATCCTCCAGCCTACGAACAAGACACTTTTAAAAATTTTACAAGAGCCTTTCTATTTAGAAATAAAGGCACTTGACCAAAATACTCATGCAATAAACAGATTACAAATTGTTTATAAAAGCTGTTTTTTAAAGTATACAGTTCTCTTAAATCTTGAATTAACTATTCTGAACATTAATTATGTTTAAAAGACACATGAAGCTTCAAATTTTCCCTGTTATCCTAAAATTCTTTCCACATATAAACACCCAATAAAGCACTACTTTATGTCAACATGGTACGTTTGCATTTTTCCTTTACTTGAAAGAATGGCTGTGAAATGGATGTTTTGCTATTCCATTTAAAAAAAAAAAGGAGACAACTGCAAATGCTTCTGCTGAAAATCTAATGTTCTGCTTTCTTCTGGGTCAACAAAATACATATTTGTAGAGGAAAAAAAAGCAATTTACAATACTGTAATTACTGCATTATCCAGAATCCAAATACTCATCAGGAGCTGGATAATTCACTACATCAGGTATCAGCCAGCCAGACACTCACAAACCCATTTTTGCATGTAATTTGTTTAAGAAAATTAACACAGTGATGACTAACTGACGCTGTGTAGGAAGCATGTCACTTCCTTTATCATTAAATCATGTTTCTATGATACTATCCTAAAATATGAGAGTATTTTACTGAAAAATACACAGCTTCCAAATGAAGTATTGCTATCCCCAAACAGTAACTTTTTACAGTATTCACTGAGACAAATCAGAAGCTTATTTCCTACAGAACGCTGACTAATTTATATGTATTTGGGAAACCAGAAGACACTGCTTTATTTCATAATTTATGTTGGAATCTTTCAAAGCAACTGTGTAACTAAGTTTGTTTTATCTCAAGAGAGAAAAAAAGTCCAAAATAATCTGTTGGTATAGCTTCGTGAAGGTTTTTTGAGAACAAGCACGTATTTTACCGAAGAGGAAAAGTACTGAAATGGCAATTTCAAGTAGAGCAATACCTGTGCATCACTTCTAAACAAATTTACTGTACTTTCATGCTCCCCATTGACAGATCCCTCCCTCCTTCAGCTATCCAGACTTGACTGCAAGTCCATTACTGAGAGACTCTAATAGAAGGACTGAGGAAAAAACTTATTACTCTAAAATTAAAATGTCTGGCCATTTTAAAAGGCTCTGGGTATTTTTTCAAGTAAGTTTCATTAATACATGGATCTTTTTCCATTAAAAAAACCCCCAAACAATTAAATCATAACTTAAAATGAAGTTCATGAATTTCCATCATTACAAAAAAAAGCTGTCTTCGTCTCAATAGGTTATGCTACAGTTTCCACAAAACCAAATTGAATTCACCTTCACACATCAGCAAAAGCATTCTTAGACTCTCTGCCAAACTGCTCAGAGAACTCTGAGAGATGCCTCTCTGCTATTACCAGAACATTAAACATCCTGTGGTTGTAGATGACACAAATGCACAGCAAAAGTCTCGAGTATTTTCTGTACTGTGAGTACAGAAATGGTCTAGATCTTAGAAATATGATGGACAGAACAGCAAAGAGCCTGGAGCAAAGAAAAGATACAGTAAGGCCACCTACAATCACAACAAGAACACCCTTGATCATGATCCATCTTCTGTCTGAAAGGTCATTCAGCTAGAGAAAAGACTGCAAGAATGGATGAACATCCACTGTTACTAGCTATCCAAAGGGATACAGCCTCTCAAGCACTGCAGTAGATTTCCCAGCTATGTTACCTATTTCTAGCTTTCAGACACACAGATTTGTTCCACCCTTTCTTGTACCACTTTGAAAAACAGGCCACTCTACATCTTTAAAAAAACCCTCATTATTAAGTACAGTTCTTCAGAAAATCTATATCTCAGAAACATGACAACATATTCCCTAGCTCATATATCAGCAGTTAATAGATGTTGCTAAGTAAGAGGAATTTAAACATTTCAAATAATCTAACAATTAAGAAATGAACAGATTTAAATGGGGAGAAAGCAGGGTTGGTGGCAGAGGGGAAGTCTTCCTTTCTATATGGTAGACTTCCCATAGGTAGGAGAAGTACAGGGACAGGATGCAAGGCATTCCCCTCAGTGCCAGTGCTACTGAGCTTTTGACTACACAGCTCAAAGGCTTCAGCAGATTTTGGCATTTCATCAGGGTTCGGAGGAACTTTGAAATAACCACCTCTTTTCTATCATCAAACACTCAACTCCATCTGTTTCTACTCTAAGAGTCAACCCAAGAATTGTGTACCTGACAAAAGCTATTCGGTTTCTCAAAGCTGCAATTTGCTGCATTTCCAGCATTTATCAGCAAGTTGGCTCTTTCTGTCTGGGGGAGTCCAGCACACCACAATGACTTTCAGATACACACAAAGGCCGCTAAAAAGACCCCACAAAAATCTGTAATGTGGCAGATGCCATTCTCTTATCTGCAATAAGAGATCTGTGATTACAAAAAATGCTCTGAATTAATCAGAGACTGAACACTAGTACTGCATTAATTTATGGAAAGGAGAAGGAACTTCTCTCCTAAGTCGCTAAATGTTGTTGTCCTTGGTAGGTTACAACTCTCCCCTGATCAGCTTGATAAATCAAACTGAAAAGCTATGCTCAGAAACAATCAGAGAAAAATATTTTTTAAATATTTTAGGTATAGGCACACACACACTGCAAATACAGAGACAATAATCTTGCTCACTAATATTTCATCTTACTCCAAGTACCCATGTAAGCATGGTATGTGTTGAGGAACCATTGATTTCCTCAGCTTCTCACACAGTTGACAGCAAATGGTAGGCACCTTCAAAAAGCGATTCAGAACTTAAGTTCTGTCTAATTTAAATACTACAAAACACTCTTCAAAACTATCTCCTTCTATTAAACATTCATCTTAAACCCACATGAACACCAGCAGAAGTCTGCTGCTTGGCAAAACATATATGGAGGGTGCAAACACATTCAGAAGTCCATCAAGTTGATTTTTTGAAAACTGATTCCTGATCAAAACTTCGTAGACTATTCCAGTCACTGAATGAATGCATTTAAACACAAAACATTCAGTCGCCCATTCCATAAACCTTACATTCCTTCTTGCTCGTAGATGACCATATCTGTTAAGTTAGAAGTAGTACANGCAGGGGGGTGAGGAGAGCACAGCATATCTCCTGCATAACCTTTAAGAAACTGAAAATATTATGTTACGTGGAATTAGAAAACTTCCAAGATTGTTTCTCATAAGCAAACACACCCTCCCCGCCAAAAAACCCAATAAAAAAGAAGTCAAACCCAAAAGCCCAGAATTATGTTAAGTTTTATAGAGGCATCAATATCAAATAGGTTCAAAATAGACAGCCAAAAGCAAGTCCTCATAGATTAAATGAAGTCTCAGTACAACTGCATCAATTTTTACTTTGCCTGTGAAAATCTTCATACATTGTGTCTCTTAAATGCACAGCAAGTAAAGAATCTCCTTATATCTAGGACCTGTCTCAAACTTCTATAACAAACTGACCCACAGAACTAGGTCCGTACACTTATTAGGTATTCTATATATAGATTACAAATGCATAGGAAGACTAAACACAAATGGCCTCTCTTGAGAAGAAAGAAGTTCACATGTAATAAAATACTGGCTTTGTTACTACTAAAAAGCTATTTCCTCTAATCTATTCATGACCACATTTCACTTCCCATTTACCTTATTCTTTCCACATTCCCATACTTTAAAATACTCATTAAGCAGGAGAACATACAATGAATCAAGGTCTGCAGATAAAAATAAGTACAGTCTATTGAGTAACTGAGTCAAGCATATGTAGCATACACATAAATACCACACATACCCACACTGTTTTTCCTCTTAAAAAACAAACAAAACCATAAACACAATGGATATCTAGATAATAAATTGCATTACTGGCAAACCTCTGACAACAGCAAGCAATAACTAGAGGTGCCTTGCAGATCTCTTATGTTCAAGCTAATGTCTGTGACAGCATCCAAAATACATACTGAAAGGTAAGAACTAACATATGTATGAACTAACAACATAGAAGTTTAAATTGTCCTTTAAACAGACCTAACTAATAAACATTCAAACAGTCAATCCAGCTGTCTCACTCCTATTGTAGTACGTATTCCCACAAAACACATCAATTCCTTTGGCAGACTCCACAGACATGAATGATTTTGTTTGTTTTCTTTTTAACTAAAAAATCATGATACATTTGACAGGTTTTGCCCAAGTAGCTAAAAGAGGGAAATGCAGAGGAGATAAAAATCAACAATTTGGAAGCAATCAGTACTTCCAAAAGTTAGAAGTTTGTTAGTAAGGAAGTTTCTTAGCTCTGATTTTAAACAAGAGCACTCTGAGTCCTCTGGAAGATTTTTCTCCTGAAATGTAGTGTGACATGCACACAGGAAGACTGCAATTTCAGTACTGCAAGCACACACACCATTAAACCCCATTCTCACACTGTTGACCACTAAGCACATAACTCAACTGACTTGAGACTTTTGGAGTCACAAACCTTTAACCCATCCTTTCAATTCCTTACACAGTTTTTAGATCACATGTGGCAATACCCAAGATAACTTTTAAATGCAATTTCCAAAATTGGTGCCATTTCAACTGCTAAAGCTCTTGCAAAAACAAAAAAACCACCCTGCAAACCCAACCGCTCAAGCTTCAGACTTCCACAGCCAGATCATTTACACCACATAGGAGGGTGGTGGATGCCATTCTGCCAGTAAATTAAGTCATAATAAAGAGGTCATTCAACAGCCATTAAAGCACTAAAATTGAGAGCATTCCCTTAATCAATTAGCTTACCAAATTAAAAGCAGTAAGATCTTCCTGCATCAAAGCAAGCCAACTCCTCTCTTCCAATAACAGAAACCTGGGATCTAACCACCAGACTCCAAGGAAAACAGCACTCAGAACAGTTTCTACAGCATTGAAAAAAGCCCATTTTTTTTCCCCTGCCCAATTTGGCAGGAGAAAAAATATAAATAGCTACATGATACCATTTCAAGCCTAAAACATTCATTTTAATATATGCACATTTCTTAATATTTCTCAACTATCAAATTTAACAACACAAAGAGATTCAACTCAGACCATAAGTCCCTCTTGCACGATAAGAAGTTGAATAAAGGTTTCAAAAGAAACACAGAACACGATCTGATACATTCTTTCAAAATTGCTCATTAATATGCTTGTTAAAATTCTGACCCATACAGGTCATTAATTTTGCCTGGGTTTGATGACCAAGAGAAAATAAATAGAAAACAAAATAGAATGAATAATCCTCCATGAATTATCTTTCTGGAACTGAAGGAAGTGAATGAATTTTGTTGGGATATGGAGATTTAGATTAGAATTCCTTCTTGGCCACACTACAATGCCTCCTAAGACCTTATAAATCAGCTATTTACACAAATGGCTGCATTTAAGTTGAAGCAGTCAGGAATTTCACATGATTACTGCTAAATGCTGGTTTTCTGGACATCAAGCTTCACAGCCAAGTTTAAGAATTGTTAATATCTACGAACAATGCAGCTCACCTCAAACACCTAACTTGAGGAAAGAAACTGGTGTTTGTGTTTTTGTCTTTTTTATTGATTCGTTTGTATATAGCACCATTAAAGCTCTTTTTCCACCCTAAATATTGTTGCAGTATGGCAATGCAAGTAATTGCTTTTAGTTACACATTTAAGGCCAAAGAATAAAGAATCACCTAACTAAACCAGTAATCACTTACTACTGAAATAACAAATTAATATAAGTCACATGGAGAAGACTTACAGACAATTAACAGAGAAGCATTCCTTTATACAATTTAAATGATTGTTAGGTTAAACAAATTACAATTCACACCTAACCATAGACAGGAGCACATTAGGAAAGCACAGTGGAATAAAGAAAATAAAAGTTCTGAGTCTGTCTGATACTCCTTCTTTTTAAAAGACAGCACCTCCAGCTGGGGCATGAATTCAGCACTGAATCAGGAGACAAAAACTCTATCTACTAAATCAACAACAAAACTCCTTGCAACAGTCCAGGTTTCACTTGGAAATCTTGCTGAAATACCAGCCAAGCCCAGCCTTGATTAGACTGCAATGAGATCATAGCTTGAGGAGGCATAGCTGTAGGCTCTTGTAAAGCTGATACTAAAGAGAAATTTATTTAAGTGACACATCAGTCTTTCTTGAAATGCATAAACTAGTATGTTCTCATATTTATTAATCTAATATGGATAAAGCTGACTGCAGAAAAACTTCAGAGTTCCTAAGGATATTGTTAGTACAGGAAGTGAAATGACTTTCTATCCACCACCCACAATCAATAGTATGATTGACACTGCAAGTTGGGCATCTCAGATAAGAGCACTTTTAAAGTAAAAGTAGTCAAGATAACGAAGCTATGGGAGATTTTCACGAGATTCAGACTTGAGCACTCTGACTTTTCATTTTCATTATTTCCAGTAAGATCTCCCTCTTCAGATGTTGTTTCTTTAAAAAAGAGGAAAATACAAACTGAGGCTTGTGAGACTTCTAATTAATATCCTCAAAGCCCTCAATTCACCTTCTGTTGAAATATACATGTTGTTATAAAAAGCAAGTCCTTTCTTTCAAGATGTCAAATTAGGCAAGAACAAGCTGCCTCTGGGCAATTTTTTTTGGAATGTTATCACACACACATGCAGAGATCAGAAAAAATGTAAAGCATTTTTTTAAAGGGACATTAAAAAATAATGGTATGCAACACAATGACAATGCTAAAAGACTTTTTTCTTAAATATTAGCACTTGGGTGGGGCAAGTTTTAGAAGACCAGCTATGTTTAAAGATCGAGCAAGCTGTATCATGCACCATTTTTCTCTGTACCTATTGCAGCAATAACAAAAAGGGAAGGGAAAAAAATAAAATAAAAAGGCTTGCGTCTGGCAGGTGAACTTGATACTCTGCCTACCTGGTTCTATTTCTGGACTATTTCTCCAAGTCTTGTTTCAGTTACAGAAAGCATTGCTACTGTGAAATGGGGAAGCCTGCCCACCCCACAAGGGCTGGCCACACTGCTGGGCACCAGCATTGTGACTGTACACTGACCTCTCCCAGGGCAAAGCACTTCCCTCACAGCATCAATCATGGAATGGTTCGGGTTGGAAGGGACCTTTAAAGGTCATCCAGTGCAGCCCCGCTGCAATGAGCAGGGACACAACTCCAGCAGCTGAGCACATGCTTACACCCTTGGTAAGGATGGACACATTTTCTCCTCTTTAGCATGCCTTCCCTTCTCTGATTATTGGCAATTTGGTGGATCAAAAGACGCTCTTTGTTTTAATTGACTTGATTTCCAGCTAAAAAATTCCCATATAGTATTTGCAGCTAGTGTTTGCCGTAGACTCTCCCTATGATACCCGCAATAAAAAATTTCCCTTCCTATCAGCAAGTGAAATAGCCACACAACCAGAGAAATGGAGAAGCGTATTACACAGAAGGTGCTGAAAAGTGAACAATACATACATTTGCTCATGAATTTTTCAATTACAGTATTTTCTGGTGCTACTTCTCTGGCAGTTATGCCATATATGCTAAGACAAGCAGGAAATATTTACAAACACAGACTTCCCAGCATTTACATAAAGGTGCAACTTTCTTCAAAGGCTGATCTTGCTTTTCAGACTGTAAAAACAGAGACAAGCAGAATTTTAGAAATCCCCCTTAAGCAGCTGCTATCTGAGACTCCATTCACACCTTGTCACATTCCTCTCAGAGTTGGCAGTTGTCGTCATCCACCCTCACTTCCCCAGAGATGCTCTGGACTAGAGTGAGATAGAGCTTCATAGCCAGCTGGTGCTTAAGCACAGTTTGAATCCACAAAAACAGGAATTTTTCCACAGGTGTCCTGAAGGATTTAGTCCAGTGGGTTTTCTTGGGTCTCCCACTGACCAGCCATCAGTCTACCTGAGAAGGAAGGACACACGCCACAGAGAGAGAAGCAGAGGTGAAATGGCATCTCCTCATCCATGGCAGCCCAATGATCCCCACTCAGGAACAGGGTAACTCAACTTCAGGGCTCTCTTCAGCTGAGAAGAGACAAACTTTACATCTCCTGCAAGGAGAGACTGTTTTAACCACTCGGTATTAAATTATTCTTCCAAGTAGCTTTCCACCACTAGAAGCAGTACAGAAAAAAAACAAAACACCATGATGGGTAGACCAAATCAAGATGGAAAATTTGGCAGCTAAAGAACTGTAGTCCTGGGCACACAAGTTCCAGTCCCTGGCTTTAAAACTAGTTTTATACTGCTGTATCCAACAATGGCGAATTAAAATATACTCCAAAATTTAAACCCAAGGACCCAGGTTCTCTCTTATTCCTAGGTCTGTATGGATGGACCCAGATTTCTCTTCCACACAGCAGCACAGCTGTGTGGTTCCACTTAATTATTCCCTTGCAACAGACTCAGTTTAAAAGGTTCCCAGGCACAGACACTTCTCTCCACATACCACAGCCACATCCTCATGCCACAAATACCTAAGTCTGTTACTTAATACCTAGGTAACATTATGAAGAAGTATCACTGATCAGTCTTTAGATGTAGCACTTATTGGCCATTACCAGAAAGGTGGAATTATTTGAATTGGCACTTAATAGCTAGTACATACATAGTAAAATAGCTCTTTTCTCCTTTCCTCAAATGCTCCCAGGTTTGCAAGTCTGTAATTCAGGACACTGGTAAGCGGCTAACAGTCTTGCAGTCATTTTTCAGCACATACATCTGACTGTCGTTCCTTGAGAAACAGCACTAGGGAAGTCATCTAGAAATACATGGTTTAAAAAGTCCTCACTTGGAATGTTCATAACACAGTTGTTCCAACGGTGGGAGAAGGGAACCAACTAGAAAACTCTCAACCAAACCAGCTGAAAAATAAGATTAGTATAATTTCTGCTGTGGATAAAACAGGACTTGCTGACCTCTGACACTGACACTTTCAAAACGGGAACAGGCAGAGTCCAGAGAAGTTGTAGACAAAAGCATATATATAACTGACAGATCTTGAGCAAAATGTGCTTTGCTAATGTGACGTTTTTCCACTACAACATATGGATCTATTTTAATGTGCTTTCACTGTGTAATATGAAAGCTGTCTTAACTGCAAAACCCAACAATTACTGAGAATGGGGGCTCTTAAGTCAAAACATATCCAGATGAAAAACATTTTCTAGAAAACGTGACGCATTTCTTTAACTCATGTTCAATACACTGAGATTAAAGCTGGGAGTATATAAGGACTAAAAAAAAAAAAACAAACCACACAAAAAAAACCCAAAACA
>VZTH01017695.1:128264-232659 GCA_013397815.1 Aleadryas rufinucha | reverse complement strand
CCGCGTTGTCTCCACCACCTGTGGGGCAGGAGGGACCCGCGGGCGCCGGGCCGCGCTCTCCCGCCCAGCCCCTCTAGCGGCAGCCCCGCGGCACCGCCCGGCCTGGCCCGGCCCGGCCCTCCGCCGCCACAACGGACGGGACGGGCTGGGCGCCGGCAGGGAGCGGTGGTAAACATAGGTGAAGCCCTCAGCAAAGAAACCCAATAGAGTCCCATATTTGGAGAGATTTGGAGTCCCAGATTGTCAAAAAAGTTTGATGGCAGAGTGCGACGCAGGACTAGAAGTGCTAATCTGAAGGCAAATCTTACGGATGGGAAATGCAGGGTTTGGGTTTGCTTGATACCTTCGTTGAGTTAGTGGTGAGGCTGGGAGTGAAATACTTATTTTTTGCAGTTTTCTCAGTTTAATTGAATCACTTTATAGGATGTTTAAGTGTCTTAAATCAGGACCAGACGGCCTGGAGTACCAGTGTGCCAGCACACAATCCTTGGCATTTCACTACCAAGCAGGCAAAGTACTGCTGGATCTAAGACAGAGGGCAATCTCTATTTTAATTTCTGTAAAACTAGTGAACCTCAAAGTACTTTTACATGTGACAAGCTGTCTCGTGGAAGTCCCTGGTATATACAGTGGGATTTTAAGGTTCTGTATATTGATGTGACAGGTCACATATTTTGCTTTCTGAAAGTGACCATTAGGCCATTCTGATTATGTAGTCTGTTCCTCTAACTCCTGTTTCAGTTGGTTTATTTCTCATAAAACTTTCCTGCCTTGAACTAAACCTTTTTTTTTTTCCCCTACAATACTTCCAGGATTAGCTACAGGATGTTTCTTCAATACCTAAGGAAAACTTTGGGTTCAGGATTGAGGACATCTGAGTCATCAATCCCAGCAGCAGATCGGAGGACATCTAGAAACAAGAAAAATATATGATTAGGATGATTGTTGTTCCCTTGTGATTAAGGGACAGAAGGAACAGTGGAGGGGGTACTCAAACTTATACATCCTTCTTTGAGAATCCTGCAAAATACAAACCTTATACCGAACCTAGGTATTGCATCAAGTTATTTAAGGCCTCAAATGACTTGCAGATTCTCAGTCAGATTTCTTCTGTAATTATCTTCTGTCATATAGGCAAGCAGAAATACAAGTAGTTTTCTCCATGTCCTGTCTCCAGTTCTTGGAATCTGAGACAAAGTCTTCAGTTATGTTTGTGTAACATGTATCAGGTTGTCTTCACAGCAATGTATATTCAGCAACATACAGGTGGAGGTTTTAAGGAGCTGCAGTATGCAGTTTGTTTTCTCTAAGTATGATAATGAAAGGAAGATCCAGAATAATGATTTAAACTTTAGTGTATCCCCAAGTATGCACATTGAAACGAAAAGAAAATAAAATAGCTTACATCATTAATGATAAGAGCAAATTCTGCTTCCAAAAATGCCTTCTCTGTTTATATCCCCCCTTTTTCAACTGCCAAACATTTGTTCTTCATCTTGAACATTTTGTTGTCCATAAGAAATTCAAGACTTGCATTACTGTTCTGGCTTTTAGAATTGGTCTTAAAAATTCAGTATTGAAGCATGATGAAGAAATCTGAGCACAGATTTCAAAACTGGAAAATCTAGAGCCAGAAACTGGCAGCCATTGAAAACTGTCAAACTCTGCTACTGTAATTACATCAGTGGAAGATGTGGACATGTAGCTTTTGGGAAAGCAGTTGCCTAAAGAAAGAACATATGAAAGCTTTCACACTCTTGGTTAAGAGAGACCTCAGTAAAGAAGAAATTTCTAGCTAATGCTTGCTTAGTGCCTGATAGTCTGACAGTCATCAAGCAGATCCTCAGCTTGTGGCTGACAGTTCAGAAATCAGACTTCCTTATCTTGAATGAGACCTTTTTTGCTTTTTATCCTTTGATGTTATCAATGTTACTAAGAGACCACAAAGTAAAGTTTTTCATATATATAAGTTTGACCAGCCAAAGCAATAAAGGAATTTTTTTTTTGTCATATTGGTCAAATTTCTCTCAATTTCTTTTATATCCTTCCTCTCCGTGGAATCTGAAGCTTGTTCAGAACTCAGCTGGAGACTTGTATTTGTGCTCTTCTTAAAATATTGTGATAATTTTATTACTTGAATTTCTGCAGCTTCTGCCAGCCTTCATAAGTTTTCAAATAGTCATAAAGAGCAATGGATTTATTGAATGGATTCTAAAATATTACTTTTAATTTTTGTGATAAGAGAACCAATGATAACTGTATTTGTCTAACAAAAGCCTCAGTGACCAAAACCTCAGCTTTCTTCCTTGTCAAATGTTTTCTGAGCACACAGAAGTTACCAATAGAAGGTAGAAATGCAAGATACATCAGGGTGCCCTAAATATATCAAAGGAAGTAACAGACCTTTTCACACTAAGGACAGAGAATGATGCAGCTATTACCAACAAAGTATGAAAGGGATCCCTTTGTGTAAAAATGTGTACCAAAGATACATGTATCAAAGATACTTGACAGTGATACATAAAAGTTACCCAAACGCCTTCTCCTCCTGTGCAAATGGAGCGATCAGACTTACATTAAGAGAGAGTTCCCACATACCCGGATTGTGTGTCCCTGCCCTGTGAAACAAAAGCCTTCTGCAGTAAACCAGGCTCCTCCCACAGTACTTCATCTGTCATCCTACCTTGGTACTTGAAGCTTAATCAACAATTTCAAGTGAAATTTTGTTCTACAGAATTTATTCAACCTCCATTCTTCCTGTTGCACATATTGCGTATCTGTTCCTTGTTTAGTCATTGAGATTACTAAATCTGTGACTAAATGACTTTATGGCAGGATTTTATTTGAACAGGCACAGTGTGATGTTAAGGCACAGCCTGTTTCACCTTTGTGGCTATACACCACATATCTTTTCCTTAAAGCAAAGCACCTTGCAGTGGATTGCACAGGATACCTGCAAGATGGCTCTAGAATAGGCTGGTTTACTCTCAGTCCTGAGGCCATTCATTGTGCTGGACATTTCAATGTCAGCAGGCCTTTTTTTTTTGCCCTAGAAGCCGAGAAATTTGAGAGATGTAGAGGCTCCTGACTCAGATACAGAGTGAAGAACTGAGGTGAGGTAAGCCTTTACAATCTCCCACTTTGTTACCAGCCCTTCCGGGAGCCGACCACCAAACATCAACAGGTTGGTGAAGAGACAAAGTGCCTCTTCCTCAGCCATACAAAATCAAAAGTTCATGCCCTGGAGCATGCATAGTTCATTGACAATTTAAATTCAGATGTCAAAAGAGAAAAGCTGATCCATGGCACATATTCTGAGAGAAATACAGGATCATAGAATCGTTGGAAGGGACCTTAAAAGATTATTTAATCCAATGTCCTGTGGGCAGGGACGTTTTTCACTAGATCAGGTTGCTTAAAGCCCCATCTAACCCAGCCTTGAACGCATCCAGTGATGGGGCATCCACAGCTTCTCTGGGCAGCCTGAGTGCCTTTCCAGCCTCACCATAAATAATTTCTTTTTAATGTCTACTATCTCTTCCTTGCCTGTCCCTTCTGAACAGTTTATAGCCACTGATGGCAGCCCTCCAGTCATGCAATTCAAACCACCACATTTCAGTAATAGTGATTAGACTGTAGCTTTCTAGTTGCACAGTGGCTTCCAGCTCTTTCCTGTTTCCAACTCTAATGTCTTTGAAAATTATCATCACAAAGACCAAAACAACTGAAATAGTGATAAGAAGTTCTACAACAGAAGTGGATGGGTTTTTTGGTCAAGTAGTTCAAGGTTTGTCAAGCTGCTGGCAGTCTATTGTGGAGTCTGAAAGTCCTGAGAACCTGGAGAAACTGGTTGGGTGGCAGCCCAACAGACAGACATCCTGGCATATCTGGGAAACAGGAGGCTTTCCTTTGGAAACCTGCCATGCTGCTTCTGATGGATTCAGCATAATCATGCTCTTCTGCAAAACACTTTGATTCCAACAAATTACCCATTTTCCCGGAATGAAAAATACCATGTTGTAAAGCTCCAGCAGGATGTCTATGATTTAGGCACCTTAAAAGCCTTTCCCAAGTGCATCTTGTTTCTCCTGTATTGCAAGTAAAGCTTCATCAGCACATAACTAGTGCTGGAGAAAGCCTTAGAAGTTCTCAACCTTTCAGATATGTATAACTCAAATACGTGTTGAATTCTTATTTTCTTTATGATTAAAATAAAATCTGTGTTCTTTATCTAGAGCTTTTTATAAAGCTGAAATTTGTGAAAGAATAACAGTTCATATGATACCCTGATATTTCTGTCTCTCATGATGATTTTGATTCAAACTTTGTTCAATTCTTACTTATTCTCACAGCACATATGCTTTGTACCTCAGAGCAATTTTCTGAGGGTGACAGCATGCACCCTGGAACAAACTGAGGTTGTGAGTGACCAAGAGAAAAAAATATGATGATTTGCTAAGAATAAAATTCTTGACTCAAATCTTGAGACCTATTAGACCTGTAGACAAGAAAAAGGAGATGAGTCCAACACAGACTCCTATAATCCGTAGCCTGCTTAAGGATTTATAATTTTCACAATGTTGCATGGTAAAAAAATTGAAAATCAAAGAAAAAGGCAACTCCTCGTTTGGTTGCAGAGTCAGAAGACAGCATACACCTAGCAAGAGGAGGTGAATAGGTTACCAGTTTTCCCCAGAGATGTAGTTTTCAGCTTGCAGTCAAGTTCAGGTACATATTAAGTCCTGCCTTGGGCCACAGTCCCTCTGATATCTGTATATCTCTTCCTTTTCCAGTTCCTACCTTAGGGCCCTTTATCAAATCGTATGACAGCATCTCTGACTACCACTTTACAGAGAAACTGAATAGCAGAGTGAGAGCACAGAGGTTGAAATACTGGTACATGACAGTCCATACTGTTTCATTGTCAGCAGGCTGATTAGGCAGCACTTGGACACAGTCTGGGTGAAAGTATGAGCCAGTGACCATTCCTATGAGGCCCTATGGATGAAGCCATGCTTTTTTAGTTGTGGAAGAGAGTCCAACAGTATATGCATATATATATATATATATATATATGCACACATACACTTTATATACACTATATAGCTGTATTTGATCATAAGTATGTGCATTGCAGCTTCATTAACCTGGGAATATTTTTCATGAAGTTTCATCATTTCATTGAAGCATCATTTGTAATATTTATTCTTGCTGCTGTGTTTCTGTTTTTGTACAAACTGTGCTGTGCCACCTACTCTTATGTGCAATAAAACACTGACCCATTTTAAATACATGAGGGATAGTTTCAGAGGCTAACAAGCATTTTTAATGCATTTGAACTCTGATATCACAGCATGTTATATCTGAATTCTGTACTTGATGAAGATTGTCACTGGAGCCAGGATGGTCAGGGAAAATGCAAAGGGAAGGTTTCAAATGCTCTCAGTGCAGAGAATGCTGCAAAGGCTTTTAAAAGGGAAGATAAATAGCAAGAGGCCAGAGTATGCATGAGAGCAGACAAAAGCCTTGTAATCTGGTATTTTTCACCTGGACTTTGTCTTCATTTGCTAGCTAGCCCCAAACAGACCTTTTTCAGCCTATCAGCCATGTATAAATAAATCTCTCAGTGCTTTCTATAAACAGACACAGTTTCTGCATTACAACTGACCTTTCTACTCTCAGCTTGGTTACACAGAACACGAACCATGTCCAGGTGAAGGTCATAGGATGTAGAGCCTTGTGAGAGTCCATCTAAGCATGCATAAGGTATGAAGTACATGTTCTTTTTTTGTTGCAGTGCCATAGGAGTTTGCCCTAAAGCATCAGGTGTGCTCAAGAGGCTGTAGTCCAGCAGTGGCAGACGCAGGATATTGCATGAATGTAGTGATATTAAGGATGATATAAGGCTGGTTTGGGCATGTCCAGGAGTCCAGGGGGTAGAAGTTCTTTGCATGCATGCCACCTCCCCACAGACTGCTATGCCCCTTTATGCTAAAGGTGTAGGTGTGGTCTCCTCTCAGTTCTGGTAACAGAACTGTTAGCAGTTGATAGGATATTTGAGGGAATCCTTCTGAATCATACACATGAGAAAAAGTGCAGCATTCAGATTAGCTCTCCCTGGTTTGTGTTTGGCTTAGAAAGGATGAGGCTGTGGAAAGTACTGGTTCCTTAGCCTGAATTTTGTGTAAAGCAGACTCATGCCAGGGGAGCATTGTTAATAAAACCCTGAGGAATCAGCTTTGGGGTGGGGGTTATTGGCCGTCTTCTGTGTTAACATAGATCCTGTCACAGCCCCAACATTGAATTTCTTCTGAAGGTCTGAATTTGTGGAGTATTAAAGGTACACAGAGGATTACTTTCAGAACACTGCTTTTCTGAAGCAGTTTTAGAACCACCCAATTTCTTGGAGTTGTGCTCCCAGGAAGTTGACTAATAGGAGTAGCTGATGTAGCCAAGCTGTAATATGAATGTGCAGTGTAGCCTTATTGCTCACCTGAAAGGTATATCCAGGAAACTACATTGGATGCTCGTTACTTTTTCCACTCTGGACTGTGAAGTCCACCTCTGACAATTAAGTCACAATTTTTAATCCTGAAGAGTAGAAAAGTCAAAAGAGTGGATCACAAATCCTTTCTGCACTATAATGTTTCTGCTGTTATTACTGCATTTCCTCTGAATTCCCTGAGCCAGCTAAGCTATGGTTTTTAGCCATCTGCTCATTTCAGAGACTACAAGACAACAATTTGTGGAATAGAAGGTTGCCACTCTCCTTCATCTATTCCCAAGATGCTGCAGGGCTGACTGATCGCCATGCAACCACTGCAGAGTTAAAAAACACAGTGATGCTCAGGGGATTTCAAAGGGGAACATTGTCTGGTGTCTGTGTCTGGATCTGGACTGTACATTTTGTCAGAATTCCCTTCAGTTACACTTGTTTACAGCATCCAACAAGACCATCTAATTGGCCGTGGTACACTGACATTTTTATCAATTTAATTAATAGAGCCTTGGAGAGTTCTTGCATTGTAAGAGCAGTGAAGTTAGTGCTAAGTATATTTTGATTAGGCTACATAGGTCTGAGAACACGGGTTTTATGAGGTAAATTTTTAGTGCTAATGGGTTTTGAAAATATAACTACTGTGTAGTGGAAGATGTAATCTAACAAGATTCCACCATCTAGCAATTGTAACAAGGATATAAAAGTGTCCTACCTAATTTCTTCTGAGGGAACCAACTAACATAACCTTTAGAATGCAGAAGTAGTGGGGCCTAGGATTCCTTTGGAAGACGCTGAGGACAGGATAGACATTCAACTTTTGTAGATCGGGGTACACGCCTACAAACACTACTGTCCAATTTTCAGTATCACAGTGTGTAAGAGATAATATTCTTTCTTTTCACAGTCTCTTCATCAATCAGTTCCTATTCAAACTGTGTCTCGCAGTCTGCATAGGTGTGGGACAAGGTCTCTTTATCCCACGTGTGCTGAAACTGTGGTATCTTTTTGTTCTGTGAAATAATAGAATGGTGACAAGGACTGAGGGTGGAATTTTTCCAGAAATGTGGCTGGCCACACAAATCTCTCTTAATGCAAGTTCAAAGACTGTAATAGTCGCAACATTGGCCTAGAGAATCAGGGATTTTTTTCTTCTAATCTCTAAGCAAAAGTAATTTTCTTCAGTTTTATGGATACATTTTTCTACTCAGTTATTTTATACTTCATCTGTATAAATCTTGTTTACTATTTTAAATGCATTACAGGCACAGTTGCAAAAACTAATTTGTGTATGTTTCTTCACAAGCGCCATGTAAGATAACATTTCCCTGGAGAAGGTATAAGGTAAGTCAATAAAATACGAGTAACTTGATTGCATCAGTCAAATACACACAGTTACTGAGCTGTTCAAATGCGCACTCATTTAATGTATTTATGGTTTTGTTCTTAGCGAAAACAAAAAGAACTCAAATATTATTACTTTTATGCAAATGAGATACATTTTTAAAAATGTATCAGCCTTTTAAATTAATATTCACCATCTTTAAAAGTAAATTAATATTTTACAATTCTATAATTATATTTAAAACACTGAGGGAAGGGAAGCGATACGTCTGTTTTTCTTTCAGTACTTTTTAATGGAGTTATGTCCAGCTGTTATAATCATGACAGATGTTACACCTTGAATATCATTATTGTTCCAATATCCCTAATTTTACGGAAAACTATAAATAGCAAGAATGGAGTGTGAATTTCTCCATTCATTTCAGTTATGCATGAAGTTAAAGGTTTAAAATTGCCTTTAAAAACTAGTACTGCTAATTACGGGAAGGACATGTCTCACAGTTTCTTTCAAATTAAATCTAATTGCAGGAGGTCTGGGTAGATAAAATAAAGAATGGTGTTAAAGCATATAGAAGGTTTGTATGTCAAGGCCTTAAGGAACATATTGCAGGATCTGTTGGGAAGATCATAACTGCGTCCACTGAGCTTGAAGACAGACCTAGCTTCCTTTATTTCTGGAAATGTTATGTCAGGTAATGTGTAAAAGACTATGAGATAATGAACTTTTACAAAGTATAGCTTTTACATTTGTGAGGTAGCTAAGATCTTCACTTGGACCTGTAAATTCAGGCAGTGATGCGTTGAACTGTACATATAAACAAAACCAAACTGTCCTCTGTCTCTACATCCACAAATTTCCTTGTCCTTTGTAAACCAGTGCTGTAGTCCCAGACTTAATTAAAACAGTGATTAAAGTATGTGCAGCTGCACACTCAAGCATAAGCCATACACACACTCCTTAACAACAGAAATGCATGCCTGTCATATTTTTGTAAATTTGTTGCTTTCCCTTAGAAGCAGGCAAGCCAGTGTTTCATCTTAAAGGTGATCACAGACTGGGATGAAACATTATGTTCTGGGTCCAAGGAGAGAGAAAGTAGATATTTCTAAAAGTAAGAAGCACATGGCTGTTTCCAAAGGGGCACAGTATTGTTCTCATCCTTGAGCACACTGTTGCCAATGTCCAAAACTGTGACTGGAATTTTCAGCATTGTGCAATGTTGTACTTATGCTGTGAGTGTGATTGATTGCTATTTGCAATGCCAGGAGGTTTTTTTTAGTGTTTCTTGTATGTGTGCTAATGGTTGTCTCTAAGCCACATCATTTGCTTAGTTGAGACCCTGCCTTAGTGCAGAAATGAGACACACCACATCTGTCTTTTTTGTACAGTGGCAGAAGTGGGAATTGTGTCAATAATTTCAGAGAGAAGAGAATTAGGACCTGTAGAACGATGCAAGTTTCACAGAATACTAAATAAAAGTCCTTAACAAGACAAAATAACTGTTCTCTTATTTCTTTCACTACTTTTCTGTTTCCTTTGCCTTTGTCCCCAGATTTTATCCTCTTATTTTCATAATCACAAGAAGCCAAATTAATCTTGAGTGTAAGACTGCCAAACCAGCTTTGAATTTCTTTAACTCTCTATACTTTGAGCCCAGCAATGAGAACCAGAGACTAGCTAGCTCTTGCCAGCTGAGGTGTTGGATGGCTCATTAGTTTGGCAGAGGCATCTCCCACTCAGCCTCAAATGTTGGCACATTTTAGACACCTCTACCTCTATCATGGTAAGTATCAGTTCATTCATGGGTCACTTAATTTTCTTTTTTGCATTAGGTATGCTACAGGTCATGTGCTTTGCTTCCAAAAAAAATCATGTACTCTCTCTGTAAGTAACTATAGAATCAAATCCTGAGAGATTACAGTAGGGAAGGAACCCAGAAGAGGAGGTTAAAAAACAATGCTTCACTCAGAAGAGTAAAGCAATAAAAGGAGGGTGCACAGCTGGCAAAACTGCGGCAAGAAAAGAAGGGACAAACTAAAAAATAAATCTCCAGAGTATAAGCGTGCAGTTGAGGAATGAAGGTAGTTCCAAAGTGGCTGAAAAAAAAGGGAGAGAGAAGTTATAATAATAAAATGGTAAATCCACACAGGCAAACTAGAAGATCACAGTCAAGATCAATGAAAACAAACAATAAGCAGAAAAAGCAAAACACACAAACCATTCCTATCTGTAAGCCAGAACAAACAATCAGGATAATGACTTGACATGGTTTTCAAATTTTTGAAAGAAAGAAAATGGACACAGAAATAGTGAAGGGAACAATTTTAGAAACTGATACTGGGAATGAAAGCCTTCTATTCAACAGTTTTTGTCTTAATATTTTAAAGTTTTTGTCTTCTAAGTATAAGCCAAGAGATATAACTTTTCCTTCAAATAGAGCAAACATCTTTTTTTTTTTCATTTATATGTCTTTGAATTGTATATGTGGCATACAATGACTTAATTTTAACTAATAATAATAATCTGCCTCTGTGGATTATAATTCCTTAGTTCTTCAGTAGACAGGTAGGTTTCAATGCAGTATCTTGACAGAAATGTGGCAACTCCATGCACCACTGCTCTAGCAGAGGCAGAATAAATTCTGAGGAGTCCCAGACTTGTACTGATGACAGAGCCTTGTATTGACAACCTCAGCATGAGTTTGTATTTCTGAAGCAGAGCAATTTGATTTTGCAACCTTGCTGTCCCCAGTATGTTTTTGTATACATGGTAGCAACAAACTGTAGGGTTACAACATCCAGGTCACCCACCTGCCCTCATCCAAGAAGCAGGGAAATCCTTTTATGCTGGAAAGCAGGAAAAATGCTTGGCAAAACATTCAGGTCAGCTGCCTGTGTTTCAGAGTCTTTGATGATGTGTATGCCTAAGTTCCCATTGTGGTCACCACAGCCTCCTCAGCTCGTCCTGTGCATTTATTTTCAGAAGATCTGAACAGCTCTCTAGACAAAGTCTAGACCATGAGCTTGGCTGCCTAAGACCTCAGCTGACTGCACCAGGAGTTCAAACACCTTGTTGATGTACGGACATCCATGTGAAGGAGTCTGGCTTTGCAGGCTGACATTCTGCTCTTCGAGTGACATGGCCAGTCCCTGGGCAGTCCCGTGGCAGCAGGAGGGGTGGGCGCACGTCAGGCCTGGCAGCTTGGGCTTCAGCTGCCACCCCAGCCCTGCCACCCCAGCCCTGCCACCACTGTCCAGCAGCAGGAGGCCTCATAGCCCCCACCAGCTGGGTGACGAACTTGGTGGAGTTCGTTCTTTTGCTGGGATCAAGTGTGTGAGGTATCTTGGCTAACGAACGGAACAGGTACCATTTCAGCCAGGACTGCAGCTGTTTTGTCTACTGAGGGAAAACACACTGTGTTCATAAACACTGCACACAGAACATCCCACTGTCATTCACTAGCCATCACTAGAATTTTTTAAAATTCACTTATTTAAAAAAAAGATAAGCTACACCTTTGGTGGGGGAAATAAAGGTTAGGTCATTTGTTCTTACAGGGACTAATTATAAAATCTATGACTATGTTATTTAACATGCTGTTGACTTTGAATCTTTTGGGAATGTTGCCTCTTGTATTTCCTGAATGTGTCCCTATAAACAAATTTTCTGGAAGGGTGAGGGCTGATACAGGGAGTTTGAGACTTAGTTTAAAGGGGAGAATTACTTTTTTTGTTTATGATTGTATTTGTTTGGTGCTGTATCTAGCAGGACCCCTGTCTTAGAAGATATTGTTTAGTTTATAAAGCAAAAACAAATATTGCAGGTTAAGTTCCTGTTTTCATATTAAATCCTTACCAAATTAAAAAAAAAAAAAGAGAGAGAAATATATTATTGAGAAATCTTAGGTCCTGGAATTTTCCCTGTCAAGCTGATCCAATGCAGACAGTACTGACTGAAGAGAGGATTTTTTTTGTGCAGTTTAAATAGGATGATGTTAATATTTTCTTCCTGAATATAAGCTCTTTCTACAGTGATAGGGTATCATGTTTCTAATTTTATTTACAGAGATGGGTGGGTTGGATCACTAAAACTGAGATTTGGGTTAGGGTGTGGATTTATATCCCTGCTCCTGCCTCTAAAGGCTGGAACTGCTTGTGTCCGGACTCATCTTTTCAATTAATTTGCAGTAATTAAAGGGTGCTGTATGGGATGGGGCTAAAGAGAAACACAATTAAAATGTAATGCTTCTACTTTTGTATCTGCATCCTTATTTACTTTAAACTATCTTCAATGCTCTGACGAGTTTAAGTCTTCCTGTATCACATACTGTGCAAGCAGAAATATGTGAGTGAACTGTTGCCAATGGCTGTGAGCAAGCATGGGGCATGTTTCAGATTACACTGTGTTTTCTTGTTCAGATCTGATCTCCTTGCTAGGAGAGGCTGAGAAAGGCAGC
Source organism: Aleadryas rufinucha (assembly GCA_013397815.1). Lineage (NCBI taxonomy): Eukaryota > Metazoa > Chordata > Aves > Passeriformes > Aleadryas > Aleadryas rufinucha. Next base: position 220,362 of record VZTH01017695.1, on the reverse strand, counting down.
TCTAGGGGATTTACTTCCAGCAGCAGCAGCAGCACATGATCCATCAATCGCGTGATTCTCACCACCGAGGACTAATGGGGAGGGTGAAGAAAAAGTGAATGCTGCCTTGGGGAAGCAACAGCATTTTCTTCTGCTTGTGGGGCCCCTTCACCAGTCAAACATTTCATGGCTTCTCCAAGGTTAGAAACCTACTGCTGCCCAAACCGGGATGCAGCTACACAGCTAGTGATGAACTTCCAGCCTGAAGTCTTCTGCGGAGTCTGCATTGGCAGTGCCTCCATCAGTCTGCTACTGACCATCCTGCAGCTCCTGCCAAAGAAGGGACAGAGCCCACGGAAGATGCCCAAAGCCTCCTCCTCCTCCACCATCCTTCTCCTTATCTCCATTTGTGACATTCTTGGAGGCTTAGGTAAGTGCCAGCTTGATGTCTCTCACTATTGCTGTAACACGTTCTTTTTGCTTTGAGGTACCACAGACAAATGAAGCTGGTGAGGGGACAGCAGAGATTTCTGAGGGAAGCATGCTGTATGTGTTCACAGGAATATTTGGACTAAGTGAGATCAGGAAATTATGGGTCTTTGGGGAGAAAGTTCTTGTTTAATAGTTATAATGTGGAAGGAAAAGCTCTTGACAAATCTCCACCAAAATTTCTGCTTTAAAACAAACTAAAATCTAGAATGGCACCTGGTTCTCAGAGTAAGGCATAAAACTGGAGGTGAGGCAGCACATTAGAAATTAAATTTGACATTAAACATTTAGCCAATCTATAGGACTGCATTTGAAAACCACTATCCTCTATTTCTTTAAATCCTTTTGGATCAAATGTGCCTCTTCCTCATGTGCTGGCCGCTTCTCTTGGGCACATCACATTGACAGCAAATCAGTTTGACTTGCAGCTGCACACAGATCATGCTGAACACAGGCTTTTGAAATGTGAGTAAAGCTACCTTATCAAGGACAACCTGCTGTCCAGACCCTGGCTGATAGTCTGGAGGAATAAACCAGCGGAGACTAAAACAATGCATTAGTTAAAATGAAACTAGTATGTCTTGAGCTGTCCCATCAGTCATTTGGTCATTTTTCCCATCAGTCATTTACTGCCAAATTGGGTATAAATTATCATGACACATGCTATGAAAACACAGGACAAGTTTGTTTCTAAAGTAGCACTTCCCCCCCCCAACATTAGGTAGTAGAAGTAGTGCTGTTTTGTCTTGCTGCTGGGGGCTGTGTGTGTATCTGTGTATCTGTGTATCTGTCTTTCAGGTCTTTTCCCCTTTCATACCCAGCCAGGTTCTCTCACAGTACCTAATAAGTACCAATAAACCAAAAATTATAGGGGAAAATAATGAAAGAGATATGGAAAATACATATGTGCATGCACCTGGAAAAGATCCTTTCAGTCACGTGAAGCCAACAACAGATGAAGTTATTTTTCTCCCTTCCTCTTTCACTGGCAAACTCAAACTAGTTATCCACTGTTGTTTTTGTATTAGGCTCACTTCGGTGGGTGGAAAACAGTTCATTCTTGGTGGGAAACCTGGTCATTTTGTTCTGTTTCCTGTTGGTGCTTTATTTCAAGCAAACCCAGAAAACCTCACTAACAAACTCTAAGTTTGTTTTTTAAAAGGACATCGTTGTTGCCTAATTCAGAAGCCCTGCTTTGTTCAGTCCTGTGTCAGAGGAAAAGAGTTGCTTGTAAAATGAAGGCAGAGAAAAGTGAAAAAAACCTCTGCAATGAAGGATTTTGTAGAGAAGTGAATATCAGTGTATGAATATATGCTGGTAAATATATTATTTAGTGTTTTATGTCAGTCTGTTAAATGCTACCCAATTTATGTTAGGGAAGCGTGTGACAGCATCTCTAAGTAAGCGAGATTCTAATCTACGCAACATTTTAAGTCCCAGCAGCTTCCGACTCTTGGGGCTATTTTCCCTGAATGATTACACTGACATTTAAATGGCACAGTTGTCCCTGCTGTGCTCCTCTGCAGCCATCTCTTTCCTGTAGACGTGCAAAATCTGGGCTGCGATGTGAAATATGTGGCCAGGGAAAAGCATGTGACTCAAATCACACCAGCAGATTCAAAGCATTAATACATTTTTTTTCTTTAGGTATGATCTTCAGGTCAAGTGTATGGCTGGGCTTCCCAGGCTTCATAGCTAACATTTCTGTGTCAAACGGGACTGACGTGTGGCCTTCCGCTTTCTGTGTGGGGAGCGCGGTAGGTACAGAGATCATCCCCCCTTTCTTCTGCTCCCAGTTAAGAGTTCCTCCACATGGGGAGTCTGAAAAGAAAACTGTGTCCAAAAGGAAATGTGGCTATGAGTCAGAGCCTGGATATGATGGTTTCAGCCTCTGCCACACCCCTGCAAGTGTGTTCATGCCTCCCTCTGAGAGCCTGGGTCGGGGCGGGCGGGGTGTTGGTGGTGCCGTGTGGTGTGTGTAAGGATGTATGGCAGCACGGGTCACACTGATCCCGGGAGTTCTGCCATATTCATTTGTCACTTGTCATCAGGAGTGCCAGGGGAGTGGAGTACACCAAAGTCGGGGATGTGGAGCCATAAGGGTATAAGCAACCCCAAAAGGGCTGTGAACCATTGTTTGGGTTTGTGCTGGCACTGCACCAAGAATGCCCCAGTGGCTCTGTCGCACTGGCAGCGCAAGGTTATCTGTCCGTCTTCTCTGTCAGAAACTGCAGCCTGTGTGGTGGCAGCAGGGACCTCCTGAAACCAGCAACCTGGGTAGCTCAAATTAGCTTTTGTGGATGAAAGTGTGTGTTTTAGACACAGAGGGACAACAGGATAAATACACACAAAGCTACAAATCTGCTGGCAGAAGGCCTGTCCCTGCCATGCAGGATTTCAGCTCAGATTGCTGGGCGCTCAATGACTGCATCTGGCCAAGTCCAATTAAGTATCTTCTGGGTTAAAACACAAGAATAAGAAAATATAAAAGCATTCCAAAAGTACAGATTGAAACTCAGTTCCAAATTTTACAATCAAAATGCTGGGACATATAATTTGAGCTTACTGTACAAGAATAAATGTCACAATTTTTACCAAAACGTTGAGAATGACAAGTAAGACAGATCATCACTTTACCCACATGCAATAGGAATGTAGGGTCCTCAATGACTTAATGCATGAGCAATAGCAGTATCAGCTTTGCAATTCAAAATTTACAATGTAGAAGGGGATAGGTTGCATGTAAAGAAAATTATTCAGCTCCAGTAGTTTTAAAATAAAACAACATGTGCCAAATTGAACTCACTGTGCTTTATATGCCTATATAATGGCAGTTTCAAACATGATAGTTTTGTGCCATGGACACAAATATAAATTGTATGCATCTATCAATTGCCAATTCTATCACACACGTTTAAGTTTTGTTTATTAGATACAAATGTAGTTGTTTTTTTCTTTGAGGAAAACCAAAAACCTCAATATCTTGCAGCAAGAATATCCTATTCAAAACCTGTTCCTCCTCATGTTTCACTCTCTGGCCCATAACATATAAAAAAGTATTTTTAAACATGACAGGGTACTGTATGCAGACTGTTTGTTTTTCATTTGAATTTCAGGTTAGATGGTGAGCAGCATAGTGGTCTACTACAATTTTTATTTTCCCTTACTTAGGCTCCAGGAAAATGCTGTAATTTGAGTGATTTTAAATTTAGATTTAACTATATTGGAATGAAAACTAACCCTTCTTCCACTTATTTCCCCTAACGTGTTCTCATGTGCGTTAATAAAATGTTTCTGATTCTATTTTATTTTTCTGTTAGTACTATTGTTTTATTTCTCTTAACCACAAGCCTATACAAACTCCAAACTGTGAAGCTTTTAGACATCTCCTTTGAATGGTCTGCAGGGGGGTACTTTTTCAGGCACTGCAGCAAGATGTGTCATTTTGCTAAAAAGTAAGATATCATGTGAAGCTTTAGGATTTAAGTGCATCTGATTTATATTATTTCTGGAGACAGTTTTGTCTGTGTTGGATTTTCTGGAAGGATGCTGCAGTTTATTTTTGTATATGTGTGTGTGTATGGGCAGTAAATTGTGCATTTTTCAATTGCAGCAAATATGTAAATGTGATTATGAAGTTGTGTGCTGAGTGCTATGGGTAAAGTGCATTAGAAGGAAGACTGGGATTTTATTTTCTGCCTCCTGTCCACTAGGAAAATGTCATGATGTTTGAATTAAATACCGAATAATTCATGCCACAAATTACTAGAGGTAGGGTCTATACCAATGGTGAAAGGCAGTATTTCCCAGCTTGATTTGCCTTTTGGAGGAAGGAGAGCTAGGTCTCTATTCACTGATGTTTGGCCCAGTAACAAGTATGCTGATTTACAGATGTAAAATGATGCTACTATGGAGCCGGGATAAAGGATATTCAGATAAGAACTGAAAGACGGCTTGGAGGGAAGATAACATGAATATTAAAACAGTCCCAGACTATTGCAAACAGCCAGCTCCTATGGGGAAGAAATGTGGAATTTATATACAGTGGCAAAGAAAGGTCACTTATCTTATATAAGCTCATGGGAAAAATGCGTAGGGTCAGCTCAAGAATGCTGTGGAATTTAGCTGGACTTGAACCTGTTTCCTTTGGATTTTTATTGAAGAAATCAGTCAGGGAGTTCAGTAGGGATATTTTTCCAGAGGGTGAGTGATTTTCTCATTAATGATCTTTTATTCTTGATAACCATCTTGTGCTTGAAGAAAACACCCATCACACACAGAACCCACAAATGCATAGGCACACTGTGGTTATGACTAACCTCAGTTATATTTTTGTGCCTCAGCTACTGAGAAACAACTGAAATTTTAACCTAAACTTAAAACATCCTTGCTATAAATTTCTGTGGGCTTCACTTACAACATTCAGGTTAGGAATGGAGAAGTAAATGACAGGTTTTCTAAATCAGAAAATAAGCTGGGAAAGCAAATGCTGTTCAATTTACCTACAACTTGACCCATAGGCTACAACAATGCTGTTCCTGTGATTTTGAGTAAGATTTCATACTTCATAATCTCTTCTGGAAAATGCACACATTTAAAGAACAAATCACCAGGCCAAAGGTTAGAGTCCCTTCCCTGCCCCAGTGGTACTGGAGAAGCAGCTGTGACATTTGGCACTTCTCTCCCCTCTAGATGTGGATCCAGCTGTTATATAGCGCTGGCTTCTGGTGGTTGTTTTGCTATGCTGTTGATTCTTACTTGGTGGTGAGAAGATCAGCTGGACTGAGGTACCAGAGTTAAAGCTCTGAATTTGTTTTTTCCCTCCAACACTGTATGTCTCTGTCTGCAGCTGTCTAAAGGTATAAGTGAGGCTTGTACAACCATCTGATGTTCATATGGTTACCAGGTAATGATAGGGATGAGTGGTGTTCTAAGTGCTTCATTTGCCAGGGCAGTGCTCAGATACTGATTTATGTCCAACTTGAATTTAAATGTAACTGAATTCATTCAGCCTTTGGAAAAATATGGAGCAAATTATGGTCTATAAACTTTATGGCAATGAGATGATTATTTTTGTCCCTTCTCTGTATCTGAAATTGATTCTTGCAGCAAAAAAATAGTGTTATTCTGAAAATGAAAAATTCAGAGGGGGAAAGTGCTGAATTTCATACAGTTAATTTTGTATAGTTAATTCCCTTTTTTTTTCTTTTTCTCAGATTTTTTATCTTTTTCTCAGTGAGTGTGGTCGTTATTGCCCTTCTGATCATACTTTTAAAGTCTCTCACAAGAAAAATATGTATTTACTATATATTCTTCTGCAATGCCTGTGACAAAAGAACTTAAACCCTTTGGAAAGTACCATACTTTAATGCCAGACAGAAAGTATAATATGTCTCTAAGTTGTTTGATAGAAGAGCAAAATAACCTTCAGTTGCAACTGCTAAACGTGGAATTAGGTGACTCTGTTCCCAGCTGATACAGAGCAGTCAGGTACTAAGGATGTGGTTCTTCTGCAGGTCTAACCAAAATGGGGCTTTTTGGGTTAATTCTAGACTGTTGAGGATAAACATGATTTTGTAAAGTCCCATAGTTCTAATCAAACATCTGGGACCTGCTTCCTTCCCCCATCCCTGTTAACCAAAAAATCAGGAGTATTTGGGCTTGATTCTAAGATTAGAGTAAACACCGAAAGACTTTCTACAAACACAGATCTGAATCTCCCTAAGACAGGAGCAGTATCCAGCTCTGAAAGTTAAACAAAATTTTCTTCAAATTGCAAAAGGATGGTTTATTTGGCTGTTCACCTCCATTCTTAAATTTTAGTCTGCTAATTTGCTCTCTGGAGGAGAAATGAAAGATGCAGGGGTTCCTTCTTAATAATAAGTGCAGGGAAGAAGTCTTGTCCTCTCCACCTTACAGACTGGAGGGGATAGGACTTCCATGTGCAAGCCTGAATGACTGCTTCGGCTCATTCTTTTTCTGAAAGACTGCCCCCACCCACCTGCTTTCCTTAGTTTAATGCACTGCCAGTGTTGTTCTGCATCGTTTCCCATCTGTAAAGCTTTTTTTCAGTGAGGGTCCTGCTTTTTTTCAGTGAGGGTCCTATTTTTACATTGCAATGTGGGAAGTGTAAGGTTTGATATCTTTAATTGTGCCTGTCGTGTTTGATGCTTGCAGTACGATTGTGCTGTACCACATGATGACGTGGGGCCTCGCAGTGATGCTCTGCGTGGAGGGGATTGCTCTGCTTTACTACCCTTCTCTCTCCAGGTAAGCAGGCTCTGGGAACAGACTGTGAAATCGTGGCACTCTCTGGTCGTTTGAGTGTCTTTTGGTCAGCTTTAGAGACAGACATTCAAAAGCCGAGCATTTTGACCTTTACCAAGGGTGTCCCACTGAGTCAGTGGGTATGCTCAAAATACCTGCCTGGGCTTCAGGGGGCCCTGAAGAAATATGCCAGGCAATACAGGCACTTGGGCATGCTGTGATACAACTTCTGCTACAAGCCACTCTTCTCCTGCTCCTGATTTTAGCTTTCCTTTCAATTTGAGAAAAATGCACAGACAGTGCAAGTTAAAAATCAACTCTATGTCCCATGTGAACTGGTGGCAAAGGTCTACAAGTTAAAAGTTTTGCATCTGTTTGCTCAATTCCTTTTTTTTTTTACTTTAAGTTAAAGGTGACATAGACAGAATAGACAGAACTGTCAGCTGTGGGGAAAAAAATGCATAATCTTTTAATGATTTCTTCTCAGCTGTGAAAATGGCTTGGAACATGCAATCCCACATTACATCACAACCTATGCCCCACTCCTGCTAGTGCTTGTGGCCAACCCAATCCTGTTTCGGAGGACAGTATCAGCAGGTATGTTCCTAATGGCCAGCATCAATCAGTCTGTGTTATTTAGCAACACAGCAATAGTGTAGAAAGTCATGGCTTTATACTCAGTGATGTGGGACAGCTCCTTGCTAAATCACAAAAATACAGCAAAGGGTGGTAAGCAGTTTCCTGTTGAAATGAAGACACCATTTTCATGGGGAATTTGCCCCAGAGACACACTCTGATGACACACTCAAGCTATTCTGTTATTAACCTCTACTGCAGATTGGCAAAGGTGTTTCCATGTTACTTGATTTAAAGCATTTGAGGCAATGCACAGTGGATACTTAACTCTACTGTAGTTTTGGTACCAACCTTGAATTTGGAATGTAATTTATTCTAGTTGGTGAGATCTGAGAGTTGATTTAACTTCTTGGCAGCCCTAGAGCAAAAAAAGTAATAAAATATGATCAGAATTTTGTCTCTTCTAATTCTGAGATTATGAAACATAGGAGTTGTACACAACTCAGATGGGATCTTGAAGTTCCAGTTTAATTTATTATCCAGTGCTTGGAAGAAATGAGACTGAAAAAAAGCCACGGATTCAATGCGTTCTTTGCATGTAATATGATCAGTGCTAGTTGTTTGCAGTACTTGAATTTATCTATACACTGATTATATAAAAAAGCTGGGGAAACACTAGTAATCTCAGTTCAGTCTTTATCCCATCCATCCTCTGTCCCTCAGTCACACCCATTTTCAGAGAAGCAGTTGTTCTTTTAAAAAATTGTTCCCATAAAAATTGTTCCTTGTGTATTTGTTTGTGCATTTTTATATTCCTTGTGATATCTGAACAGCATCTGGCATAAGTTTTTTTGCTGACATTACATCTTCAAGTTTTAAAGGTGTAGCTAATGCTGTATCTATGACACAATGAAAAACAATGTGCATAATAGGATAGAAGGTATTCTATTTAAACATCACATGATACGTATATAATTGTATCACACATTATATAGAAGGTACATGCTACCTTTTGTTATAAAATAGAAGTATGTTGACCATGCTATTTAATATTTTCAGTGGGATTGAGAGAAAAAAAAACCATCTAGTGGGATATCTTTCACTTTAGGAATGCAGCTGTGTGTAATTATTTTCCTATAGTATTAGGCTATATGTGAGATTCCTTGAAAATGGTCCTTCCAGCTTCTGAACAGCTGCTGGAGACAAATCCATCCATTCCTTTGTTCCCTCTTTCAGGCCTCTATCTTCTGGATTTTTGTGCCTAAGATGTGCAAGATGCATCTAACAAGATGTGCATATATTAATGAACATAATTGTATACTTTTCAGTTGCCTCCTTACTGAAAGGGAGACAGGGGATTTACACAGAGAATGAAAGACGTCTGGGGACAGAGATCCAGATGCGCTTCTTCAAAATTATGCTGGTGTTTGTTATTTGGTAAGAGGTGCATTATTTTGTTTTAAACTGCCTTTTTCCAAGAGGGAGAGAGTCAGGGACAAGAGTAAAGACTGATGGGTTGCTTAATTTGTTTGTCTTTATGCTTGGAGGGGAAGGTATCTAAGGAAGACGCAGTTCTAAACTAGTTCACAAAGGAGCTGAATCACTCCTGTAACATCACAAGGCTGTGAGGAAATGATAAAATGTTTAACCAACAGAAAAGCAAAAGCAACAAGAAACAATAGCAAAAAATTCCCAATAGGTTGGGCATAGACTGAAGCAGTCTGGTACAGCAGGCTCCCAGCTCCGTGAGCTGGTATAGGGCTTTCTGTAATCAGCATTTCTCAGAGCCTCTTGTCACCAAACACATCACTGAAAACCTACAATAAATATGCTTCTAAGTCAGGCTTCATGGCTCTGACTAGGATCATACAATGCAGCCACCTCTGTGCTCTGCAGCTCTCAAGTGTCTGAAAAAACCATGGATATTGACTGGAAATAAAGGAAATGCCAGAAAAGAAAACTCCATGTGATTGTGTGTGAAATTTTTGATTATTTAATCTTTTTTTTTTCAATGTTCTATCTTCCTCCATGAAAACAGTACTTTGGCATAGAACAGAAAAGAGGTAGGAAGGAGAGGAGTGGGACAACAAGACATGGTCCTAGAGCAATGAAATGAGTGGGCCAAACTTAGCAGTCTCTACATCTACTTAACTTTTTTATACACAGGTGTATTAATGCATGTTGCATCGCTTTAAAAGGCTGAGCAGGGAGAAAGGCTGCCTCTTTCATCTCCTCTTGGCTGCTGTCTACTGGAGTGCTCTGAAAGAAAATGATTGTCCTTTTTGGGGGAATAACAGTCCTCTGGGCTTGGAAGTGAAGTTTCCAATGTGAAGGGTGGGGTAGCCAGCAGAGAAGGGAGTGAGAGACAGCAGAGAAGGATCCTGCAGCATGGCTTCCTGGAAACTGCTGAAATAATAAAGAGCAGAGATTCAGCCAAGCTCCCAGGGCTGTGGAAACAAAGAGCCCAGAGGCACCACAGAAGTGCGTTGCAAACTAAGGAATGGTGGCCAGCTTGATTATCTGGGAAGAAGTGTGAAAGGAAAGGCCAATTTCCCATGGACATTGTGGGGATATTTGTTTATTTCCATTCTGTCTCATTCTGGGCTTTCCTAATAAAAAATAAAATCACAGCTCTGGTTTAGGATTTTGCTCTAATAAAACATAAGCTTTGGAATGTAAAAACTTTCTCAAAGGTTACTGGAGGGAAAGACTGAGGCAGTCTCAGAAGCATAGGGAAGATGCCCTTCCATCCCGGAAGACAAATATGGAATGCTTTAGTCAAAGACAGCAGGCTGGGGCAACGTAGGATAGAAGAGATGCCTACAGATTTGGGAGGGGAGAGCAGGAGGTTTTATATTGTGATAAAAATATAATTGTGCAAATGACATACATAAAACCTCTTAGAAAGTATGACATGGATGCTGATGGCTTACTTTCTGAAGTAGCAGTACAATGTAAAGAAACACTTGTCTCCCTGTTTGGATGTCATAGGAACTTACAGCCATTTGCTATAACCTCTGTCTAGTGCAGAACATACTCAGTTTCCTTCCCTGAATGAGGCTTGATTATGCTCATCTTTATCTGGAAACAGATATTACCTTTATTCAAAATAATTGTTAGCATTTCCAAGGATTTAAAAGTCAAATTTTGCCTTGCTTTGCAGTTTTTTTTAATGGACATTTTGGAAGTCTTTAATCTAACCCTGGAATTTTAACTCCAGCTGGAAATCTTGCAGCCTTTTACAACAACAAGTGCATGTATTTGGGATCCTTGTCTGTGAGCACAACTCCTCTAAGGCACGAGTGAAAGAAGTCAGCATGCATGATGTTCCCATTATAGATCACACTTCTCATCTCAATTTTATTCTGCAATTTACTGTTCTGCAGCAAGTTAAAATTATCAGATTTTTTTTTAATCTTATGTTTATTTATATTGTCTAGGCCTGGGCGAGTAGGTAGGTGTCTGGTCCTTGATCATGATCTCATAGACCTACTGCTCCCTTCAGATTGAGATTTAACCAGAAATCCAACCACGTTGCGCTCGATCATCATAGAGGTCTTTTCTAACCTTAATGATTCTATGATTAAAAAAATCTTACTGTCCTTATAGTGATTTTAATTTCTATAATTTGAAGGTAAAGCATATTTTACATGCATATACATATGTAACTGTCCTTCTCTTCTTTGCTCCTCCCATAGCTGGTCACCCAATGTCATCAACGAGACCCTTTTGTTCTATCTCGAAATGCAGCCAGATATCAATGAAATGCCCCTGAAAAACCTCAGAAGTGCTGCACTGATCACCTGGATTATAATGGTGGGTCAGCTGTGATATTGCTTAGTCTTAGAAATCACTGTTGTAAGACTTGTGGAACAGCACCAGGATAGATGTGTGGTTTATGATTTTGAGGGATACAAACACTCCGAAAATTAAGGAAGAAAAGCAGAAAGTAAGAGAAAGGAATGAGCAGTCAATGGGAGAGCTTTTCACACGTAAACTTTGCCAAAAATGTCCTAGAGGCCAACTTGTTCTCTCATTTACTGGAGTATGCATTCTCTCTGTGAGAGACCACTACCCATTTTAAGATCCAGAACAAATAACTACAATGACTTCTAGCCTAACCTTGCTAAACTCTGCCATAATGCAAGCTGCAAAGTTTTAGCTCACAGTTCCTGAAGGTTTCCCAATTAAATGGGCATTTCATGGAAATTCTCTGTTTGCAGCTAGGGTGGGGTTTTTTCTATTATAAAGAATTATTGCATCTTATGTCATGACATTTGGATCATTATTTGGGAACAAATAGGTGAAAAATCTTTCACGCAAGGCACCAAAAATAGCTGTGAGATGCTGGTCTCTTCTGTACCCACTTTTCTCCTATTAGAATATTTGACGAAGGATTTTTCAGAGGTGACAGTGAAGGTTCATTTTCCAAGGGAATTTATTCTGGAGTTGTTAAATAGGTTTAAAGCCTGAGCTTGCTTTGTGTAATTAAGCGTTTGAGCAGTTTGGTATTGAAAGATTAAGCAATGCAACTGATGTGATACAACCTCCTTCTCCTCTGACAAGGAGTGAACACATTCATGTGACAGAGACCTTGCTCTTCCTCACCTGGAGAGCAAGAGGTCGAGTCTGGGGACTGACCTATGTTTTAAATTGGCTGTAAAAATAATTTCCTTCTTTTCCTATGAGAAAAATGCAAGTAGCTAAAGCCATCAATTTGTTAAGCATCTCATGGCACTGGGAACAGAGACAAATCTTTTGGCGATCACTTGGGATTTTCTTTTTCAGTGCCTCTCCCCATTTTTCCATCCCACTTTGATGGACATTTTCACTGGCTCAAGAATCTAAAGCAATTCCAGACAGATCAGTTTCTGCTATTTTTAAAAGCTTGACTGTCTATGCTAATGTCTCTTCTCATATATTTCACTTGGCTTGTAATGAAAAATGTATGTACTTTTGTGAATAAAAAAGTCTAGAGCTTGTGGGGAAAGTTAAAAACACACCAAGGGGTTGACTGGCTAAACTTCATGCTAGAAAATCATTTGGTGCTTACTGCTTACTGTTATGGCCTCAGCATTTTGGAAAACAGGTAATGGTATTTTTCTCTTATTTGTTTGTGTCTGCAATGGCCACAACATGTATTTTTTATTTGCATGCAAATAGCATGTTTTAAAATCAGCAATCGTTCAGTGAAAGGGAAGGTTTTAACACATGCAAAGCATTTTGCTGGAGTTGAGGATGAAGTCTTCCTTGCTGGTGAAACTCCTGTTACACTTCTCTTTCCTAGGGGGTTCTTAATCCCATGCAGGGCTTTCTCTTCACATTGGCTTTCTACGGCTGGACAGGATGGAGAGTGGACCTGAAATGGCGAAAAAGAGAAATACCCTGGGAATCTATGTCCTCATCAACTGTGGGGGAAAATGCCTATCCCTCACCAGTGAACTACCAAAGCAACATCCATGATTCCAAGAAGATCTCGACAACCGACAGCCAGCAGACCGACGAGGCCATAAGCATGTTGTCTGAAGCTAACACCAGCAGTGACGAGAGATTAACCAGAAGCTCTCCCATCTACCAGGGCTGGTAGTTTTCATGTGCAGAGCTGGATCTAACTTTTCCTGGATCTAACTTTTCACATTGTCAGTACTCACAAAACCACGTCAATGTGTGAATCATTGCGTACTCTGGAATAAGGTTTGTGCCCAATGGCTTGATGTTATTTCCTGTAACTTGTGAGACTGTGTGAGAGAGTGTGTGAGACAGAGAGATAGAGTTTATGTCTTCATTTGCCTTCTAGGAGACGTGTGAACAGGTATAAAGGCTTGAACCTTTTTCAGCAGGTGTGTATCTCTGCAAAGATATTTGTTACTTATGATTAATTTTCATTCATTTTGTTTTAATCTCTCTTGTAACCTCCTTATGGTAGAAGAGTCTTTTGTTTAAATAAATGGACTATTAATATGTTGGGTTTTTAAATGTGTTGCCTTGCTTGTCTTGCTCAGCATAAAATTCCTCACCCAGAATTACAGCTCTAGGATTTCTGAGGCACCATTTCCAGCCTTGACAGTCTGGTAAAGCATGAGTGACAGCAAACTCTGACTTAAGCACAAATACTTCCTGTTTGTGTAGACTTTCACTGACATAGTCTTCTTTTAGCTTGTTTATGTGAATTTTTGGTGTAGTTTTATCTAGGGAGCTGAAAGGCTTTATTTAAAAAAGCTTGAGCCCAGCACAGGCTCCACAAACACTTCCGAAGAATGATTCCAGTTCACTCCAGGTTCAAGAAAAAATAAACCTTCAAACTATTTTTTAGTGTGGATTCAGTTTGACCCTTAAGTGTACTTCCCTAACAGGACTGACTGCTGGGGCAGGTGCATTAAGAGATAACATTTCCATAAAACACTTCAATGCTCTGAGTGCTCATCATAAAACAGAACAAGAAGAATCAATAATCCATTCTCTGAGGAGTGCTCTATTTCATACCTTCATGTGCTGAATGAAGAGACATTAAATCAATTTTCCTTATCTTTTGAGATACCCCCTCTTTTTGTGCAGTGTCCTAGGTACCTACATCCAAATAATTCCCCAGATGGGTTGAAAGTTAAGAAAAAATGATGACCATGTCTACCCTAAGCTTTTGACTTCATATCAAAAGTAGAAGTGATATGATTTGCCTGGTTGTGCTAGAGGTTGTTTACAGCACAGTTTGACTGATGGCATGGTGGAAGCCCCTTGAGCCCAAGTAATCACCCTCTCTTTCTTCAGCATGGGACTAGGGCTGGGCTTTAAATCCTGCTCATATCCACTTTGGCTGAACTTCCTTGGCTGTTCCTACCTTTTTTTTTCAACACAGCTCAGTTTCAGCTATTGTAAAAAAATTAAAATTATTATTATTGTTTATAATATAAACAATAATAATAATAATAATAAAGAAAGCTGAAAGGTTAAAAGGTTAATGCAATAATAACATGAAGCTTGAGTTCCTGGTTACTCAGGGAAGTCAGGGGATGATTAGACATTCAGGATCAGCAGAAACGATACTGGAAAATATTGATTGGTTAATTTAAATAAATCGGCTTTTCGAGCTAGTTGTTTGATACAAAGGTGTTAAACTATGATTGGACAACTATCTAGGAAGATCATTACAGAGCTGTGTTTGGTTTGTAGCAAGTCTTTTACACTGTGGAAACCTTTGTGGCTTTATGGCTTTTCATTGCCGCTCCTGGTGTCAGAACTACTGGCAGATCACCAGACCCTTTCTTTTCATCACAGTCATTTGTTACCTTCCAGAGTATGAAGGGACAGCACACAGACTTAGGAGAAACAGAGACCATTTTTCAGCGCAATACTCGTCACAACTGGGGTCAAAAGAGCAGGAAAAAGGTGGAGGTGGAATTGTTAGTAAACCTTTTCAGATGCTGTGGTGTGGGCCCAGCTGCAAAACCTTAAACCAAAATAAACAGTCTCTGGCTTCACGGGAATGATTATGTGGCAGGAAAGCATTTGGGAGGCAACAGGCTGTGGCAGGAGGCTCTGTGAGATGGTGGAATGACTAATCCCTCCCTCCCTTCACTGCTCCAGGGCATGTGTGTGGGACAGGGACAGATGGAGTGGCCCAGTCCTGGCCCCCAAAGCTGTGAGCAGTCCCTGAGCAGTGCCAGGTGGCTGCTGGCACTGGAGCACTCCGATTCTGGGGCAGCCTTCTGCAAGGGCTGGGCTTTGCTCCTCTCCTTTTCTTGCTCTTTCAAAGTTGTTGTTGGGGTGAGCATGGTGTGTCTGTGTTTTAGTAATCTGGTGGGATTACTCAGGTAAAATTAGGACTCATCTGAGAGCCTAAGAAAGGAAACTGACCTAGTTTTGATGCATCTAGAAATTGATACGGGGCATTGCAGAGCAAACTGACAAAAAGTGGTTTTTGACATATAAAAGAAGTATGTGTGAGGAGAGTTTCCTTACCTGCTGTTTCCAGCCTCCAGTGGATGCACAAGAGGCATTCCTTCACAGCTTAGAATTGGACGATAATTGATTCTACTCGTGTATAACCATGACCACATTTGATTTCACCTTACACAAACCTAGTTCTTGCTTCACTATTCAACAAATCAGGCAAAGCATTGCCTATTTGAAGGACTGCAGCACATGCCCCCCCCTTCCCACCAGGACTATGCATTTGAGGTCCATCTCCTGACTGTCCCCCTCCCTGTGCTTGCTGCATGCACGTGAGGGGGCAGCCACAGGACAGCACAGCCGGCTTCATTTTGAGGGAAATGGGTCAGCAAGGGCAAACTGCAGACTCCACACGCTGGACAGCATAGCTGTGGCACCAACCTGACCACTGCCTCCTTAAGTGTGCCACCCACTGCTGAGAGACCCCTGTGCTTATCAGTGCACAGAAAAACATCCTTGCTTTCATTCTGAGGATGATTTGTATCTTCTTGGTTGTCATGAGGGCTGCCCTGGTGAATGTGGGAAGTGCTTGTCTCTGTTCTGCATATGTTTTCTAAGATGTGTTTCAAACAAGGCTTGATTTAACAAGGGAGAGCTCTTGTCAGTGCTGAAGTCCATAGGTGCAGTTGGAGTCTGTGGTGTCCATCTTACACTGTCTGCAGGAGGGGCTCACTTCCACACTCACACAGCTCTTCCCTTCTTGAGCAGGAGGGCAGCTGGTTGTCCAGAACAGCAAGGTATGACTCAGAGGAGAAATAAACAGAAATAAAACTGGATCAGATGCTGTCTAATAAAATACATGTAGTGTCGTTTCAAGAGTACAGCAGTTGACAACTACAGTTTCTTGTATTTTGAGTGTATTAGAGCATAACAAAACCTTCCTGAATTTATCAAAGAGAAAAAAATATAAATTAAAATAAGAATGTAGTTGAATCCGTGCACTGAAATATAGTCAGTGTAGTGGAATCACATAAAGAGGATATCTATACATACAGGGTAGTATTGCCTCTATTAAATGCTTTCCTGGCCTCCCAGCCAGCTTTTCAAATCCAACCACACACAGTAAGTACTCTCTGTATTCACCAAAACTTATTTTTAAGCACTCAAAGATAAAATGAAAACTTCTGGGAAAAGTGCCTTCTCATATCCTGCAATACTTTCTTAAACACTCCTGGTTGTTTTCTGTTGGTGGAAGAGGACATATGGAACTGTATTTGACCTGCCAGCCTCATACATTTAATTACTATTTTATTTGGCCAGATGTTCAGGCTAATTGCAAAGCTGAAATATGAGCACTAATAAAATAATAAACAACCTGAATAGGCAGATTCCTTGCACACCACAGCTCTGCATTTATGAGGTGCACCACATGTCTGAATAACAAAATCCTAACTACATCTCTCATTAAGCCCTTCTTCTGCTAGACCAAATACATGGAGCTAGAAAGTGAAATGTTAAATGTGATTCCCCTCTCCTCTGGATAACCATACTTGACTTATACTTCAGTGTTTGCCTCTGTGTATCTAGTATGAAAAGTTATTCGATCTCCAAAGATTTTTTAAATTTTTATGGAATCTCAAGTTTACAGAAATCCCAGAGGAAGATCACTAAACCATGGTAGTTGACGTAAAACAGGTCAGATGATGTCTGGGTCATTAATTCTTTAAGGAACAGACATGCACATGTGTGGACATTGAAACTGGGAGCTGAAGAAGGTGCAGTCTTACTGAAAGAAAAGTAGGGAGTACAGTCAAGTTCGGGATGCAGGCATGAATCTGTTTTCCTGGTTAGTAGTCCCTAGGATATGCTGTGAGCTGCATGGAAAGTTGGTTCTCTCACTGCACCTTTCTAAGCAAACTCTTAATCATTCAGGGCACTAAAGTCACACGGGGTTTTGTAGGTAAAGTCTTCAAAAGGCTGCATGTGAGCATGCAGCTATAGGGAAACCATCCAGTGATGAAAGTGATTGGAAGACTTTCTGCTGCTCCTCCATCTCTTGGTTGCTGGGTTTCATCACATTTTGGGGCTGCAAGAAGCTTCTGAAGCTTTCAGGCTTCTCCATAGGGTACTTTTGTGTCCTTGCAAAGCCAGTGCCTGGAGCTGAGAAGGCTGGCAAGGTGGTGGCTCATTGTTGCCTGAGGTTCTGTCCTGTGTCTTGTGGCAGTACCAAGGGCTCTGTGGGTCTCTTTGTGCCCTGGTGTCGCATTGGGGTGAAATTCAGGCAGCCTCTGCCCTCACTTCTGTGGAGAGGAAATTGGGTCTTAAACAGGGGGGAAGAGCCATGAGGGATTGAGATGTGTTCCTCCCTCTGGAGAGTGGGAGAACAAAAAGTCTGTTAATAAAGACAACCTTTGTTGATAAAGCCTTGTCCTAGCCTAGTTTTTCACCAGCTTTTCCATATCTGAGAGGCAGTTAGAGGGTAAAAGGAGGCCTTGGATCCTTGCCCTCCAGCTGGCTCCACACAGGTACCCACTCCCTTGTGCATTTGTGAGCCTCCTGGAAAGTCTTGAAAATGTGTAGAACCAAACACACTGTGGGTGTTACTGTGCTTATTGAAAAAGGCACTTTTAAAAGACATGGGTTTAAAGCAACGCAGTGGGGTTGGTTTTGTGCAGTGGATGGGGTGTCCTTGCAGCATCCTCCCCCCTCAGAGGGCACCAAGGCTCAGGACAACATGAAAACACTGGCAGCCATTCATTGCAGCTGTAGCCACATGATAGCATCTGCTCCTGGTTTGCCTGCTACAGCAGTTCTTGAGTGAATTTCCTGCAGGAAAAGAGAAAAGAAAAGCAGCAACACAAGTCCCTCCTTAGGCAAAAGCACTTCACTGAGCACCACATTTGATGTGGCAATGAAACGTCCTTCCACCCCACCCCTGGTCATGTGGCACCATGTGACAGGGAGCACAGCATTCTTCTCACCAGCCCTTTCCTCAAGGCACCAGACTTGACTTGCCCAGGATCAGAAGCATTCCCCCAGCCGCACTGAGTGCTCTGGGTAACAACCCAGCCCTGCTAATGCCCCGTGTCAGGCGGTCAGCCATCCCCTAGGAATGCAATTACACCCAGAACAATACAGGGGAGGCTAGATAAGGCAGCTTTTTCCTGAGTTCCCAGGGGTTTTATAGTCTGAAAGCTGGTATACCCAGATTCCTTCAATTTAATATCTGAATTTAAAATGAAAAAAATCATGTCTACCTTAGCCAAATACATTTTGCCAAAGATAAAAAAGACTTTTAAATAAGTATCTTCAAGTGTAACAGAGGCCTTTTTCCCTTGTTTGCTGGGCTCTGTCTCTAGTGAGTTCCACAACTTCACTGGAAATGAGGCCAACGTTGAAAAACTGGAAACCTGGGAAAGGCACGAATGGGTGAGCTGAAGACCCAGATATGGCCACAAGGCTCCACAAGGAGAACTGTTCCTCTCTTCCGGATGCCTTTATCCTCTCACAGGGAATGGGGTAGTGGGAGCTGCTGACTGTGCCTGAGCTGCTGCTGCTGCTGCCCCTCCACTGTGCTCACAGAATCCATTCTTCATTGGGCCAGAAGAAGGGAGAAATGCAAGCAGTGCTGGCCTCGGTGATTGGATACCTCTCGCTCCAGCTTGGCTCTATTTTTACAGGGGAAGCCCAGAGAGCTGTATCCCTGTGCTCAGGGCTCCCACTGGGGCTGTGAAAGATGGTCTGGGTGCTGCCTGCCCCTGGCATCAGCTCCTGTCAGCAGAGCTGTCTGAGCACCAGCCCTTTGGCTTTGGGTCTGTAAAACCTTAAAAAAATGTGTTTATTTGGTTTTTTTTCATGGCAACATCTTCAAATATTACTTTTATTGGTACATTACTGGGAGACAAAAATGGTATGTACCGTTTTCATTTATTTTATGAAGATATCATACTGTAGGTAGTCACTTAGTGGACTCACTTTATTCCAGATGGGAATCCAGATAATCATCACCTGATCATACCTATGAAATGGTGGGGTGGCCTCTTGCCTTGCTTCTGCAGACACTTGTGAAAGGAACTGATAAATACTCAAGTACCATTACACAAAAACTCAGACATCAGTGCACACATAAGTACTCCCTAGGTTTTAGATTCATAGAAACATAGTTTCTGCTGATGAATAAACAATAAATTAATTGGTTTTCTTTTAGAACTCTTTTTTTTCTCCTCCAAGTGTCATTGCCTTTTATTAAAAAACAAGCACCCCAGAAGATACTACCTGAAGTGATGAACAAATATTCTGTTAAAGAAAACTTAAATTTTCATAAAAATACTCAGTTCACTGATCACAAATATCCTTCAAAAACACCATTAAAAATTCCAGCAACATTTATTCATAAAATTGCCATTACTTTGCCTTCTCAATTTTTTTTCCAGGGCTCTTTTCCAGTGACAGTTGGGGTGTTTGGTTGGTTTTGTTTTATTTCAGCTAACTAAAGCAATGCTTTACTACATGGGCCTCCAAGAGGCTGCTGTAGAATATTTGTTTGAGAGAAGCAAGTCCAACATGACACCTTCCATCTTAGAAAAAAGTCCAGATACATAGGACTTGCTGGGCAACAGTATCTTCCCCAAACCAAAGTATGCAGGGTATAGCAAGGAGAAAGAAAATATTCATGAATTAGGCCAAAATAGTAGAGGAGAAAGCAGGACGGTTTTCATTCTCTCAAATTAATTTCATTTTGGGAGCTGATCAGCTTATCATTCCACCAAAGGAGGAATGAGCACCAACCTTTTTGTGGTTCAGATGTGGGAAGGAGAGGTCAAGTGGCAATATGTTATAAAATTGAACTTCTTTTCTGCTAGAGGTGCTGCTGTTCAGTTCCTACTGGAATAGATTTGGCTCAAGAAATAGATCAGGCTGTTTGTGGTTGTTTTTAAAGTAAAAGGTTTGGTAATAAAAGATGTGGGACAAGTTCTCAGCTTAGAGCTGTGCACAAATTAGTTCCTCTCTCCCCACCTGCTTGCTTCTCTGTCACTGCAGAAATCAAAATCCAGGCAGAAATGTGCTGGTTTGTACAGACAAGAATGTTGGGTTTTTTATTGGTGAGGGGACTTCAGTGATGGATGCAGGTATCTATCAGCTCCCCCAGTCTCAAGGGGGCTGGTGGAACTTGTACAGATGAGAAGTGCTGGTTCTTCCCATATCAACACCTTCAGTTTCCAAATTTGCATCTGGAGAAATACACCTGAATTTATTAATCTTTTGCAGACCCTGGTACAGAGTCCAGAGCACTTTTAAAAATTATTTTGTACCAACACATTTTTTACCACTCTATATAGGAGATCTAGGATTTTCTCTTAAAAACTTACGTTGCTTGTATGTGAAAAGATTTTATAGCTCTTACCACAGTCTTCGCCAATGTCTCTGTACTGAAGCAGACCTAAGTCAGGATGCCACTCCAAATGCTGGTGGATTAGAAAGGTTACATTTTTTTTAAGCTCTTTGATATGTATTCTTCTTTGATCAAGTCATGAGACCTGGACCTTTAATGGGGACATTTAAAGAAAAAAAGGATGTCTGTATGGGCTGACTGAAGCACAGGCTCTGTGCCTTTGTCATCCTCACGGAGGAAGGTGAGTGGGTGAATGATTAGACACGGTCATTTCACTGTGCACGAATTTCTCATGATTCTCCCCAAACCAGCCTCTGGGAAAGAAGATGACAAGCAGCCACCACCCAGGGCTTCAAGGAAGGAAACACCACACTGAGGGCTTTTCCCATCAGATCTCTTATTCTTAGGAGTCTAGGTTGCCTGTCATGTGAAAAGGGGAGATTTCCTCAAACCCCTGCTGTTTGATTACTCTGTCAACGCCCTTGAAGGACTCACATTAACAGGTTACAGAATAACACTCTTTATTAATGAAATTCTGACAGGTCGAAGTTCAAGGATTGCTGGTGATACTTTCTGACTGATAAAACATATTGAAAGCAACATATAATTCAGAGCAACACAGTGACAAGCTCCAGTCCTAACAAAACAACTTGAGAAAATCATTCAGTGCACATGGAATACGGATCTTGCCCAACAGGCATCCCTGTGGGGGAGAAGACATGTTCACCCCATCAACTGACCCCAGAAGTTACTCTGGAGACTTCCCTGACTTCTTCCCATTCTTAACTTACTTTTATACTGTTTCTTTATATCTAGGTGGAGCTTGAGTGACTTCAGCCACACTCCTTACTCACTGAGGGGTGGTTGTACCTTGGGGGTGTGTATCTCAGTATAGTACCTGAGATAACCTTGGGACGGGGACATGCACCAGTCCAAGGAGAGGGATTTTGCCATGGTTGCTAAGTCAAGGGCTTCTTCCTTTATTTCCCTTGTGTTTCAGGTGCTAGGCAGCTTTTCAGCTAGGAAGCACCACTGAGTTCCCTCTTCTGCAAAGGTTTGGACAGAGCCTCGCTGTGGTCTCCACTCTGCTCCATCCTCTATTTAGTCCCCCTTAGAATGTGTTTTGTGTGGGAGGTCGGATACGCTCACCATGCTCCATCCAGGGAGTAGCAACTGTATTTTTCCTTTTAACTTTTTACCCTCAGTCCCCTTCACAGAGTGCCCTCACTGACAGTACTCCCTGCAGGCACTCGACAACTTTCTCAGTCCAGCCGGCAGGACACCATGGCTGTAAGGATTGCAGGAAGTCTCAAAAGCCCTCCTAAGGGTCTGACATTTCTCTCTTTCCCTTCAAGAAAATATTCAGAAATTTTCAGGAACTGCAACACAAAGTGTAGGGATGTGATGTTCACTTGACACCATGGATTTCCAGAAGCCTAGAGAGGAAATTCTCAGTTTTGGAACTGCAGAATGGCAGTGTTTTGCAACCACATCCATTTTTGTCTGTTGCGCATTTGACTGTGATGAATTACTGTAGTGAAGGACAAAAATGTCAACTTTGTCCCATTATTTAATAGGAAGAATTAGGAAAGTGATGAACAGAACCTTTTTTTGATCTCTTGTATTGAAATAATGACTAATGAATTATGTGGTGAAGCCAAGGCTGCTTCTTTGAAGGTAAAAGATGTTAGACCTTGCAGCCATAAAAGAGGATATAGCTGCTTTCCTGCAGCTATTAGGTTTTGTATTCTTTTGGTTTTGTGAATACATTCAAAAGGAAATTGAAAAAAACTATCTCTAAGGAAACAAAGATCTTCCTTCCTATTGGGAAAGGAGTCAGCAATGATGATAAATTCCTTGCCAAGTGAGTAATTTCTTCACTTAAAAGACTTCAAAGCTTTAAAAATGACTTTTTATACCACAGAGCTTCGATATGAAATTGCATGTCTTCTTAATGGTCAGTGCTGATCTCACCCTTGGCCGGAAATGATACACAGAATGATGGCAGGGAAAGGAGTAGTTTTGAGTGAGATGCTGCAATATTACATCTTCCCAGAATAGTTCTAAAAGTACCCTTAATTGTATTGCACGCTGACAGGAGTGACAAGCAAGTGTTTAGGACTGCTCAATGCTTCCAGTGTTAGTTGTCACATAATTTTCAGGCTAAGTAAATATACATAGGAAAAATGCAGGAAAACTAAACTACAATTTTAGTTTGACAGTCATATGTTGTCTGAAAACATGCCTGAAAATAACAGGACTAAAAATAGGACCATCACATAGTATTTATTTAAGAATAAATGAGATCTTTTTATAGAGAGTGAGCTTTTATATAGCACTACTCATGAAGCTCCAGCCCCACTGTGGCTGTCTCCTTAGCTCTCACATTCTTTATTTTGAGAAGCTGTTATGAAGACATTAATGCTGTGCAAATGTCAGAACATGAACTGACACAAGTGTCATGGAAGTGCATTGCATTCTCTTTGTTGAATATGTGATGTGGTGAGGTGCTCATCATCAGCCCACCCTTAACTCTAGCCTGTCTTTCCAAATGTTACACATTAATCTTAACTTAATGCCCTGGGTCCTTAAACACCTCAGAACTAGATGAAGTGACACACAGGACTGTGTTTGTTCTGAGCACTAATTCCTTTCAAAGGCTTTGGACAATCAGCCTTAGCTCAGGTCAATGGTTCAGCCTCTTACATGGTCACAAAGCAAAAACCCCATTTCATGTTGAATCCCCCCAAGTACCATAGAAACCACTTTGTGGAATAAAACCCAAGCCAAATCTACACAACATTCAGTCTATTAAAGCTAAGCAATCCCCTCCCCTTGTATTCTTTGAGGTCAGCATCTTGAGACCTAAGTGGAGAGAGGAGCCCATGGGAGCTCCTGACAGAGGGGACAATTGTGACAACTTCACAAGAGTGGAATACTCTGAAGTTCTTCAAAAGCTTCCAACTGCTCAAGCAAGGCTGAATTTTAGCCTGCCTAGCTTAAAGTAAAATGAACAATTCACCTTGATCAGAACGAGAGTCCAATTTAGTTTATACGGAGAAACTTCCTTTTCAGGAAATTTTTTGAAGGAGGCTTTTTAAAAAGTACTTCAACCCAATCTTACGCAAATTGGTTCCTTAGCAGCTATATAAATTTGCAATAAATACAGCATGGGAGGAAATAAAATCAAACAGTAAACATGTGATATGAGCAGCAATAGAAGTGACCTGGTTAAAAGGGAAAAAGTACGCAACAGGAGAAGTCTGCCAAAATTCTGAGAGAGAAATTGCCAGCCAGGCTGGGAGCTGTGAGCCTGGGGACCAGAAGCATTCTTGAGAAGCACAGCCAGCATCTCTGAAGTGCAGCTGGGTACCAGAGACATCCTGAGATACCCTCAGAAAGTGCAAGCCCAAGGAACTGTAATAGTAACATCATCTGAAAAGCTGAAAAATAGTCTGGAAAATGGGGATAACATCCTGAGAAAGAATGTATTGATAACTTCCACTGGCTGTTTCAACTGCAAGAGCAGGACAAGTCTCAAAATAGGATAGAAATCATAGTCTGTTGGATGTACCAGCTGAAAAACAGAAATTAACTGCACCCACTGGCTGCTTGAAGTGGTGATGTCCTGTACCCTCTTACATCTTTGCGGTAGAGAAATGACTTTATATCCAAATCAGCTTCTCTCTCTCTTCCTGCACTGCACATCCTTGCCCCTTTCCTACACAGGTCTGCAAGGCCTTGGACCATTGCTGGGGAACTTGCTGACTCCAAACTCTATGACATGGATTGTATCTGAAAGGAGATCCTGCCTGTTGTTCTACTGTTCCCTCAGTGAGCATAAGTCTGGGGCTGGCCTGTCTTACCCTCCTATCTCTGGGCTGGCTGGGCCCCTTCTGAGATCTAAAAAGCTTGGTGTCTAATCTATACATGTAATCAACCTATCCTAAATGTGTCTGCTGTTATATTACTGCCAAGTTTGCTCCAGTAGTAACAACTTAGTTGTAACCTGTAATTTATATAGATATATATATATGCACACACATACTTATCCATTAATTGTTACTACTATTGGGGGCTGGTACAACTGATTGTTGCTATAAATTTATTGCTGCTGTATCACTGATTGTTGCTATACCAATGCTGCAGATACTACTTTGTAATAGCTATATATATATATATATATATATTTGCTTGCTTTATTATAGGTGTACTTGCTAATGGTGAGTTGTGTGGTGTTTGTGGTAATCTGTAATAAAGTAAAGAAAATTAGAGGCTAAAGCCTCCATGCCCCATATCCTACGAACCCATGGTCAATCCTACAAACCATGGGTCAACACCCACAGGCTGGTGCCAGCACATCACAACTTGTGACACCACATCACAATTTTAGTCACTCAACCCCAACTCTTATGCTCAGGATACAAAACAGCCAGGAAAGAATAAGGAACAACACGCACAGAATTCTCTAATATCAAAATATAGCAATTTATTCAAGACACTGAATATGATCTGTTGATTCTCTCCTTAAAACAAATGAGCTACAATACACAAGGTGAATTTGAAGAAAGTGTGGAGAGGGGAGAAACAAAATAAGGGTTGATGTTGTTTCAAAAGAACCTGGGAAATGCTTAAATGAGAACCAAGTCTGGCTGCAAGTCTGACACAGACAATAAAAACTGCAGAAGCCAGAATTCAGAATTTCAGTGAGTGGCTGAAAGAACATTTCTGCAACTGACAAAGAACCACATCTTTTAAAAAGGCAGTAAGAGGAAAAAAAAGGAGGAAAAATTAAAAAGGGAAAAAGAAAAAGAAACCCAAAAACAAAGCAGACCCTTACATTTGACAAAGTGCACTTCACTTGGCTCTAAAATTAGCTATTTTTTTCTTTTTTTTTTAAAACAAATTAAAAGGAAATTTCTAAGATGTAGCATGGGGTTAATGTGTGTATAACCCTGTAAGTCAGGCCCTTTATTGCCCCATAAGGGACCCAGTGTTTTCTACATAAAAGATTCAGTATCCTTCTAACCCACAGAGTATAGTGGTTTTTCAGAAACTGGGTTTTTTTCACTTCCAGGCCAGTTCCAGACAGCCAGCAATAATAAAAATCCAGCAAGTCTCTGGATGGTTTCACAATCCTGTTTGGTCACTTAGGTTTTTCCATTTCTCTTCTGTTACAAAGAACTATAAACAAAATTCTAAGAAGAAATCTTAGGAAGTTCCCTGGGCTGTTGCTTCGTGCAGTTCTGCTGCAGGGGAGTCGCGGAGAGGCTCTGCCAGCTCGGGAATGTGCTGCTGGCTGGAGGGGAGGGAGAGCTCCCAGGAGCAGAGTGCTGCAGGTCTAGGCTGAGACATCCACCTTGAACTACAGCCTGGAAAAGCCTCTCTCCCCACTGTCCATGTCCTGAAGAAACCATGTCCTTAGGCTAAGATTAACCTTTGCAACTATACCTTCTGTCTTCCTTAATAGCTCTCATTTTAGCTGAAAACTATCTACTACAGCATCTCCCAGGATTTTCCAGTCTTTTGGATCTTGTGAAGGGGAAGAGAAGTGAATTTTCTTAGCTCCTCACATACACTGCTTTTAACTCTGATGGTCCATTTAGGAAACTTTCTGGAGCAGCAGCCTCTCTCACACATGAACTTTGCAAGCCAACTGATATTCAAATTTTGTTTCTCTTGGCCTCTTACCTCCATGTAGGAAAGCAGAAGGAAAGTGGTGCTCTGACAGATTAAAAAAATGGAAGAAAAAGGAACAGGCGTCACAGACACTGCCCTGTTATCTACAGTAGCTATCCTGGCAACAACTATGAAACACAGGCTGTGGAGCCAGCCAGTCACGCAGCATTGACCAAATTAATCTCTTCAAATCCTGAGGTCTGGGCTATTCAGGTGTCACTCAAGGGACAGAGGCAAGGCCAGAGCCCCATCAGTGCTGCCCTCCCACAGACCGGCAACTTCTGCTTGTTATTCTCAGAAATGCCACCAAAAAGCAGGGTAGGAATTTAACCGTTTACATGCAATGACTGCAATCAAATTATTGTCCAAACCGTGCTTTGTAAAACCACATTATGCCTTTGTATTCAAGTCAAAGACTCTCTTTGAGCAAGTCCTCTCTTCTTTTAAAAAGTAGTGACTTCAAACTGGCAGGTACATGTGGTTACTTATAAAAGAGTGCAAAACTGCCACATGGTGATCTACAGCCATGCTCTTGGCGCAGAAAACTGAAACCAATACATAAAAGCATCTAACACCAAAAATAATCCTTGATACTGCCTGGCATCCAATTATTTGAGATAAATTACAAACAAGCCTAACTATCACTAATAACCAAAATCCCACATAACTGTTTTCACCTCAGGACTGAGTAACACTCTTAGTTACTTCTTTCCATTCTTTTCTCCTTTTCAAAGGTGTTTCTTTAAGAAATGCAGCTGAAGCTGGCAGTGGCTAGTTCCATTGTAAGGACTAAGATCCCTTAGAGAAGAAAACTCCAGAGAAAAGATGGTGTTCAGATTCCACGATGATGCCCTGGGGCTCAGCAGGTCTCAAATCACCAGTTCAGCCCGAGGGCTCTGGATTTGCTCAGATCAAATCACACCTTCAGCAGTGGTGGCCAAAGCAAGGGGAAGATGCCATGTTACAGCGACTTTGGGCAGGAAGGTTCTACATCTGTTAAGAGGTTAGTGGCCCGTTTTCTCTCTCCTACAGATCCTAGCCTAGGCTGTGGGCTAGAGAGGACACCTCTGTGACTCAGTCAGTTCTCAGGATCTGTCTAAGTAATGTCTGACACCAGCCCAAGGCTGCCTTATAGTTTACAGCAGTTCCAGTAAATTCTGCCTATGTGTCCTTCTTTGCATTTATCATTTCCTCAATTACAGTAATGCAGTCTTCAGCTGGCATCTGTGCAGCTGTCAGGGTTGCAGTAAGGAAATCTTGTCCAAAGTGGATAGGTGGTGCTTGGCAACTCTCCATTGTCATTCTGATCATTTCACCCCCGCAACTTTATAGTCATTTACATGTTGAGATAGAACTTATATATCCTTTATGATGTCACCACCTAATGAATTCAAGGTTGTCTTCTAAGCACCACACTGAGGGCACCCTTGAGGCTAAACGTGTCTGGGCAGACAGTAATCCTCCAAGTGCAGACCCAGAGCTTTCCTTGCAGGATGCAGCACGTGCATGGCTGAGGGTGACAGCAGCACCACCTGCTGCAACGGCAGAGCCGCCCTCTTGGTGTGTGTGGACCATGGATGGACACGAGCTTAGCAAGAGTCCATTCTTAAACAGTGACAGATGCAGTCAATATATTTCAGTTCAACTTGTCTCACTAAGTCAGTGGTAAAACCCCACTGACTTACTGGAATAATGAATAGTGGAAGACAACACTGCTCAGCAAGGCCACAGGCAGCCAAACCCGTGTTCTGTCAAAATCTGAACTATCTCTAGAGGAAAGCAGATACACAAGCATTTTCTCCTGGTTACTGAAAACAAACAAAAATATAGACTAGAGAAAATGAATGCTATATTCATAGTCTCAGGCTTCTGAATCTCTTTGAATAAGTTTACATCATCAAACAGCCATAAAAAAATGAAATGAGACTACATAAATGGCTGGCTGCTGGAAAAGGACCTTAGTAAAGGACTGGTATTTCTTGTATCAAACACTATTTTTTCTTACAGCACTTTCTGAGAGAGGAGAGAAAAAGGATACTGCGCCTTTCATGTTCCCTGGACTCTGTGTCATTCTTTTTGCTTGAATTACACAACTGGTCTACATTTTGTGGCCATTTTAGGCTTTTAAAACTGTTTAACATAAAAAATATTTTTTTTCCAAAAATACACTGGGTTCTTTCTGTTAAAAGTCATCTTTCTCCTGTAAAAATCTTCCCCAGCACTGCATTCTTATATAAAGCACTTATTACACAATTTGCTGAAAGTGCCCTTGAGACGCTAAGATCTGAAGCATGGAGGATTTTTTTTTCTTTTAAACGGACAGAAAGAAAGGAAAAGGAAGATATAGAAGAGAGGAGAAGCAGTCTGTCAAAAATTTTCATTGTCATGTCCACCTGGCTGCATCTACTATGGGCATACAGGGAAAAGAGAAAAAAAAAGGGGCAAAAAGAAAGAGGAGAAAAAAAAGGAAGGAAAAGTTGGGAGTGGAAGGGAGAAATAAAAGCAAAACAAAAGTTTCATCCTAAGCCTGGGATCCTCCAGGCTGTAATATTCCAGCTGATAGAAAAACCACTGAACAAAAAAAGTAGTCTAGAAAATAGAAAGTGTTGTGATTACAAAGTTGAGCATTTCATCAGTACAAACTGGTCTTTGAACGTCCTTTGGGAGAGCAACTGTAGTGTCCAAATTGGAAGGAAAAAATACAACACCGCATGGAGGAGGATTTTTTTCCCTTTTGGTTTATCACAGCATTTTTCCTTTTTTTTTTCTTTTTTTTTTTTTCCTTTTTATTAATTTTTTTTGGCACAGCTTTTTTTTCCCCAGCCATCAGAGCAAGTTCTCAGATGCAAACCAAACAGTGCAATGCCTAGCTGGTGGCTTCATGCTTCCACGGCTGAATGTTCCAGGTGGAAACCATTCCCTCCCCCTCTGAAGTGACTGCGTTTTTACTCCTTGATGAAGGTTACGGACAAAATACAAGTCACCTGTGGCCAGGGAGAGTCGGTTTCACGGTACACTCTAACTTTGTTCAAGTTTGTACAGTTCTGGAGCTGTTAAGAATAGTTTTGAAGAGTGCTTCTCCCCACACATTCACTGCTGGTCCATTTGAAATTTCTTCTAAAATATTTCACCTTTACTTCCGCAGATCTAGAACACAAACCTGCAGAGAGAAGACCCTGCATTAAGAACCATTTGTGAAGGTGATGTGGAAATCCCATTCATACACCCTGTGCACAGGGGGACCAGCCAGATGGATGTTACGCTCCCCAGCTTCAAAGCAGCCTGTCTCAAGTACTGGTTTGCAGGCACACAAGTAAAGGAACAAACTGAAATGGCAGAAAGTCTGAGTGAAACCCACACATTTAACATTTAGCTGGGCTTTCACTGGTTTACAAACAAACATTTTGGTGGCACATTCCATAAGATTATGGGATCTATTCAGTTGCCTAAATATCATGTCCACTACCACTTCCGAAATCTATCCAAAACAGATGCAGGCTCGGCAGGCACAACAGTGGACGTGCCCATCTGGAGCAGCTGTTGGAAGCCAGGCATGGCACCGTCTGAGACAGCACAACTAAGCTCAAACAACTGAATCATGCCATAGGTGTTCTCTTTGTTAAAATCAGTTGAAAAATACTGCTCCAAAGTAGTTATGTCAGCCAGCCATGTGTGTCCTTCACAAGCTGATCATGCTACAATTGAATTTTTTTAGAAGTAACATTAACAGCAAAAAATAGTAAGGAATAATCAGTATCTCCACAGCAATGTTTCTCCTTCACCACATGACAAAATCTTTGGGCATCATACTGAAAAATTCCTGCTTTAGCTATTCCTATTTAAGGGACTAGGAATATTCTTCTGTGGAATCAAATTCAGCCCCAGGATAACTGTTTGTTAAAGAGTTGACTGCTATGATCTGATCTTCATTAAAAATGGACTGATAATGATAGAAACAACACTACTGTTGTTCTTGTCAAATATGTATTTAAAAGTCTTTCTCATCTTCAGCAGTATTCACCTGTTCCACAAGCATTTTTCATTTCCGATAGGAATACCACCTCCTAGCATTCAAAACCTTTCAAAGCAGGAGCATTTTTAATATGCTACACAGAGCTACTTATTTATGTCTTGAGCTCCCTCCGCCTTTGGCTCTGTCCCCAAGAGGCAAATACAGCATCCTGTTTTTTGTTGATGCTCCCCAGAAAAGATATCTCCACCCAACCTTTGCAATGTTTGATGATCCTTACCGATCCGTCTGATGCGCTTGCTCCCACTTTGTCTCCTCTAGCATTCCAGCAGACTTCAAAGATGCCCCCGGTGCCTCTGTAGCTATGTACTAGAGTTCCACTCTACAAAGCAAAACAGCATGCAGACATTGGATACAGAAGTTCCCCTTCTTTTTCTCTGTCGTGTGGCACTACATTAAAAGGAGGAGCTGTTCAGATCACCCAGCTATGGCCATCTCCATACGGTGATGGAAAGTGGTTAGGAAACAGTTAGGAAACTGGCCTTTGATAATGAAGGGCAACAGGCTCCTCCAGAAACAGTAGGACTCTCAAGACATCTGTTTTTGTCAACTCTGTAACAGTAAAGGCCTGGGGAGTTAGGCTGACGTGTTCTTCTTTAAAATTCGTTGCTACTTCAGGTTGTGAGGCACCAGTATCCAGAACTACATCTGTGGAACTATGATACCCCACTTATCACCAGTCCCCTGTACCTCCTCTTCACAAAGTCTAAGCCAGGAGCATCAGACTCACAGGTGAATTCCACAAAGTTACACTTTGTAACTAAATAAAAGTATCCCTTAATTCCAAGAATCAATCCACACCTCTGCCTCACAAAGCTGATGACTCAAAACAATGTACCTATTTTCATGCACTCTACATCTTTTAACATACAAAGCAGACTGAGCAGAAGTGTTCTGAGCAGTCACCTCACTGCACCTGAGTGACTCAACTGCCATGGATTTGTGCCAGCCAATACAATCAGGTTCACCCTGGCAGGCAGGTCATGCATGACCTAGGTACGTACATTTTCCATTTAAGCTTTTGCTATTAATGTGTTGTCAAAACCAGATGTGCTTCACATGAGGCAAAACAGTACCTGAGTATTCCATATATGGACACATTTGTCAAAGGACCCACTGGCTAGATATTTTCCATCAGGACTAAAAGCTACACTGTAGACAGGCTCTTGATGCTTTGTTAACGTATGGATGCAGACTCCTCGGTCAACGTCCCACAGCCGAACAGTGGAATCAAACGAAGCACTGCAAGAAGCATTCAAACACAAGAATGTAATTATTTGGGTGTTAATCAATTTGCAGTGTGATACTGTAAATTTTATAAAAGAATACGACAGGTTTTTTTCCCTTGGCTAAGCAAGACATAATGTTTCAAACAGAAAAGCTAGTAGGTACCACAGCCTTTATATTTTTTATCTTAAGAACTACAGCTATAGAACTGAATTCTTGTATGAGGACCCTTAGGGCCTATCTAGGTGTGCTGAATGTAGCCCTAAGAAGGCCAAGCCCTTTCGAGATTCTACCTCTGGTAATTCAGGAAGGTCAAGTAAATATTGCCATTAATAGGATAAATGGTTCCAGAGAGATCTTATTCCTAACCGATTCACACTGTTTAATGAATCAGCATTTTGTAATTCTCTAGAACTGTGATTCTTTTCACTTTGTTTCAGTGATGCTTTTTGCAACATTCCATTGAAATCCCAAACTGTGGGCTTAGAGAAAGGCAAAGGAAATAATTTGCATTAAAATAATATCAAAAGAATAACTCCAAGAAAGTGAAATTCTTCCATGTCCACTCCCAGACCAAGGAGTAAAATAAATCAATTTTGATACAACTCCTCCCCAAACTGCTCACCCCATGAGCTGATCAGATAATCTCACAGTACTACCATCAAATGACACTCTACAAGTAAATGTATTTCCTAAGCTCAAAGAAGAATTTTGCACAGATTTTCAAGTGGAACTTTAAAGACTATCCAAGCTTTTCTCTGTTAGCTAAGAAGGCTACAAAAATCGTCTGTATCTGCCCAGGTGAGTTGCATGGCCCCAGTTAGAAACCATTACAGCTGCCTGAAGGGGTGCCACCTGCCTCAGGATTTTCACTCCTAACAACCTGATGCTGGATGTGAAAGCGCAGTGCCAAATTTACAACCATTTTATCAAGGCAGCTGAAAAGTTAAATATCACATGATTCCATTTTCTTTCTTTTTTCCCCTTCCTTTTTCAAATATGAATCCTTTCCCTTTGTAGCCATCCCCGAGTTACATACATGGATACTTTTTAGTGAAATTGTCTGCAGGACAACTGATGGCAAAGTGACAGTAGGGTTACATGTCAGAAAGATGATCCTTCCGGGCAGGCAAGAAAAAGAGGTGTATTTTTTACCTTGCTAACATGATGTTGGAGTTTGGGTTGCTGGTGCCTGGTCCTGTAGGGCTCCATTTGATAGTATAAATCTCTTTGCTGTGAGCCTGAAGATCATGTACACAGGTGTCTTGCTTCATACTCCAAATCTAAGTCAGAGAAATAATGAAGGGGGAAAATGGCAACATTATTAATCTCTTCTCAGCTGAATTATTTCAGTTCTATGTTATTCTTACCATTTAACCTGAATTTGATTCACACATTGCAACATCAGTCATTTTAAAGAACGAGAAGAAAATTGCAGCAACTACTTAGAACACAGCAATTTTCTCTTATGCTAGTAAAATTTTCCTTTTCCTCCTGAACTCCATTTGTCTTCCTCATGTATTTAACAGTACAGAAGATGGAAGACAGTCAGCTGTTTCTGCAGTGTTACATGGCCAAATACTTCAGTGTGAGATGAAGAATAGGCTCAATATAGATGATAGGTAATTTAGTACCCCTTTTCTTCAGCTAACTGAGAAAATAAGAGGAAGGAATTCACAGCAGAGAAAATAACTCAAATTTAGTCAGTCAGTTTCAAAGAGATACCAAAAATGTAGTAATGATTTAACTTAGTTGTTGTATGTCTGCACCATGACAGGAACGATGTGCTCTTACGCTGAATTCCCATCAGTGTACCTGAGACTGCTTTTGGAAATGCTGCATAAAGCTCAGCCATGTTCTATGGCTGACAGGCAGCATGTTCCAAGAGGTTATAGGAAAAGATCATGAATTCCAAAAATAGAGAAGAAAAAGAAGTTGGAGAAGACTGATTTATAAAGGAAAAGAAAGGAGAAGAACTGCCTTATTTTGGAGCATCTGCAGTCTCCATCACTGAAGGTTTTTATAAACAGCTGAAGCCAGGGATGGCAAACCACTAGCCCTTGTGCCAAAATCAGCCGTCAGGAATTTGAAATGGTACCAACAACACCAAGCCACGGTGGTTTTTAAAACACAGCCTGCAACTGGGCACCAAAAAGAAGTGCTACCACTGGGTCAGGATGTTTAAGCAGAGCAAGAATAGTTATGCAATACTGCTTTGTGGCAGCATGCCAGAAAAGGTGCTTCCTTTCGGCCCTGTTTTCTGTAAATTTCCAGCCCTGTCACTAGTCTGCAATAACATATCTGGAATCCAGAATGATGAAAACCTCAGGTATGTGGTGAAGTCAGAGCAGAAGTCAGTCTACCTATGAAGAGGAAATATTCATAACACTGACATTCACTTAGCTCTTATCTGCAAATTCCGCTGCTGTCTCAGCGTCATCCTAGAAACATCCCATGCTTCAGCTGTGTCACTCAGCAGTGCAAAGAGATCTGAATCTTAATTAACACAGCTACAGTGCTAAGAAATGATTACTGGTACAATTCTATCCACAAAAACAAGTATTTCCTGGGATATTTACTTTCTTTGAGGAACCAGCATAAATCAACAGTCCAGCAGCAGGGCTTTGCTATAACAACATACAGCTATTCCTACACAGACATAGCCTTCATTTGATGTGGCTGGAAAAGGAAAATGACAAAGAGTTTTGGGCTGCTGAAGTTCTGTATTATCTATATTTTAACAATGACTTTTCTATGACAGTGGCATATCAGTCACGTAACACTTATTTGGACAGGACGCCTCAATTTCCCCAGTGTTTGCTTCCCTGTGTTCAATCTTTCAGATTTGCTTTAGGAAATATGGGACAAAATGGAAACTACTGCTCATGCAGAGTTTGAAGTGATACCGTACCATCATTCTGGAGAAGACTGAAAAAGAGACATAATTTTTTGTCCTTACTTTTTGAACAGCGGGAATGGAAATTATTTTACCTTTAATGTCATGTCATCGGAGCAAGACGCTAGTAGCATGCCAGATGGGTCCCATTTGATTGCATTCACTTCGTTCTGAAATCAAGAGTGATTTTATCAAGCAAATATTCCAGTTACTGCATTGTACTGGGCCCTCAGCAGAGGGCACTCAAGGTTTATGCATGGAACAAATTCACCCACAAATTATAGTGCTGGGTGCTTTTAGGGGTGAACAAAAGCAGTGCTGCCTCCCCAACACTCGTTTTAAGTGGCATTTTAGAATAGAACCATCCTGTGCTTGTCAACAATACATGCAAACAATCTTCTGATGAGTGCTCTGGCACAAAGTTTCTCCTATCCCTTCTTCCTATCCTGGGCTTTAAATAAACCCTTAAACCAGACAGATTGATGATACAGCATTTTTAAAACTGAGGCATTTCTTTAACTAATGGTCTGTAGACTCGGAGATAAGAGTTTCCAACAGAAAATACTGATACTGGTGGGATGTAAAATTTTGTGGACTTGATAGTTCTTCATACTGTAGCTCTACAACGCTGGTCTCTCTAAAGAGAGGTTTATGTGTAAATGAATTCCATGATGGAATATTAAACAGTTTAGGATGCTTTCTCTATCAGTCTTTCTAGCACTTTGTAATTAACTAAGCCTAGTGTGTATCCCCTTGGTAATGAGTAAGTTTACCATGCTTTTCCAGGGCTATAGATAAGGAGAAAAAAAGCATTTCATAAAAAGGGAAAGACTTTTCTTAAATATGTAAATTGGCTTAGGGTCTCAGTGAAAACAATCCTGGAAAATATTTAAATTTTGCTTTATACATTTTACATGTTTCAGTAATAACTAAAAGCAAGTATAGATATATTCGAAGTGAAAATTTGGATCAAGTACAAAATTGTACATTTCATATAATCATAAAAATCAAAAGTCTGTTGTTAGGAATGTACAACCTGTCATGAAATATCAGTTTAACCACAAACTAAAATAAAGGTCTCCAAATGCACAGTTTTTCCTCATTGGGAAGGCAGCAGGTTCTGGAGGCTAACATCTAAATTACGGGTCAGTATATGATAGCAGTTTTCCTCACAAATGAAACCTAGAAAAAGTAACCTTTGACAGTCATTAAATACCACCAAGAAAAGAGCAGGAAAATACATCTTAAATATATCCTATTAGATTAAATTGATTCTAAAACGGAACAATGGCTGGAGGTAAACTGTTCTCTCTTTCTTCGCAGCTCTCATTTAGTAAAGGAAATTAAGCCAGTGGAAAACAGAACCTTGTTTATGAATCTGCCTTTAGTCTGCAGCTCATGCTACATAGAAACACACTCACTGTTTAAGTCAGAGGTTTTGCCTCCTACAGTGATTTAGAACACTTTATCCCTTTTCACAGGCAGTGAATCACTCCCAAAGAATATGTTTTTAGGTGAACAACAGGGTGTAACACCTTTGCTGCTAGAACATACCCTGCAAACGCATCATCTGCCATCTCTGCAACACATTGCTGTGACTTTATCACTAATGTTTTGGACTTCTTAAACTTACTGTGTGTCCTTGAAAGGTTTTAACGGGACGATCACAGCCAAGTCTGCATACATGAATGCACATGTCAGTACTGCAGGAGGCAAAAGTAGTGTTGTTCTGCCAGTCTACATCCAGAGCAGGAGCTGTGAATACAAACAACAGAAGGAACATCAGGGATCATGACAAAGAAATAGCTATCCCAAATCATTTCCCTCCCATCACCTATCTGGATGAAACAAACTACAGGCTAGTTCTTGGTCTGTCATCTGTTGCCAGTTATAGGGCTGATAGGGACTATCTGAAGGGCACAATTATTTTTTCTGTTCCAGTGGATAATCTGGATGCTTTGCATGGCATCTATTTATGAGAATCCTTTAGGTTAAGTTACATAAGCAGGGTAAAACACTACCTCCACCCTCTCTGCTCCCAGCTACATATATCATGGGCTGTGCCCACCATTCATCCCTCTGCAAGCCAGTTCAGTGAAGAAATTGAAAGAAAACTAATCCAGAAAAAACAATTTCATCTGGGTTAGACAAGGATGTTCCTGTGAATGCCAGACACAACACATGTGAAGGTGGAGGAGCAGGTGGCTGTGTCCCTTGGCACTAGAGCTTTATGCAACCACTGATACAAACCTATCATTCTGTGTAGGCACGTGGATTAATAATACTAAAATTCAGTTTAATTTGCTTGGGGACTGATTTTAGGCAGGTACATTGATCATCCTCATCTGAAATGAGAGGAAGAGTTTGTGTAGAGGGTTTGGCATTAACTAGCACTGAACTAACAAAACTCTGTGCACAGAGAGCACATGAGCATGTAAATTGTGCCTGTGCACAACACACACACACTT
The DNA here is from genome assembly GCA_013397815.1 of Aleadryas rufinucha. Classification (NCBI taxonomy): domain Eukaryota; kingdom Metazoa; phylum Chordata; class Aves; order Passeriformes; genus Aleadryas; species Aleadryas rufinucha. The sequence goes on along the minus strand of VZTH01017695.1, from coordinate 183,472 downwards.
TGAAAAAGAATGGGAAAAAATCTCCAAACAACTTTTCCAGCACATCACTGCAGAGTACAAGCAGGAGCAGGAGGGAGCTCCTGACAAACAGCTTGCTTGTGGTTTCTATGACTGCTGCTTGGGCTTTTTCCCTCAGGATAGAGTTTAGCTGCCCTCCAGAGGACGACATAAGACTTGCTAAAATACAGAAATCTTCATTCTCAGCACACCCTTGCGAGAAGCAAGTGTGCCAGAATGAGACCAGCATATAGGAAACAAAGTTGAGTCTCTTTCTGGCAAAGATACAATGCAAATTTATCATTAAAATGAAACCAAGATATTCCTTACTCAAACATGTTTAGAAGGATACTTTGGTAATACAGAGGTAAAAAGATATCTGTTCTGACAAGCCTGTTATATTTAGATATATTTTTCCTATTATAATTTCTATGAACTGCAAAACAAAATAGATCCATATCACCTTCTGAGTCATCAGGTAGCTCTCTAAATGAGAATGGAGGGCTAACATTGTTTCATAGACACGGTTTTATTCCAGTATTAATGAAAAAGCTCAATAATTCTGTATGACAGGTAAGGAATTACTACCTTGCAGAAATATAAAGGAAATTTGTGTGAGGAAGGCAGACTACTTTTGAATTTTCCAATAAACATGAACGAGGATCATGAAATAATAAAAGTTCTTTAACTGCCTGTTTGTCTTTCTTTTTATGCTGCAAGCTTTGTATTACTACTTCAAAGCAAACAAAAATCTATCATCATTAATAGCAATATACCTTCAGGGCTAATATCTAGTATGATATGTATGAGTCAAAAACTAATTTTCAGAGAGCTATTGGCACCTAAAGCTATGGATTTACACTGCAGCATAATTTGAATCATAAAGTGCTGATAATTAACACTGATTCATTTATTGGTGTACTCAATCATATGTTTACTGGATAAGTAACAACATAAAATGGTCCGAAAAAATCAACCAAACATGGTTCTTGATGCAAATAATCAAATTGCCAAAGTATTTCCAAAACCACAGGACACCAGCCAATTGCATAAAAACAATTAGAATATCATAATACATCATAATAAAAGCAGGAACAAATCCTTTAAAAATGCAGCAAAAATAAAAACCAACAATAAAAGCGTTACAATAATTCTCTGTTAATTTAAGTTTTTTCAGAACAAATTTAGGTGTGATTCAGAGCACTTAGATCACAGAATCATAGAATGGTTTAGGTTGGAAGGGACCCTAAAGAATACCTAGTTCCAGCCCCCCTGCCGTGGACAGGGACACCTTTTACTAGACCAGATTACTCAGAGCTCCATCCAGCCTGGGCTTCTCTGGGCAGCCTCTTCCAGTGCCTCACCACCCTCACAGTAAAGAATTCCTTCCTCATATCTAATCTAAACCTTCTGTCTTTCAGTTTTAATCCATTCATCCCTTGTCCTGTCACTACACAACTAGATGGTTAAAGCTGGGTCATACAAATACCTCTTTTGGTAACAATTAAACAATTTGTTCCTGCGCATGCAGACATCAGTCCGTATCTATCAGTAGATGTCAAAATTGGATTACTTAGCTCCTTTTTAATAAAATAAGTTTTGTGAATACGTATTTTGATCAAATGACCCATGATGATTCATAGTTTTGCAAAAAATAATAAAAACCTAGAAGCTACTTATCTGCACACTTACATATTTTGACCAAAAAACCTTAAAAATTACATGGGAACACCAATGACATGGAAGCCTTCAACACCTAGACAAAGGACTCTCTTCCTTATGTATTTTAAGATGACAGTTTAGTCCATGTGGTGCAAACTAACCCAGTTGTTGTAAAGAAGCAGAGAGTAAAAAATCCTTGTTATTCCCAGGGCAGCTACCTCCAGACTTCAAAGAAGTATGTGTTAAAGGAAGTGTATCCTGACTAGACTAGACTTTTAATTGTTAAAATGCCACCTTTAATTCTTGTGTAGACAAGGTTTTCAGATTCCAGATATGGAAAAGAATTTGCTCTTAGTTTGTTCTGGTGATGCAAAGGGGACAAGGTGAGGTCTTTGTGGCTTTAGACTTGTGAGGACAAAGTGAGTAGAGTGTCTGGCTGATTTTAAGAAGGTTTTGTAGGATATATGCTTTCTCCTATCAACAGTTTCCTTAATAATAGTATTTCCTTTAACTGCTTTATTTCACTATGAAAACATATTTGAAATAGTGAAAAAAAATTTAAAATATGAGCTTCTCCACATCTAAACTTTAGTTGTGTCTCATGGTCCAAAGACAGTGTGAACAGTAAGAATTTTTAAAAAAAATCTTTTAATGCACATAGACATCTTGCATTGGTAGATATAGCTGAGTTTTCAACTTGCTAAAAGGGGAATGGAGTGATTTGTACTTGATGCACATCACTACTAAGACATCTTACATGTCAGTGAACATGATTCTGAAGTGGCAACCAAGTTCTGAATCCACAGCTAGATTACTAGTTAGGGATCAGAGGATTAAGAGTCTCATTAAAGAAATCACTCTATGTGCAGAGTTTGCTGTTACGGAAGTTATGGTAGATAAATAAATGCTACAGTGAGAAAATCTGTCAGCAGACACCAATTCCTCTAAACTGACAGCTGCATTAATAAATGACGAGATGAGTGATAAAAATGCAGAGTATGGATTTGCTGTGTCCACGGATATACTTTCTGTCTACTGTTGAATAACCATTTAGATTGCTACTGCATATTATTAATATCTGTGTAAATGTGAGAATAAGAACAACTAGACATTGAGCTGAAAAGCATGTGCAAAATAATGTTTTAAAATTAGTATCAAAATATGTGGTTTTAAACACCATTAAGCACCTTGTGAAAGTCTGCTGTACTTAAAAATTGATTAGTTACAGCGAACAACGAAGAGGAACACCTCTAACATCAAAATCCAGAATGTTCTCATGGTTTTAAACTCAGTTTGACTATACCCCTTAAAATTCTTCACTATGGCCACTTAGCCACTTTGGATCATGCTTTCAGGCATCATCTTACAAGTCTGGTCTCAGGTGAATTTCAGATTATGTCAATGACAGTCTCTTATTAAAGATTATTTAATATCTGTGACATCTCCTGTCTTCTTGAAACAGATCTACAAGTAACCATCCAAGCAGGGTTTTAGTGCAGCAAGGTTTTGAAACTCAAGGCTGGAAATTGATTTCCAATAATCAGAGAAAGCAAATATTGAAGAACTTCAAGTTAAAATTAAAAGCTAAGAAATTCTGAGGACCTTCATGAGCGCAGTGGTGAATGCAAGGTGCATGAGAGATCTGCCTGCTTCTGCCTCAAATCAGCTTCATTGAAACAGGAGCAGAGAGAATGGAAAAGATCCCAGACACCTCCACCGAAAAGTCTCTTCATGAATCACCACCTGGTACTAGTCAAGCACATAGATAACGACAGGACTGTTCAGTTAGGCAGACACGACTGGTGTACAGATCCTCTCCTAAAATCAGTTTGACTTTCAAAGTTGATTCTCACAGAACTGTGTCTTTCTGAAATGAGAATAAACCCACAAGCCATGATACTCAGGACAGTTAAAGCACAAAAAAACTTGATTGAAACTTTTCTCTGGCAGATACGGATAAAGTACATTGACAGAATTAAAAACCTTCATTTCATTTTCCTAACAAGAGTTATGCAAAAAGTACCTGAATGGAAAGGAAATTGCTGTTTAGCCTCTCCTGTGTGAGCATCCCAAATTATTGTTGTCTGCATCCAAAGAAAAGGTGGAAAAAAAGATTAGTGACTGTTCAGCTCAGAGAAAAAAAAAACAAAGAGCACCCTCACTAAGTAGCAATTCCAAATGATGAACTGATAAAATTACTGACTACAGAGAGCCTTCCATGCTAAACAGTGGGAAAACCAGAAATCACTTCCAGATATTACAGAATAATAATCTAAGTGTAGATAAAGAGGTATCATGCCTACAGAAGAAGCAACATAACTATGAAGAATGGGCATATTCTCTCTGAATAGTGCTAGAAGACAACACTACATATTTTTAATAAGTATATTGAAAAAGCTGTTTCAGTTATCATCTTTAAAGAACACCTTTTCCCCTTTCGAAAGATGCAAGTTGAATTCTACTCCAAAATGATCCCGAACCCCATTTCTAACAAACCAACAAGTGGAATGTTCTTCTATCAGCAGAGTACACAACACTTCTTGCCACTCAGGTGGGGACAGACTCAAGTATAGTTGGCTTACTACAGCTTTAATCCATACTCACAGCACACATGAGTACATCCCCTGTAGAGCTCAATACCACCTTCTGAGTGAATTGTCAATTTATTGGCAGTATATACTTCCAGAAAACAAACTAAGGATGCATCATTGTGCTGATAATGGATCACCTAAAGAAACGCTGCTTTTATTGAGAATATAAGTTTGCCAAAGTAATTGGCATTGGGAGAACAGTGTAGCTGAATTTAAGCCAGTATTAAAGGGAATAAGACTAAGTTTCCATTTTCACAAGGATATGAAAATATAGGGATTTATTGAGCCTACAAAAGTACAAACCTCAGCTAGACTCCCTCTGCCAGCCACTGGAGAGAAGCACTGTCAGTGCATCTCACTGGAACACAGGCCACGCAGCCTATCCCTTGGAAGTGTCATTTTTCTCTCTGAATTTTTATAAAGGAACCCAAGGATGACATATGCATCTAATTTTTAGACACTGAAAGTTAGGCAAGATGAATGCTGTGTACTTTCTAATTTCAGTTTTAATGGATTTGTGCTCATCATCATCAGTCATTTGTTCATTTTAATCTCTAATGTGCACTCAGCTGTAACTACTATGTTTTGCTTGATTTTCAGTCCAGAACTATAATTTTTTTGCATGTTTCCAGAGGAAGCCATATATATTTTATTCAAATAAAAATGTTTCCACAATTAGATGAGCTAAAAGGTGCGGTATCTTTAAGATCACTTTCTTCCTGTAAATAGTTAGCTGATAAAACTGCAAATGTAAGTACTGGAAGCAGTTCCTTCCTTAACAGAGACACACTTAAGATGCAATTTTACACAATTTTTTTTTAAAGTTAAGTATTTTCCATGAAAACAGTATACATTTATGTAAGCTCAAAAATGTAATCAACATGCACTAAAATATATTAAAGAAATGTAAATTCTACAGGATGCCTGAAGAAGAAGAAAATAATCTTAAGGAATTTAGCAGCACAAGCTCACTCATCAGCATACTTATATGTTAGAATAATGTATTTTTAAAACTTACTTTATCAACACCAGCACTTAAAATATAATTCCCCTTTTTGTTCCATTTCAGGGCAAATATTGGACCTTTGTGTTGACCTAAGGTGCTTGCAAGGTTACCTGGAATAAAGAACAGGTTATTATTACAATTTCTTTACAAATTAGTCAAATTACAGTTCACTGCTGTTTGATGAGTAATAAACAATAAATGTTTGACTTACCATCTTCTGTCCATATTCTTGCAAAACCATCATATGAGCCTGTAGCCAATAGTGTTCCATCACTCTGTTGGAATATATAAAAACGGCAAAGGTCGATATGAGATAAAATCTGCTTCAACCAACGTTTTACTTTCTTTTTTAATGTTTGCTAATTGTGATTTATGGGAATTCTGAGTCCACTCATTAAGACAGATTATGCTATGATTTAAACTAAAGGTTATTACTGCAGACAGCACAGAGAAAATAAAACCTTCTAACATACAGTGAAATACTGGGCTATACCATCAGATATGAGCCATTTAATCAAAAAGATTAGAAAAAGAAAACAAGATATAACAAGTTCTATGAGCTTCTTCCAGATAACAAACAGATACTACTTCTTAGACATAAAGGACCTATAAAACATCAACAGATGACCTAAACCCAGACTAAACCCCAGTTCAGTGAAATTCAGGCACCTGTACTTGAAAGAAGGCCCTAAGCCACCTACACTCAGGGTTAACACCCTGAATGTTATCTACCACCAAGGAATTCTTTTCTACTTGTCTGAACACAGACTCCCACATGTACTCAAGGGCACAGTACCATGATGGACAGCCCCAGAAAATTTGGATTCATGGGACCCAATTAGGAGGAAAAAAGCCCATGAATCTAATCAGCAATTATGTGTATTTTGGAAGGAATCCCTCACAGAAGGATATGTCCTGTGCAGCCAGTGATGCTGGTGTGATTGGGCCAGAATGAGAATAATTAAAACAGAACTTGACTCCGCAGCCTGGTGTGATGGACACTATTGAAGCAGGGTATTTAGTCGTTCAACATTTCAGAACCTGGATTAAGAGTGAGATTCACCCCATTTATCTCCAGACATGCAGAAGTTAGGAGTTAGTTTAAGAGTGCCATCTGGTCTCCCTACATAACTAACAGCGTCATATAACTACAACTCTGAAGTGTAATTCATTATCTCATTTTCTTTAGATTTTGCCCAGCCCAAAACAAAGGCATGTGTCTCTGTTTCTGCTGACTTATGGGAGTCTAGAGGACTAGCTTAGATGGTTAAACCTACAGGAGATGAATCCTACCCCTAGTATCAAAGGGCATGATCTGAATACAACTTCTAGAAATAACCTTTCTTATTATAACACAAGTCACATAAACCAGAGAAGAACTAATTTAATACCACCAGTGTGAAAATTTCACAGGGAAATATGATTAATATTGTGGTTCCAAATAAACAATAAAGGCAGATGGCACTTCTAGCTTGAAGAATAGAAAATCAGGAAAACGCATGAAATAATCCTTTAAAACATATGCCCACTCCAACCCTCCAAAAACATTGACTCAGAGCAGTTGTAGATTTAACTCCAATATATAATAATGTGGGGGGGGAAATATCATAACTTAAGTCAAGCTCACTGTAATATACACTTATCTGGACCAGTCATGAGAAGAAAGGTGATAAAGGGCAAAAAGAGAAAAAGAAAAGCTCAGGAACTTAGACATACAGTTTATCCAAATTTGGTGGTAATTCACATTCTTTGGGAAACTCAAAGTTAGCTGGAAGCACTTGAAGTATTTGAATTAGGGACACTTCCTTACCTTAGGTACTAGCACAATGCAAGTGAAGTACCAATGAAGTCTGGAAGGTAAGGAACTATTACAGGAAATACTACAGCATGCCCTATATTTTGGATAACTTGTCTCCTAACTGTTCTGCTTTCATTGCATGCTTTCCTCTTTCAATTACTCTTTTCTTACTCCTCGATTCATTTTTTTTCACAACTGTTTTTCTTCACTCTGATATCCACATGAAACAAGTAATGAACATAAGCTTGAGTTTTATTTGCTTCCTTAACCTACCTCTACTTTCTGTACTATTCACAAATTTCTTCCATTGTGCAACTATAAAACACATAAGGCAAAGCTGACTTGTGCAGTGGCCTTATCTTTTACTTTGTGAAGCACCTAGCTCACCTGAAGGATGTAACTGCAGTAAAGATTAATCGAATCTTGGTCTCTGGCCAGCAACTGAAACTGTACATAACTGCTGAAAATCCTTTCTGGTACTTAATTAATCTGTTTTCCTATGAAAACAAGACTAATGTGATCACTCTGTCTGTACTAATACCAGCAAAACAGACAGAATGAAAATTATCTCAAAGTAATTAAGGTTCCTGCAGGGTCTTGTAAGTTCTTCTGGCAAAAACAAGACATGAAGCAGCCTTAGAGTTGCCCAAAGACACTGCCCAGACACTGAGGAGTCTCAACAATACCTGTCCTCTCTGCTCACTTCAGTATTCTCTGTGCAGGAGCACATTATCTAAGCTAGGAGGTTTTGCAGGATGAAAGTAAAAAAGGGATCAGGCAAGACAGTTTCATCCAGAAGGTGGATAGGTAAGGACAGAATAACTACACATGCCCCTACCAAGATAAAGAAAATAATGTGAACACGTTTTGCTGTGCACAGCATAATTCAAATGAGAGAGAATCTTGAGAGTCCAACCGCAGAAAAAGCTTCACTGGTGCTTTTATCTCTTTACATGCCAAAATAAAGTAACTATGAGATGCAAATACATTATTAATGAGGCTTCACTATTACATAGATTGCTTGTTTAATCTTTATTCTTAAAGCTGGCAAAGTTTATTTTTAGCCATGCTCCTAAAATAGAGATACAAATATATCATTGTGAAGCTTGAAGATGGCAACAGTCCTGGAAAATTACAGCATGTAGGGGAAAGTTCAGCCTATTATGGGTATTTGAAACAAGAGGTCAGTAGGTTAGGACAGAGCTTCTGGTCACCTCAGATATGAAAGATATGGAGCAGCAGCTGTAATTGCCTTGGAATTAAATTTAGACAGTTAAAAACCATGCACAGTCTTAGAAGTTAGCTTACATTCCAGTCCAATGAAGTCACATCCTTATTGCTGGGGACATCATGTCCTCCTTCCCTTATGCAGTGCCTCAAAACTAGTTGAGTGGAACCGCTGTTGCTATTTTCATTGAGATTCCATATCCTGGCTGTTGAGTCTCCAGATCTATAAAAGCAATAATGCAAGTAAGTTGAAATCTCCTCATGTTGACCCAGCAAACAGTGTAAAAGCCTGTATTTCTTTTTTCATTGAGACAACATTGCAGCCTTGCAGGAGACTGGAGGAACAAGAGCCACTGGCCTGTACTGTAACAGGAGCATCTGACTGCATGGAGCCGCTGGGAACATTCTGGCTCTGTAAAACGCAGGTGTGCGACTGCGGTGCTGAAATTAGCAGAAGCTCACCTGGGGGAGAGTCCTACTCTATTGAAATGCTCCAAATTTTGCAAGTAAAAGCTGTTTTGAACCTCCCAAGAATTTTGTTGTTTCTCCCATGCACTGCCCAGAGTAAATCCAACCACCTTTCCCTAAACCCGCTGAATGGACGAGGGCATTACAAACCTTTAAAAAGTAACTTTTTTCTTTCCAACTCTTTCTGCACTCTGTGTATTTTTTAAAAAATGCTAACACATATGTAAATTATACCTGTCATAATAATTTGGTTTCTTCAGAGAAGTTTTACTTAAAATACACTTGCTGTCTACATTTTGCACTACATACCTAAAGCCAGCATTACCATAACTGAGATAGTCTGGGACAACTTACAGTAACTGTCTGTAGCTTGGCTGCTTACATCATGCTGTCTGAAAAAGTGGCAAAACAAGTATTGACATGATAGAACAAGACAGAGGCAGCATCAGGATTTTGATCTATTTTATAGACTGATTATTTTCTAGAGAGGTGTTTCTAATGCAGGCTAAAACCCTGATTTTGCTTAGAAAAAGTTTTGAGGAGGAAGAGTTTATCATTACCTACTTGTAAATAATGTATTTATTTTGACTTTGCATAATTCTTTTTTCTACTGAAAAATGTTTCTGAAGTTCAGAAATCAATATGCCATAGAGTGGAAGATATTACACTTTAAAAGTTTACTGGGATTTTTTTCTCACTCCCTCTCCTCCATTTTTTAAAACAACAACAACAACCAAAACAAACAAAGAACCCTGGATTGCTTGTTTTGTTCAGAAAGCAATTTTCATTTACATGCAGTAAGTAGAAACCTGGAGCAGAGTTAGCATTTCTCTTTTATACTTGCAAGAATTCATACAGTCCAGATGAAATTTCATTGTTGATACACCTGATGTGTTAGCTTTTCCTTTTTTTAAAGTAATGACTAAAACTTTCTTTCCTATACATTATCAAGAAGAAAAAGTCTTTCTTCAAAGCCTAAAAACCTGAGATCTAGTTTTGCTTTGATAAGCCATGTTTTACTGAAAAAGAAATCCATCACAAGGGAGTATTAAATTTTCTTTTGGCCTACTAGTAAAGCATTTTAATTATTTATCCTAAGAATACCAGGCAAATTTTCAACACTTGACAGGTCTGCAAATGCAAATATTGACCAAGCAATTATCAAACTCCATTGATCTCTGGGTATTATTTAACCAATAATTTAGTCTAATTTTACACAAACAATTCAAATGTAAAAGCAAACACCTCTCTGCCTGTATCAGAAGCTCTGAGCTCTTCTGGGTCATGGCATGCCTGGGGAATGTGCCCCATCTCCTGTGAACCTTTTGTGTCAAGCTGAGATGTGATGGCTGGCCAGGGTTTTGAACCCAGCTACTCCTGTACAGCCATTCTTCAATTTTCGAGACATATCTTTTACATTAGTGATTAAGAAATAATTCAGATCAGGGTAATTTTTGCCACCACACAGCTGGGACTGTAATATACATCCTTATTTCTTCAGAGGTCTGGAAAACTGACAGTTTTGCATATGTTGGCTAGAAAATTAACGAAGTTAATCATGAGGCTCAGAAGTTAAGGAACATTTTTAACTGTGATAATTAACAATAATGGGAACATAAGTCTTTAAAGGACTGCTTCATTGGTTAACTTGCTAAGCAGGAAATTCCTTCAGAGCTGGCTTCTCTGCTGTATAAGACTCCAGGACAATCCTGCCCTCATTGTAAAAATCCAGTTTGTTATTGGACCCCGTGAATAAAGTACTCAATCACTTGGCTATCAAATACAATATCCTATTTGCTAGTTCTAAAAGGGTTATGTTCTGTTTTTCAACAGTTTTATTTAGTCAGTTTTCTGGCAAGGCCTGGGCAATCTTATTTTCCAGTATTTTAATTTTGTTTTTCCCTTTTCTTTTTCCTAAGGCTACATAAGCTATTATGTGTCCCTGCAGAGAGGCTTTATAAGCCTACCAGTGTGCAGCAAGGGTATTTGTGTGTCTTTGGGGGGGAAAAAAAAGAGTATTCTCTGCTCTGGAAAGTATTCTGATTTCTGTTGAATGATTCAGTGAACCCTGCCTTATTAGAGGACCACAGTTCAAGCACAATTCAGAAAGATATTTAATCTCCTTAGTCCACAGAAGCATTTCTATCTACATGATAAAGCAGCTCATTCCAACATGCAAGTCATGAACACTTGAGTAATAGGTATACTCCTCTGCACTGCGGTAGAGTACTGCCAAATTTTAGGAAGGCTAGTTCTGAAAGGATTTTATTTCATGCTGTCCTGCCCCAGTATGTTCATGAATCACAGTGGACAAATGTTTGTGGAATTTAATTTGTGACATATAAAATCACCATTCTGTAACTGGGAGCACAGACGTTGAAAGTGTTGCAGTTGGGTAAAGAATTTTGCAAGATGGTTGTTGAACCTTGGTATTTCTACTCTTCAGCTGCAAGTCTTAAAATCACTGTTATTTTGAGATGCAATGTTGCTAATGTGTATTTACTACTTCTGGCTCCAACAGGTTAGAGTTTCTATTATCTTATTTTAAGAGATATTATTAAAAGCATTAAAGGAAGGAAATTCCTCATGGTTTTTATGACACCTAACCTCTCCTTAATAAAGCAGGTCTCTTAAACTAAGTGCTTACTCTTCCTAGGCAGTCAGTAGAGGGAAGTGCCTCACAGGTGTCCTGATTAAGATCTCTGCCCCACTGATTCTACAACACTGCTCCCTGCTACAGGTTACTCAAGTTGACCTCCCCTAATAGCTGACCACTTTGCATTAATGGATTTGATGCACTATGGAAACCAGTCCCAGTAGTCCCCTGCTAACAAATAAGCACTCAGAGTTAGCAGAATTAATATCTGGCACTGACATAGAGGGGTGGTGTCTGAAATCAACACCCTCAACCTGGTAATTCAAAAGGATTATTCTGAAAGGTAATTTACAGTGGATTCTAAACCACTGATATGAGGAGTACAGCAACCTGAAGTACTATATATACCCAGAAACAATGACAGCAGATGGCCTAGAAACATCTTTTCTTGCTTCTGAGACACAGCTAGAATTGAAAGATCTCGGACAGCAGCTTTTACGGATAATTACTTTGCTGACTAGGGAGAGCAAAAGGTGCACAGAGTGGTTTCGAAGAGACAAGTCACAGCCTCTCTGTGTGAGAGAGGCTGGCATAAATTAGCTGATAAGCAAAGAAACCCACTGCTGGTTTTGGGACTGAGGCCAGGTCCCTCTGCTTCACTGCTATGTGAATTACTTGAAAGGCATAGCTGGATGTCACAGAACAGAACACACTCTTGGAAGCAGCAGTGGAACATGATGACAGAAACATCCTAAATTCAGCTGGAAAAGGTTTTGAAGTTCAAGGCTCTAGCAGCCTTGACATTCACAGTCCATCCACTTCCACACAGGGAAATTCAAGCATGTTCAGAACACTGTGTCACCGGACCATGATGACCCGTGCAAGCAAACTGACAGGTTATTCCCTGGCCAGATTTTGGCTTGTTTTAATTAGCTCTCTTGCTCGGGGCTCTCATGTTCTCTCTGAATAACTCCTGGGCATGGCTTGGTGGTTACAATGTCCAGAGATGATTCCCAATGCGCAGTCTGTTTGGCAGCCAGGGCAGTTTGCTAGCACAGACACCAGCCATTCTGTGCCAGCTGGCCTCAGTGCATAGGAATATTCCCAGGCATGGTTAGTTTACTAATGCGGATGCAGCTGTAATGGGTTTCTGCACTACACAGGGAACATAACCATCTGCAACAATTTAAATGTGTCATGAAATTAAAACTTAGATATTGAAAGATAACTAGTGGAAGAAATCAGTCTTTGGGCTTATGGCTGGGAATGGCCAAATCTTGAGATTTAACCAAGCACCTCTTTTTTTGGTATTTTTTCACCTGTCCAAAACCCTCTATGCAATTATTTGCTTTGGAATGTTGACTTCCTTCATAAAGGGTAGTTAATCATCTTACATGGCTGTATGCATGCACTTCACTGTATTATTATAATGCTTCTGTTCATAACATCTAAGCATTCTTCTCATAGGCATCTGGTGACAGTCATGCCTTTGATAGCCTTTACTGGTATTTCTAGTCTCCCCCATCCTCAGCTTTAAGGGTTATGTGTGTGGTGGAGGAGGAAGAGCAGCTGCAGAATATATTTTTCCACCTATTTGATCAGAGAAATTCTTGTCTCTCTGTTATATTTTGAAATAGCTCTTTGCAAAGCCCAGAGAGTATATATCACCGTGCTAGTCTTCACTAGAAAAACAGCAACTGAGTAGATGTGACATTAAATATCAAAATCCCTTTCTCTCAGTGGGATAGTCACTAAATCTGGAAACCAGTGCTCTAGTTTTGGGTAATTCATTCTATATTTCTTTAAAACAGCTTGCTTCAGATTAGGTTCTGAACCTGCATTATTCTTTTAGTTCTTTGAGGATTACATAAGGTTGCCGTCTAAACTGCTGCTGCTAGTTGTTAGAAAAATTTCTTGTCTGTATAACAAGGCTTGAAGAAAATACTTTGTCATGAATTGAGATTCAATTAGTCACTTTATAAACAAAACAAATATGTTATTATTTCCTCTATTTAATAGCTAGGGTTTGAAATGTATTTTTTAAGATAGGTACAATCAAGAAGATGGGAAACTCGAAGAAAAGTACTGACTGGGCAGCACAATATGGCTGTTACAGAATCTAACAATTTGACATTCATGCATTAGACTAACTGCAGTCTTCTTTTTTCAATCATTAGTTTGTAAAGGGCAAACAGAACTGCAGCATACTGTAGATCTCGGGGAATTTCTCTCCCTTGTGTAACTGGTGCTGTAACACGGAGTTTACCTGTAGATAAAAGCTTGCACTGTTATTATACCAGACATCTCAAAGGCTTCTTTGTGCAGTGGCATAATCATTCACTCAGCTCTCTTCCTTCAGTTTCACTTTCTTCTGTGCATTCTCTGCCATTTCAGGCATTAAGCTTTGCCAGGCACTGGCTGCTGTGTTACCCAAATTCCAACTGCATCCCTACCTTGTTTTTCACAAGCAGGCTAAAATCTGACCAAGATGCAGACAGACCTAAATTATTTGCATGGTCATTGCACTGCTACTAGTCTGACTGAAGCACTTTTAGATTGTACTTTGTAACTACATGTGTACTTACGTGCTTCCATGGTCACTAGCAAAGCTCATTACGAAAGACCTATTACACTGAAGGGTAAAGCTTAATTGAATGGCTAGTGAGAGGGTATTCCTCTGGCTCAGATATCTGACCAACGGGTCTGATTATCGTCCTCCAGGTTTACCTGAAGCTATGTAAGACATCACTGTCCAGGGATCCATCTACCAGTGCTTAGCACGCTGAGGTACAGTTAAACACACACCGCAGCACATACTCTGGTTTACTAAATGCTCCACCATTTAAACTATGCACACTAGGACTGGATATCCACACCATGGATTCTAGGGAAGCAGTCCACTATGGCAAGCATTGACTTGCTTAAAATTGATAAATGGAGATACTTAGTGTTACAGATGCTAAAAGTACTATCGGACCTGGACATTCCAGAAACAAAGCATATTCAGCAGGATTTTGATTTCTAAAAGCCCATTTTGTTGTCTGAAATTATTTTTTTTAAATTTCTATCTTCAGTCTCTTGGAGATCTCTGCTGTTCATCCAACATGGAATTTATTTTCTTTTTCTTTCCTATTTATACTGTAATTCCTTGTTTTCATGTACTAAGTGAAAAAAGGTAAGAAGACTATTCTGATAATCTTGTAAAAAAGCTAGAAATAAAATAAGGACTCTCCTTTTCCTTGTGAGGAAAGTATTCTAATACTGCTAAGTAACTCTGAGTGATTTACCTCCTCTAACTTTGATCAGCTTTACTCCATGTTCCCAGTTAGACTTCTTAAATTTATGTTAAGGTTTAACTTTAAGTATGAACACAGATTCCATCAGTGCCTGCATACAGCTCTCAGGGTATGTCTATAATCGTGCTTTTGTTTGGATAGAAAGAGCTTTTGTAAGTCAGTCTCCTGATCGTCCCACTCAGGATGCTGTGGAGGTCATTGCAGAACAATCCTGAAGAGAAGACACCAGACTCCCTTCCCGTGACACTAAACCTCAACATTCCCTTAAACCACTATTTACTGTTCAGCTCACTGAACAAACTTAGGTCCAGTCTGAAGCATCTCCACACTTTTGAAAAAACCTGGCAGATGACAATGACTTTCTGAGACCCCAGTGTGAACCAGTAACTAAGAGCAGTAGATTACATGAACTTCAAATATTCTGAGAACTATCCAAATTATTTTTAAAATATTTCTAAAAAGTTGTGTGTATTCAGGGCCACAGAATTTACATCATAAATGTACAAATCCTTCATATTGGGCGTCACCTTATAGTTACTTAGCTGTTACACAGGTACAGTACTGCTGAAAAAAACCACTGCTGCAGGCTGATAAAACAGCCCAGAGAATACTCATTCACGTCCAGAACACACTTGCAAGTTCTTGCATCTCTAAATATTCTCTAATTGCAGCAGCTGGTTTCAGTCACTGTCTTACCCAGATGCTAGCAGGTCACTGACAGGGTTCCAGGCACAGATGAACACCTCTGATTCATGGCCCCGAAGGACTGTTGCTTTGTTAGGAGGAATTTCAACATCCCCGTCAATTTCCATTGGCTTTGAATGATTATCTGTAAGGAGATACATCAGAATAAATAGTTTACAGAATGTAGTTAGGTCTGCTTTAAAAACTTGCTAGCTATCCAAGGCCTAAAGCTTACAGCAGCGTATACACCATAATTAATATTCTGTGTTGTGTCACTGACAATATTATTCTATTTGTTTTTCTCTAGTGACTCAAATTTATGTCATTATCTCAAGATGTAGAGCTTTCCAAATTTTATGTATAAATCTACAAAGTGTTTCTCCCCCCACATACTCAGCATTCATTTCAGTGTAGTTTTTCTTTTGAAGCTGGCTTAATTTAAAATGACTTACAGATTTATTAAAATAATTTTAAAAAATAACATAAAGCACTTATATTTTCTTACACAGTCTCCTGTAAGTAATATCTGTGCTACTCACAGACAAAAAAATATACTGAGTAGGGGCTTCATTCCTGGAGCACATGAGGGAAATAGTGAGTGATCACCTTCGCAAGGATATCGTAAAACACACAAAGGTACTAAATGAGTCATAGATATACTTAACCTGCATGCTGTAACTGCGGTTCTTTAGACTGCAGTCTAAATAACTTTGTTTGTATAAAGTTCTTTTATTGCCTTTAGCAAAAAAAAGTGAATTTAAAATGATGGATTTCTCTTAGCAACAACAATTCATTCCAAATTGCATCATGAACCATGTTTTTACTCCAGACTTTCTCTGCTTCTGTATAAATCTTCCTCATTAAGCTCTAGCTACACTTCCTGGCAGCAGCACAAGATTAGCATCCTCTTCAAACAAGACACCAACCAAGGACAGGTGACACACTGAAACAGCAGACAGCAGATGCTACACACACAAGTGTGGGCCATTTTGCAGAAAGCAAGTAGCTGGCAGCCTCCTGTTACCTAACCAATGCCTTGGCCAGCTGATCTGCTCTGACTGATCAAAATGCAAGTTCTCTTTCTGGGTTAAGTCTTTCAGTTAGTCATTCTTTAATCACATATGGAGATCCATAGGTTCCCAAGTAGAATAATTATGCTCCCTTATTGCTGCATGTTTATGGCATTTAAAATCAGCCATCTGTCCTGATACTCCGGCTCTGCTAAGCTATTGCCCATCAACTGGTGAAGCAGACTGTGACATTGCACAACTGCCATCAGGAGGAAGATCTCCAGATTTCTACCCTTATCTGGGCTTTCTCTACCTGGTTTGGCTCTGCCTAACTTCTGCTGAGTCATACAAGTAGCACTTCTCACTGCGTATTTGGTTAGCACCCTAAAATTATTTCTGTGCCACATCTACACCACAGATGGAATGGAATCTACATGAGTTACTTAGAATCAAGTATTAAAATCAGGAAACAACTAACAGTAGTTTCACAGCTTATTTAGAATTAAAAGTATCTGTATTTTTGACTACACTTATTACCTATGGACTTGCTGCATAAACATTAGAAATGCCTATTTGTAAAATCTGTACCTATGCTGGGTCCCTATGTTAAGCATTGTCCTTGATAATTCCCCATGTGTATGACTGTTAAAATTAATACTGTTGAGATGTACCAGTACTCAAGATTTAGCCTGACACCAGCAGCTGGGATCTTTGATATTCCGAGCAGTCAGGCACTGAAGAGTGAAGAACTATTAAAACCCACCAGAAAATACAAGCCTAGAACTCACAATCCTCTATTTCTCAGGACAGTACAGATTCACCATGCTTAAAGCATATTTTCATGAGAAAAACAGCAGCATGACAACAGCTATGCATTCATCTGTGCCCTGTTCACGGTGTGAGCTGGAAGCTGGGGGTAAATCAAGAAGATATTTCAAGCGCTTTAATTTGAGAAATTCAAATGAGATGCTACTCTTATGACATAGGATCCTACTGTTACCTGCCTGGCTCTAAAGGCAGGGCTGCTTTTTGCTCTCGATTAGAACCAAATGACAGCTGGGAAGCAGCATTACTCCAAGGTCCCAGAGTCAAGAGGTGCTATCAGAGCAAAGCCATCTGATACACAGAAATATTTTTCATTTGTACATGGCCAGATGGAGAAACGTAGATACACACTTTGAATGTTATTAACTGCTGTGAAAAACCCCCCACGAATAGTCATGCTGTGAAAAAGAAACCTTGATTAGCTGATACCTGCATTAATACATGCAAGACCAATGGGCCTCTGGGAGCAATGAAATACCTGCAGAATTATTTTGTACTGTATCTTCCAGTAATGATTTTTACAGTACAGCTTCAGTGGTTTAGGAGAAAAGAGAGGAAAGGATAAGAAGTCTTTCATAAATAATTTGCAAATGTTCACATTTTTTGTGTTTTCTTCCTATTTGCACTAGTAGTCAGGAACATTCATACTTAAGAGTGTTACTGTTCAGCACAAAACTTAAAATGCTCCATTGAACAAACAGGACAGTTCATGCCTCTGTGATGCTGCCTCAGGCTCTTATCAGATTCAGATAGGAACCAGAAATATATGACTGATACAATTATGATAACAAAAAACTGCAGAAACCCCTGAGCACAAACTAGCACCCTCATACGAGTGACAGGTTCCTTACACAGCACGAGCTCTTGGGAGCCCTGGTCTCACCTGAAAATTTGGCTTTCCTACGGATGCAGCTACAATGTGTGCATGGGGAATGAGAATAAATAGGTAAGTGAGATGCAGTAACCATCAAGAACAGGCTTCTTTTGTTTTAAAGTACCTTCCAAGCAGAAAGCTTTTGGTTAAGATCTTATTTGCACAAAATTGCCTTGGGGGGTTCCCTGAAAGAGAAGGCATTTCTACCAAGTGCAGCTGAGCCTCAGGTGAAAAACATAAGTCTGCGGGTCACATAGTGAAGGACTCTGTCCAAATGTTAACACAAAACATTTTCTAAAGGCCAGGGGATCTTTGGTTATAGTCTACATTATATTATAATTCTTTTCCTCAAATGTATTAAAAATCCCAAATGACTGGAAATTAGAAGTCATATTACCCCAAAGTATCATGATTGAGGGTTTTCTTTTAACGTAAAAATAAAAATTCTAACACACTGGTGAGTAATATTAACTATTTCCTCCAAAGAAAAAACTCACATTTTTAAGATCTTATGAGTGTTAACCCTATTTTTTCTCAGGAAATATCTTTTGGGTTTTTTTTTACTTAAATCTTTGAGAGGCCTTTAACTGAAGTTGTTCTTTATGCTGTACTTTTAATAAAGGAACAGGGCTTAGTCCTCTTTCCAGAGCTTTATTTTTCTTAAAGCCGAGCCAATCCTTGCAAATATAATGAAACAAATGACACTAAAAATATTTGAGGTGGAAAACAATCCAAAGGTTGGCTCCAATTCTACATGCTGACTTTTATTTTTTCCTGTAACATTTAAAGTGACTTAAAATTGAGAACATTACTTGGGACGCAACAAGACAAGGCAGCGACTTTTTTTATTTAGTATTTGTATCTGCCCCTCAAACTGTTGCTACTGTTTTCTGTCTCCTCTCTTTCTTAAATCTATCATATTATATTGGTAATGCCACATACAAAAATATATCATATTATATTAAATTTTTAAAAACTTTTTTGAAAAGACTTAAGAGTGTCAGGGAGAACTCCTTGCCAGAATAAATGCAAACTAGGTAATTTCTCAAAGACATCTCTTTCTCCTGCTCCACCCATCCCGCCTTTTTATGGCAGGCTGATATTTGGGTGACTTCCAGGTTATGACTAAGGACTAGCACATTATTTAAATCTGTCCCAATATATGCCAGGTCTGTAGAACACAACAACAGTAAAAATTAGGGTTTGGGAAGTTTCTCACAGCTTTCACATCAGCAGTCTTTTCTACTCAGGAGGTGTCCCATGATTATTTTTTTTCTCCCAGGAAAAATCCTTCTCAACATTCCAAGAAAAGAGCTGCAACTGTTTGTGAAAATCCTGCTATTAAAAATAGCTGTGAGAATTATTATTTTTTTAATTAGAAAATGTCAGATTTGAGACATCAAGGCTTAGAGTGTGGCTATAAACGAACTGATCTTTAAGGCTTTCCTTTTGTTAATACAACAGTACATATATTTCTTTGGATCAGAAAGAAATACGTATGAGGGGTTGTCTTTTAGTGATGAACTAATGATCAGTTTTCTGCCTTAAGAATTTGGTTTTTTCTGGCCCCGACATAGCGAGACATTCCCCTAAAATTTTCCCATGTCAGTTGAAGATGTGTCAACAAACAAAATGTCAGCATTTGATACATTTAACAGTACTTAAATTTCTGTTTTCACCTCTTCACATATGAAATGAGCTCAGTTTCAAAGCAGAGGGTTAGTTGGAAGTAAAACATAAGCAATCCATAGTCTAAGAACAGATTTATATTTTTAAAATATTCAGATCTTTTTTATGTTTGCTTTCTCAAATAAAAAGTGTTATTCAAATAATTGCATTTTTACTGGGGGAAACTAATCCGTCTAACTGGAATTCCCTGAAGGAAAACCTTGTTTGAAAGCATTTTTCTCACTGACCCCCAGAGGAATCTATTCAGATCGAAGAGAAGGTGGAGACTGATAAAGGTATCTACACTGCAGAACTAAGAAAATCTGTTACATGACTACAGTTCTGACCTTTTCTAAGCCAAAGAGCTGTTAGGAGTTCCTAAAAACCTGCCATGCATGTTCCTCTAGAATTTTCTTAGAAGACAACTGGGCAGTCAGGGCTGGTTTCAAAAGTCACCCAGTACGCAATGGGCCTTGCACACAGAAACCAGAACCAGTAATCCCATCTGCCCCACAGTGTTAGCACAGTCATCAGGATCTAGTTACACAAGCAGGTGGGTCCCACTCCGTGCTGGATACGTCTGACTTTGGATGACTAATACATGAGCACAGTCTCCCTTAGTCACCCATGAACAAAGGTGAATTCAGTGCTCTTGAGAACCAACCGTTCCCAAAGACTAAGGAAGTCTCAGGAAGGTAGGACCTTCAGCCGGATACTTGCAGTGGACTGTATGACTAAGCATGTGCTATTAAATAAAAGGCCGAGGAACAATTTTCCTCTGTGCCTTCAAGACAGGTTGGCTGCATTGAAGTTGTTTACTGGGAATGGTCCTTGGCACATGTGCTTGGCAATATTGTTCAGGAATGGATAGTTGGTAGAGTCCAAGCTGGGCTAATGACCATGACAGTAAGACAATGGATGCACCTGTGCTTGGCTGCACCGTACAAGAATGGAAGCTGGTACATGCCAAACTGGGCCAAGGACCATGCCAAGGCCATGGATGATCACAGGACAGTTACTGCACAAGGCTATGCACTGGTCACACAACAATTACTCAGATAGGGCTTGTAGGTCTGTTGGAGGTCAGCATTGCTCTTTCTGTTTTCTTTCTCTCAGGGAATTTTCTCCCATACGTTGCTAAGAGACAACAACAACTAGCACTCAAGAGAGACAAAAGAAGTTGCCACGGTTCAGGGGAAGGGTGTGGCTGGCTGCTCTCTTGTCTGCGGGGTTTGTCTTGGAGGGGCAGAGATACCCCAAGATTTGGGCGGGGGGAAGGGGCCGGGCACAGCTCCTAGCTCTCTCTCGCTCGTCTGCATCAGAGGGGAAACAGGCAGCGGTCGCTGTGGGGAGAATTCACCACCACTGTGAGGCTCTGTCTCCTGCTGTCTTCTACCCTTGCTGCTTCCAAGGTCCCTGTTACAGCTCATTTCGCTCCCCAGAGGAACACCAGGACCGACTGCTCCTCTGGGCTTGTAAAGCAAGCCCCTTCTGCATCCCTTTTGCCGGTTGAGCCGCCATTACCACATGGACAGAGACGGTCAGGCTCGCTGCGGAGCGCCCCCTGCAGGCGCGGGGGAACCATCGCACCCGCCCTGCTCACCGGGAGCCGCCAGCGCCCCCTGCCGGCTGTGAGCGTCACTGCACCGAAGGGGAAAGGGCCTGAGAGCCGAGAGAGGCTGGCACTGGGTTACGGGGTTGGTTTGTTGTTGCTGCCATTGTTGTTGTTTGTTTGTTTGCCTTGTTATCCATATACACACTAGTAAAGCACTGTTATTCCTTTTCCCATACCTTTGCCTGAAAGCCCCTTAATTTCAAAGTTATAATAATTCGGAGGGAAGGGGGTCATATTCTCCATTCCAAGGGAGGTTCCTGCCCTCCTTGGCAGACACCTGTCTTTCAAACCAAGACAAGGTCCCAGCCTCTCAACCCATCTCTCTCCTAGCCAGGCCAAAATGACAAGCTTTGGCTACAGCCCAATTTTTATCCAATATCCAAAAGCATCTAGAAGGCCGATAATAAAGTCTGGGTAGCCTGCTCCAAGGAGAAGGTATATAGCTCCACTTCTTTATCCTGTCTTCAACTTGCAATTCTGAAGATATGTGAAGCTTTCAGATTCTCAGAGACAGGTAAAACACAGCACTGTGATGTGAAACATCATTTTTACTCAGCAGCCTTTCTAGAAATGCCCCACCCTCCTGGAATGATTACCCTTCTTTCTACAACCTAGCAGAAAGCACACCTTGCACCCCATCTTGCAACTAAGTACAAGAATATTATTGAAACACAAACTGCCCAGCAGTGGCAGGCAGCTGCATGTTGGCTTACTTATTGCATGTGCCCCATTCTCCTCTCCATTCACAGTGGCTTCTCCGTTCTTTGGTGTGTTCTGCTGGGAAACAGCAGTCGTCGTGGCTCCCGCTGTGGCTGCCGTGGCTGCCGCTGCTGCCGCGGCGCTGGCTTGTTGCTGTGCTAGCTTCTCTCTGAACGCTTGCTGTCGGGTCTGAACGACATCAGGCATCACCGCGTCTATCAGAGACAGGGACTCTATTGGCCTGCCATCAAATACTGTACCATCCTGCAGGGAAAACGAGCAGAAGGGAAACCCTAAGTTTAGGATCTTCACCACTCAGGTTGGCAAAGAGTCACAAAATGAGGCTGTGTGAAGATACCACACTTTGAGTTAATGAATAGTGCCACAGAACTATGGACTGCCCCTCTCTCAGATCCATGATGGTGGTACTCATGGTTCACTCAGAAATCTGATCAGTGAAAAAGTAATTTTTTGGAATTTTACAGAAAGTTCAACCACATAAATGCTTTATAGATGCAAAAGAAGTTAAGCTGTTTTAAAAAATATGTCTGACTGCTGTCAGAAAGTTTGACTTTGTTTTCTGTTAGAAAAAAGAGTCATGGCTGAAGCCACGACAATGGCAAACAGACTGGTTAAACTGTTTGTTTTCCTACACTTGCAGGAGCATAGGAATGGAATGGAAGCAGATGATACAAAATGAACCTCAGCCAAAACACGATGTATGCACAAATTCAGCGGCTTCTTACACAGTGTTTTTCAGCCCAGCACCACTGGTTGTGGCTGATCATACAAGACAGCCTTAACATTATTTTTCTTTTATTTCACTACTTTTATTCATAATAGTTATGACTTTCATTTTGATTTCTGTAAATAAGGCTTCAGCTTCAACAACCAATTGAGTAAACTTTTAAGGGCTGTTTAAGACTTAATACAGACTACACTGACTTAGCTTTTCTTCACTTTCACTTTCCTATTATCTTAAATATAGGAGAAAGATTTTAGTAGTCTTTGTAAAGTGCCATTTGCCAATCTTCAGCAAACTCCCTTCAATTCTTTGAAATAATAATGATCCAGTGGTGAAAGCTTTGTTCTTGAGAAAGAGCAAGTAAGAATTGGATATGGATAGATAATGTAGCTGGTAAACAATATAATCTTCAATAGGTAAGAACAATTAATAAAGAAAAATAGTTGCTTGCCTGACTGGTATGTTTCTGCTGAACTAGTTGTTGAATTACCCCTTATAATTATAATATTAAGATAATACATACTTGTTTCCTCATGGGGAAGAAAAAGGAGGAGACAGTCATTAGAGAAGAAAACATAATCTCTCTTTCTCCTCAACATTTTTTTATGTCTCTGCCAAAATTTATTTGAATCTTGACTCAAATTCTTGCTACACAATAAACAAAATGTTTGCCAGCAGATCCTGACATCTTACATTTTCATCTGTAAATGTGCTCACTGGACTATTTACATGACTGCCCTTTAACAGATCACAAACAATTTTATATACACTAGTTTATAGTCTCACTGATTACTTGTCACTCTAAAGTAATACAGGTAGAAAAGTAACACATAGAGAAGCATCTGTGTAGCCCTTACTGGGATTCAGATGCAGCAAGAATGGCCTTTGCTTTGCTGTAACACACTTAACAGTATGTATTTGAACAGAATCATTGAATGGCTTGGGTTGGAAAGGAGCTTAAAGGTCACATAGTTCCAAGGTCCCTGTTGCGTGCAAGGACACCTTCCACTAGACCAGGTTGCTCAGGGCCCTGTTCAACCTGAATCAAACCATGATGGGAACAACATAAATCTTACTGGTGACAACAGGCATATTTTCAGATTATTCTCTCATTTTAGGGAAAGTCTTGAAGTTGGGTAAGAGCAGGCCCCTACAACCTGACCTGCTATAGGTGCTGTTCAGAGCTGGAAGTTTCTAACTGTGTAGCTCTAATTTCAGGCATGGGGCAAAATGTTAAGTAGCAGCAAATTGAGACAGCTTCCTAACACTGGTTTGTTATTACAACTGCATCAAAGTGCAGCTTGGTGTGAATGTCAAATGTCATTGCCCCAATTACAAACTAACACATACACAAATCTTATACATGGTATCAAGTCATAAGAAGAAAAAACACACAGAATGCTTGAATAAAAACAAAAGAGTTTCCAAACTACACATTGCAAACAACACAGCCTTTTCTCTATTTTATATTCCTTTGTTCTCACCCATGCTGTTCACATGCTGCATTCAGGTATAAAGGAAAAAGCAATAGCTTCTTTGTATTAATATTTATTCCAAATGTTTGTCAATCACAAAACAATCACAAACATCTATCGTAAAAATCTTGTAATGCAGTACTTGCTTATCTGTCACACTTCACTCCCTCTCAAAGCACCACATCCTTAAGGTTGGCAGGGCAAAAATACGGGCTTTTCCCACATCCCTTCTTTGTTTCCTCTGGCAGCTCAAGGAGAACAGAGGCAGTTTGTGGCTGCTCACACCATCCCTACAGAAAACCTGCACCCCAGCCACATTCAGAATTTACACACACCTGTTTCACCATGCCTCATGATGCCTCATCACATATGATCCGAGCCAAAGTCACCAAAATCACTCTCCAGTGACCTCTGTGGATTTTTGATCAGGCTTCTCATGGCTTGCAAGCAGCGTTGCCTGCTAAGAGGTGTCAGGGAGTGAAATTTCAACCTATGCTGCAGGTTTTTCCTGCCAAATTCTGCTATGACCTTGAAAACACAAGACTGTACACACAGGCGCCTTTCCTTGTTTGCTGCAAGAACCTGTGCACCCTGGCTTTCTTGGCTGGGGTAGCAGAAACACCACTAATATCCATCTAAGCAGTGCAGAGAACGCCTCGATGCCACAGCTAAGAAACTGAAACACATCTCCATCTCAGAGCTTTCGGGCTCTCTGCTGGGATGAGGCAAAGTACGAGGAATAAAATTAGCCCAGATGAGGAGAAGCTGGGGAGCAGCTCGTGTCGGGGCTGCTGGGGTGTGTTGCTCGGCACGTCCCAGCGTGTGGCAGTGGCAGCGGTGGCAGGGGTGGTACTTACTTCGTTGATGCTGATCTCAGCCTCCACATACTGGAGCCCCTTCTGGAGGATGGAGATGAGTGCGGCAGGTGGCACTAGTGTTCCGTTGATGTTGGACTGGCTGATGTGGCTCTCGATACCGAAGGTAAAGGCCGAGTGGGAGAAACCTGAGAGCAGGAAAAGGAAGCCGTGACATGAAATCTAAATGCACCAGTCAGATACACCTTCATGGACTAAAAATAATTCTGTCCTGAGATCTGAGAGATGCTGCCGTGTAAGCAGAAGGATGTGGGCTGGCTGCTTGGAGCTGGGGGGGTCAACCAGAACCACCCTGACCACCCATCCCCCTCTCCCGCACATATAGGGGAAGCCATATAGAAATGGAAATGCATGCAGAGAAAAATAACTGCACTAACACAAACAAAACCCCTCAAAACACGTAGACACCAGCAAACGCCACAAGGGCAGGTCCAGCTAAAAAAAGTGCCTCAAATCTCCATTTCCCTTGCTGAATTTCAGTGTTGAGTGTTTGCTGAAGCTGTGCACTTAAATCCCTACCAGCATGCAAGTTGTACAAAATCAAGGTGTAGATGCAGCTGACACAGGGGAGCCATTCCCTTATATCAGGGAAAGATTTCAAATCCTCTGCTCATTTATTGCTTAGAACAATACGATGGGCAGAGCACTGCCGTTAAAATGTGAAACTACAAAAAGGCCACCCCTGTAAACCTATTTTCTGTATGTGAACAGCAATAGAAAAAGTAATTAATTGGGATCTGCCACACAGCAGACGACAAGCCAGTGAGGTGGCTTGTACTTCAGCCAAAATTCTTTCTCTTCCCTGCTTCATTTTTGTCATTGTCTGAGTAAATAAGCGGCAATGACGGTGACAGCACTGAAAATTAAAGAATTTCGGCAGACAAATTTTAAAGAGTGCTGCCTTAAATTCTGGCTGAAGCTGCTCAGAACTGTTGCTGGGTATGGAGGCGAGCGCTGCAGAGCGACTGTATGGAGGGGCAGCTGCGGGAGGGGGGAGGGGGAACAGGATGTAGATATAACTGTAGGAACCCATTTATCATCACACTGTCTCCAGAGCATTAATCTAGCATTAAAAACCTTGGGGAAACCACCCATGCACTGTCTCAAACAGGAAGAGCCCTCACGGTCTCCACCGAATAGACAAGAAAAAAAAGAAACAACAAACCCCCCCAAAAAAGAAAAAGAAAGCCGCTTTCAAATGAAAATACTTCTGCTAAATATAGCTGTGCCTCTTCCCCTCGTCAACACTAGTTTCATTTATAGCTTTGTCCGTTAAGGGATTTCCCCCATATCACTGCAATGTCCAATTGTGTGCAGGCTGGGGATGTGATTTTGGGCTCACTCCACAGTACTGTTTTCTTTCTTTTCAAGATGCTTTTTCCAGCTAGCTTAATTATTAACATAGATAGCTAGCAAAAACAAGCTGAGAAACAGAAAGCCTCCCACATTTGAAACCAAGGTATGTATTTCTCTGATTCTCCCCTTCCCCCAACACATTTTAATTTGCTGCTGCTTTTCTCTTTTTCCTGGTAACAGCCTCCACCCTCTCCCTTCCCAACCCTAATTTTCCTTCCTGGCACTCTCCCAGTTTTGGGGAATGCTTGGGATGCTTTGGACACTTTTTAGGAAATGACAGGTCCACCTATGAACAGAATTCCATGGGATTACAAGGCATAAAAAAAGCATAGATAAAAACCCCCCACTGAAAAACTGCGGTATCGTTTATGTAATCCCTTGTCCAATTCTTATTCTGTATTGCTCTTTATGTCCTGGTCTAGTTTATGAGCTGCTGGACCTCCTGCTGCAAAATAGACTGTAAGATCTGCAGGGCAGTGTTTTTCCCTGGTTATTAGTTTTGTAGGATATCTAAGCACATTACCGGGCACCACAATGAGGAAAAAATCAAGCAATGAGCATACACAGCCTGCACCTGAGAAATCTAGGACCTGATCGCTGAACACTGAAATCTTTATGTGTATCTATAAATACATGGCATGCAACTAGCCAGAATTAGTCAATCAGATCCCTCTTAATTTATATTTATGTGTATTTGAATAATCAACAATGGTAACAAAACTGTCTTAAAACAGAACGAACTTAAAAATGTGTGACAGATAAATTGGCAAATCTACATAAGAATGAGAAAATTAAGCTGTTGTCCAAGAGCACTAAAGGTGGCTGATAAAAAACCGCAGCAGCTAGTTTGCAAGTCAACAGCTTAGAAAATTGTAATATGGTCTCTGATTAAAACAACAGGTGGATGGCATAAAAATGGCAAACAACTAATATGGATAGAAAAAGTATGAAAGTGGAAAACCATGACTGTGGATCTATGGCAGGCACAAATTTAAGTATGATGTTTAACACCTCATTATTGCATTTTGTATCTGACAGACTTTTAGTTAGCTGCTGGCATATCTCAAGCCCCATCTTTTCCAGGAGAGAGATGACTGTGCACACAGCTAAACCTCTTTGTTCAGTCCTGATCTCCAGAGCACAACACATCTCACCTCATAGCATTTGAGAGAGGAAACTTCTCAGTACAAAATTTAGTTGTGTTTTTGCAATGGAACTTGTTATCTTACTGTTTCTCTCAATGCTGAGAAACTATTACCAAAGCTATTACCTGTTAGATGAGGAAACACAAAACTCTTGGTACACTGTCACTGACGAGCAATCTCACTCACTCACCTCCAGCAGTTGTGAGAAACTTCCCTAAGATTTTATTTGACAAGATCCGATTAACAAAAATCAGTGGAGCAAAACTGTTTGAATGGGTACTGCTGGACACGGTGCTCCTCACCCCTCTTGAAAAAATCCTCCCATAAAATTGTAGTTAAAAACCACAACAGAAACATGCCAACCAGTCCTCCAACAGATAGCTAATTCCCTCCTGATTTCTTGTATTACCATAGCAGTTATATAGGGCTCATATGAAAGTAGACTGGTTTTAGAAGTACCTCATACAGTCCACAAAATCCTCAGTGAAGCTGTACCTATATCAGGTTTCTGATAACACTGAAGAATCACCTGAGCTTTATCTTTATAGTTACCAGATGTCATCAGTTCTCTTCAGGGCTCTGCATTCAAGTACACGGAATTACATAGCAAAGTTGCAGCTCTATAGTTCGGTATTACAAAAAGGCAAATTCTACTAAAGAAAGGCAATTTTTGAAAAATGTTAGCTTGTTAACCTGGCCCTCCTTCTAAGATCATGAAACTACACTGGGGATGCAAAGCCAAGACACAAGCACCACCCCCACTTCCAGTCTGTCAAGGCAGTTGGGGAGCGTGAGCAGAGACAGAAGGTGTCCCGCAAGTGGGGATCTGAAGAAAGGATGTGGTAGGGATGGCGTGAAATTACAGTAGACACAAACTGAAAACGCCGTGGCAGCAGAGAAATGAATGGAAGTTGCAAATCCGTGTCTGTATGCATTCTTTCTCATAAATACTGTCACACTGGTGACTGCAATAATCACTCTATAAAACAAAAATTTCTATTCAAATAGCACCAGTAAACAAAGTCTTAGTGCAATAAACTCTTCGAAGACACATGCAGTGAGACTATGAGCTTTTAAGGTTAAAAGAATGAACACAAAGGGCTGAAGAGGAGAAAGCATTGCCATGCACTAACACGTTTCATAGCAGCGAACCAGTCGCTTTTGCTGTGACATGACCAGTGCCCTAAATGACATCTTTCAGCAGACTTGAGAGAACGGCTTCCAGGTTTTTTCTGCCTCAAAAGAGATGGGAAAATAGAAACCATCAAGCTGTACACAATACGTAAATACATTATCATATATGAAAAATACACCCAAATGAACAGTGCACATCTTGGGATGATCTTGGGATGAATGGAGGTGACTAATCAACTGTGGAATAGTTGGACTTGAAACATTTTATAGAGCATAAAAGCAGAGAGGAAATAATGAATGCAGAAAACAATTACTTAAATGACCCCCCACCTCAAAAATTGTTACATAAGTCAAAAACAGACTTGAAAACTAATTGAAATCCCTAATTGAGAGATTCCCACACTTTTTTTGTACTGACAGTGGTAACAGGTCCCGGTTCTGTGCTATATCTTTTCCCACACTGAGGTGTCTGTATATACTCTCAGTGGTACATACACAGCCATTTGGGAATTCTTGCCCTAGGCAGTGCCAAAAAATGCATATGTAGGACTGTGTTTTGCAAAATTTCACTGATAGGTTTTGCTATAACTGCAAAAATGGAGATGATGGAGGGTTTTTCCCTTGGCTGCTCCTTTTTCAGTTAAAAATGGCTTCCCTTTGAAGCTAGATTTGTCATTGATCATACAATGACTAGGTTTTATTTAATGAACATAAGGATGCTTGTTGTGTGCTTGTTTGATCTGCAGGCTACATAGTTTTAATTGCTTGTGATATGCCTGGCTCACATCAGCAATGCCTGTCAAATTTAGGTATAGCAAAGGCAACTGGGCAGCCACACAGCCTGGGGAATGACTTTTCTTCTCCAGAGATGTGTCTCACATCCTCTGGGAGCAAAGCATAACTCCTTTTAGGCTCGCAGCTGGGGTGATGCTAAGTATTCCCCATGCTGGCTCATCTGGCACTCACAGCTCCAGCTAAAACTGACATCCACCAAGTGCTCCTTTCATTTCCCAATCTCTTTAGCACCACAAAAAGCATGTTATTGTAAAACCGCAACCTTGAATTGTAGCAGATACAGTACCTACTTCTGTGTTTGTACAGGTGAGGGGAATGACAAAGAGGGGTCTGTGGAAGCAACGACTTTTGAACTGTTTCAGTCTTTGCTGGCTACTCGGGAGTTACCTTGGGGATGCCCTGATTAGCCATAGTTAAGTGATCTGTTGAACATTGTTTTCTGTTTGTGAGCTAAGCGGAGCTTAGTTTTCTCTGGTTAATCTAAATAACATGCTGTTCAAATAATTTTTAAAATCCAGGTGTTTTTCAGTTATTTGCAAATTACTTGGTTCAATTACTCACACTGTAAGATTCTTCACGGAAACATTTGCTACTGTAGAATGAAACAGACAATAAAGAACTATGAACATCAAGTTGCCTTTTACACACATACCTCGTGTATCTTGATGATGAACAGCCTCTATCCCAACACTGAGTACAAGTGACAAGCCATTCCTACAAATCTTTGTATAACTAATGCCCAGTGTGACCCTCTGTTCTGGAAAATAGTGAGATTTCATATGGAGATCCGTGTCATTTCCTTTAATAAATTCTGCCATTTCTTTAACTCAAGCAGTGCAGACTGAGGTTTGCAAATACAGAGATCTTAAGTTCAATTTCTGGAAATCACTAAATTAGTGATGTTATTACTTTAAAAGAAAGAGAGAAGAAAAACAAAAGAAAAGGCATAAACTATTTGACAATCCCTTTTTTTTCTCTAACAGTTTAACCATCTCCACATGGAAATAACCAGCACTTATTTTTTAATTGATTTCTCTGACATTGTGTTGTCTTCCTTTTTGGAAATTTCCAATATGAGCTCCTCCAATCCTCACCTCTGAAGTAACACAGTGTTCCCCTTCCAAGTATTTGGCAGGTAGAGGAGACAAAAATGAAGAAGGCTTTAGAAATTATTAAAACTTCTGGCTCAGCAGAATCAACCTGCAGCTGCTATAATGGGATTCACCAGCTGCAGGGCAAAAGAAAAAAAAGAAAAAAAAAAGAAGAAAAAAAAAAAGATGGTTGTG
The DNA here is from genome assembly GCA_013397815.1 of Aleadryas rufinucha. Taxonomy (NCBI): domain Eukaryota; kingdom Metazoa; phylum Chordata; class Aves; order Passeriformes; genus Aleadryas; species Aleadryas rufinucha. The sequence goes on along the minus strand of VZTH01017695.1, from coordinate 152,645 downwards.
AGGGGCAAAGGAAAGTCATCTTTATGACCATAAATGGGTATATCAGCAAAATTCCTGGGAGATTCAGAGACATCAAGTAGAAACATTCCACCGCGTCATGAGTGAAAAGAAAATCACACGCAGGAGGAGCAGACATTCACACACAACCCCATCAGCTGCTTTACCATGTTACCAAACCCAAGTAACTCCAAAGCTGCCCACGCAACTGCTTGCCAAAGAAACCAGATGCAAACAGTGGAAAAACATTCATCTCGAGTTTGACGTCTGGGTCCTGGGAGTGCCATGTAAGCAGGAAGGCAAGAAGGGCAGAGTGGTGCAATGTGGTGTTCTGAAATAAATTAGAGCCCCACCACGGCAGTTAAAAACAAGTCCACAAAAACCCCCTGTGAAATATGACCACGAACAAAATAATTTCCTCCAAAAACTAATGATGTACAAACAACACAGTTAATGTTAAATGAAGACTTTTGTGGGTCTAGATTTATCAATGTAGAGAAGCAAGGTACATGTATCACTAAGGGCAGATTTGAATGCAATTTCTGTATGCAAAACCAGAAGCAAACAACTTTAGTTAGAGCAACCGTATTTTCTTAATTCGGGGCCTAGCACATGCTAATCTAGTTCTTGAGGCAAGTGATATAATTTCTTGCCATTGCCCAAGAGGATACAATGATGCTCTTCACCGTACTTGACCGCAGCTGCCATTTTAGCCTAGTATTTTCTCTTCTATATGATGCAATGAGCGAGAACTGAGAATGTAACATGGATCCCTATCCTTGCTTCTCCTTAGATTTTTGTCTAAACTGAATTATGTACCCATAAAAATATGGCCATAAACCCTCAGTATGCATATATACAAAGGCTTCACAAAAAGGACAACTGGTTTCTTCGAAGTATGTTCAGTCAAAGTAAGTGTCTGGTGCCTTGAGCCACTCATAAGATTCTACTAACAGTTACAAAAAATAACGGTGGACAAGAATCCTACACCAGATCTTGTTTATTATTCACAGCAGACTGAGATTCTTCTCTTAGCTGAGGTTTGTGTTTCTTGGTAATAGATCCTAGAGTGCCTCTCTAGTTTTGGCAGTGTCTGCTTATTTTGAAGACTTACCTTTGCAATTACATAAAGGGCTTAACAAGGACACACATTAGCAATTTAAAATAGAGAACTGCAGTTGAAATGTATTTTTAGAAAAATCAGCTGAACAATAGGACTTGCACATTTGTTTCAAGATTGGGATTGCTAAATGATTAAAATTATTTCCAGAACCCTGGGAAATGTGTTCTGTATTACAAGCTCTTTCACAGTCACTGGGAAGTATAAAGAAAGGATTCCTAGCTGTAGGTAAAATACAGTATGTCTAGTTACCCAAAGTTTTGTAGAAGTGATTATTCACTAATATTAAATGTTATGCCCTTTTTTCTTGGATATTGGACCTGTTCACCTTCTGCCAAGAATTCAGAGTAAATGTCTGCTACCCAAAATTATTTTATTATGTGCCAAAGAATGTTTTTGGCAGGTATTTTTTTTTCTTTTTCATGCAGGAAAATATGTTGGAAAAGATTAATACAACTTGGAAATGATCTTTTGATGAGTGGTATTTGGCACTCACAGTTTAAGCTTTTCTGAGGGCTGCAAATTAACAAAGAGAGAAATACGATACAGACAGAAAACAGAGCACAAGCAATGGAAAGAGGAACTTATAAAAATCTCTTGAAAACGAGGTCTGAAATAATCCCCTTTTTCATTCTGTGTAAATGAGAACAACAATTGCAAATAAATATCAATACAGATCTAGCAATTTAATGCAACTACGAGCAAAGTTTGAAACAGCTTACGAAGGCCACAAGGACGAAAATAATCTTTTATTCTGAATTCATGGGATGCTGTTATCTTTTAGCCCTGTCTGTGTAACCAAACATCCAAAGAAAGACATGCATCATTTTAAGGATCATGTTTATAGAAGAGACTTTCACAGTTGTAAATACTTTCCTTAAGCTATGTTCTTCTCTCTGTTCTAACACCCACCTCTTAAGTGGTGGCAAGTAGGACACCACAGCTGACACTCAGTGGACATTCAGGAACTTAACACCAGGATGGTTTCTGTGGGTGGTGACTACAAATGGAGCCCTAACACAGGATGAGTGTGAGGAGGGGTGGTCTGTAAGTTCCATGGCTGTGCAGACAGAATATTCTCAGCAAAGAGGTTATTAGCAAAACTTGCAAAGCTCCACTGGGCCTGGAGAGTCAAACCAAAAAGCAGTAAAGTGAGAAATGTGTAGCACTGCACTGGTTTTACCAGCAAAGCTATTTTGACCTTTAGATGTCTGACTTCTACCCAACATGTTATTTTCTTAATACCCTAAAAATACTGTATTTATGCAAGCTTTGAAAAACAGGACGTGAAGTGATCAGAACCAAAATTTGTGCCATGGAATAAATTCGTAAAGATATAATTGTTTATGTTTGTATAACTTAAAAATCACTGTGTTTGCTCAGTCTCCAAGGTCCAACACTGTACGACAACTTTCAGGCCAAAGAAAAATTGAAATAGCCAACTGTGAAGAGTTTTTAGAAAACTGTGAAGAGACCTAGAAGGAAATATGAGGTAAGCAGGCTTTTGCAAATAGCAAAACCCCAAAACACTCAGTGTATTTCTTTCCTTCACATGAACTTAAAAATTCTGCACCGATTACAAAACAGGGCAAATAGAAAGAAATTTTCAAACGGACCTCCTGAACTGCACCACAAAACATTTGAAACTATTGTTTATACATTTGTATATAAAGAGATATCTGGTCACAAATGTCATAATTCTGTGCATATAAAACCATAAAAAATGGGTCTCATACAGCCTATTACATTCTCTTGAAAATTTACCAGAACAAAGTAGGACAAAACCAATAGCCTCTTTACCTGTAAAAATACTTTTTCCTCACCATCATAGAATTTGGATTTTGTGAAGCCAACCATCCAATACTGCTAGTACATATCCATTGCTCTACAAAAAATGTGTCCAGTTTGGTTTTGCCTTGCAGAGGTGCTCAGTTTCATCCTTCCCAAGATCTGTAGCTTTGTCAAATTTAAACAAAAATGCTTTGGGAACTGCAGCCCAACAAGGCTTGTTGCCTTCTAATGCTGACCCTGATTTTCTTAAAATGTATTTATTGTTTACAAAGAGAATAAATCTTTACTAGAAGAGACAGAAACTGTGCATAATAATACAGTTCTTATTTTAGAAATGGATTTGTCTTTTCAGCATAATCCATTCTCAAACAATGAAGTATAATTTCAATCCAGAGTCAGTCCCACTGTTTCTGGAATCATACAGTCACTACCTTCCCAGTTTAGAAGAAATACAGGAAAGTAGAAGACATATTAAAAAAAGGAGTCATGGTTTATTAAAATCCCTTATATACCCTTTTGATAATACACTATTTTACTACAAAAATATTATGCTGGAGACATATATATATTATATTATATGCAATATGTGTAGCTACAGATGGTTTCATGTTATATAGCTACATTCATTCTGAGGTGACTTTTATGAAACACTTTGATTTAAACCATTTTTTGGGTCAAATTTCTCAAGTGTTCTTATCCAACAGTCACTTTAACATGTATTGCACTCCTAGAACAACACTGTGGCTTTATTTATCTAAAATAATTCATGAAAACTCTTGTGACTTTTGGTTCTATGGCTCTTGGCTGGTTCTATAGCCAACTTCCCATAAATCAGAGATCTGGATCAAAATCTTAAGTTACTTTATTTTAATTGAGTAGGCTGGCCCTAAAAAGGATAATGCATCATATAAATAGGACTGCATGCCCACAAATCAGGTCTGTGCTAAACCATAAGAATTAAAAGTAGAGGTTGTTTTGCTCTAAAGCCTCACTATTGTACAGCTGAAAAGGTGAAAGAATCCCTGTCTTCAGTCTTAACACCAGTTCCTGAAAAATACAGTTAGCATCTCATTCATCCTGCATTTAGGTATATATATATATATATATATATATATGTATATATATGTACATACACCCATAAATTCATAAACAGTACTATGAAATAATTTTAAAAGAATGTTAAATATTGTCCCAGCACCCATGTAATACTCTTTACTCAGAGGATTTAAATACATTTTCGGACTATAAACATTCAACATCTGGTTTGAGGTACTATTCATAGTATTAATTTTGCTTTCAAACAGGAAAATTGAAGGATAGAAACTTTAGGGCCAGGTATAAACATTCAGTTTTTATGTATGCCCTTGAAAAATGTATCACTCTATTTATTCAGTAATACCTGGTCAGCACCCAGTTACACCAGCACAGAAGTACCTGAGCAAAGAGAAGGTCAGAAGTGTCTTTACACCAGTGCAGCTGAGGTTGGTCTATGAGCTACAGTCACTCAGTGCTGCAGGCAGGACACACGAGGCCCAAGAGACTGTGGTAACATGCATGTAGACACAAATAATGCAGCCACAGATTGTTACTGAAACAACACTAAAATGTTTGTTTTATCTTTGCCTGGCAGGCTGTCATTTCAAGGATGCATTTCTCCCTCAGCAAACAAAAGGTCTCCATCTCCCTGCCTTTAGAGCACAGCTACATACAGAGCCTTGGGAACATTGCAGTGACTGCCCTGCAGACCTTTAAGTATAGGTTGTTTAAAGGATCTTTGAGGCTCTCCAGTTTTGAGCAGGAGGTTGGACTACTTGAACATGAGCCAGCAGTGTGCCCTTGCAGCAAGGAAAGCCAAGAGCATCCTGACCTGTACTACAAAAAGCACTGCCAGAAGGTCAGTGGAGGGGATCCTCACCCTCTACTCAGCACTGGTGACACAGGCCTGGAGCACTGTATCAAAGTCTGGGCTCGCCAGTACAAGAGAGACACGGAAACACTGGAGAGAGCCCAGTGAAAGACCACAAAGATAATCAATGGACTGGACGATCTCCCACACAAGGAGAGGCTGAGAAGCTGGGACTGCTCAGCCTGGAGAAGAGAAGGCTCACAGAGGACCGTATCATGTGCAAAAATACCTGAGGGAGGTGCAAAGAGGATGGATGCTTTTTCTAGTGGTGCCCAGTGACAGGAGGCAATGGAAACAAACTGAAACACATGAAATTCCACTGAAACAAACCATTTTTTACTGTGGGGGTGACATGAGTATTGGAACTGGCCGTCCACTGAGGTTGTGGACTCTTGATCCTTGGGAGATATTCAAAACCCAACCAGACACAGTCCTGGGTGACCTGCTGCAGCTGATCCTACAGTGAGCAGGGGAGATGGATTAGATGATCTCCAAAGGCCCCTGCCAAACTGAACTGTTCTCTGATTCTGTCATCTCCTAAGATACCATCCAGACTGAGCTCTCCTATGATCCTAATGAGCCAAATTGCAAGAAAACATAAAAAAAGGCAAAAGAAAAATCATTATCCACTGACTCTGACAACAGGGCACACTATTGCTTTTACTGTCACACTGGACAAGTGCCTTTATTGACCAATTCTTCTAATTAATTATTCTTCAAGGTATAGATTTTAAAAATTTAAGAAAAAAACATGCACTGTACATTCCCCTTCTACCTAGCAGCAGTCTTCCTACACAAAGGAAGCAGTTAGCTTTGAAGCAAATTTAGCTGACCTATATATGCCAATCTTTTATGCTTTGCTTGATCTGAATTATTTTCAACACACACGTTTCTTGTCTGTGACTCAGGGACTCTGTGCCATACACAGTTGTTCAAAAAATACTCTAAACATACCTCATGCAGGCAAAGTATGGACTTCAGAAAAAAATTACACAGGCTTATGTAAGTAAAGACTGTTGCATCAGGCACCAATTCAAAAGAACAGAATACTAATCTTCAGTCATTCCTTACTGCCTGAGAACTTACGCAAGCAAACTGTGGTATTTACATTTTCTGTAAAATTTCTTTGTTGAAAAAGAGAATTATTCTATAAAAAAGGTAGTTTCCTTCAAATTTTGTTAATTCCTTTTCAAAAATTTCCAGATGTCACTGGGAAAAAAATTGTAATTTAGTACTATTCCAACTATTAGTATTTAGTTTCATCACAAGGATGAAATCCCAGAAACATCGTAATACGAACATTTTGGATTCTCTCATAATTTCCAAAGGCAAAATGACAGCAAAATGCCTTGGATGTGGTTAACACGAAAGGCCCATATTTGCACATGCTTAGCTACAAAGAATTTTGTGATTCACAGAAACCTTTTGCTCTATGCCCTTGAATATATGCTTAAAACCTGAGAGAAAATAATTTTTTCTAGGAAAACAAGGAAAAACTATAAACCAGGCAGACCAATGTGCTGCTATAACCCTGAATTTACAGAAGGGAAAAAACCTTTTTTATTAGCTGTCTTCGTTTTTATGGTTGGGAAGAAAACTAATGAAAATTCTAAAGTAAAATGGTAAATTGTCCTAAGTCAGCATCTAAAAATGTCATTGACATCTTTTTAGTAAAAGCATCTAGCTACTGTTTTTATTGTCTTAGACGTGGTACAGATTGTACATGGTGCAGATTATACACTGGGGAACAGTTATCAAGTGTGTGCCATAAAACATGGAAAAATTCAAACCGAAAAGTAAAAATTTGAGTGAAAATTGAAACTTACACAATCTTAACTCTAACCAGTCATTGCAAGACATTCATTACAAGAAATGTTCTACTAGAGAATAGTGTAAGCCACAGGACCTTGAACTGAAAATAAACACTCGTTCTCTCTGTATGTCAAGAAGGGGACATTCATGGTCTTACTGTGGAAGTGACAACACCTAGTGACCTTAGTGGTAGAATTCCTATGGCATTAAGCCATATAGCATAAATGAACATTTTGATGGACTGCTTTGACCTTCTGGGCATAGATAAGCACCGAGACAGTCACCTATGTGAAGAGGCAACTATTTACTTACTTTAATACAGCTAAACATTTAGAGCCTTAACTTGTCCAAGTCCTGTGTTGTACAGGAGAGATTTAACTGCACTGTGCCTGGACCAGGCATCTTCTCCAGCCTGCTCCTCCAGCAGCAGGCAACTCAAAGCAGTCTCCATGGCTGTATTTTTTTCTGTGAAACCCCATGATCAGTCAGTATAACTCACCAAATGCCACAACTTACTATTGTGTTCCATCTGCAGAGGTAGTTGGTAATGATTTTATATTTCCTTCCAGGTAACCAATAAAGCTCTTGAGCAGCATTGTGCTGCTCAAGAGCAGATTCCTGTGAGTTCCCACTAGAAGTAACCCTTGAGATGAATTAGCCCCAACTATAATCACTTTTCAAGATGTTCCTGTTATCCCATTTTTAATCCATTTGGTAATTCTGAATTACACTGATTTTACTCACTGTTACTTCATTTTGGTTTTAAGCTCAGTGTCAACAAGACTAAACAAATGTCATAAAGTAGTCTAAGTGTATTAATGTCAGCACAGCTATCTCTGTCAACTTCATTCCTGATCTTGGAAAAAGAAGTATCAAGTATGTTTGACAAGATCTGTTATCCATAAAAACTTGTTGGCTGGCATTTGGCATGATGTCAGCTCTTCATCTTTGTTGGGGATATTTAGTCTCAGCCTTCCAATGACAGTGCTTGACCTATAGTTACCTGGATCATCTTGTTTAACCTTTAAAAATTCTGGCACAACATTTGCTTTTCCCAGTTCACTGAAACTCCCTTTAGTATGCCAAGATTTGTTAAAAAGCAACAATAATGGTTTAGACAGTTCAACTCTATTAATACTCTCTTGTGCAAGGTTTCTGGTCTGACAGAAAATGAAGGAGGAAACATATACAAGAGCTGAACTCCTACTAGAATCACCTGCCAGCATTTTCATAATGAAGTGTAGAGCCCCCTTCAGCATCTTTGCTACAATGCTTCAAAGAATCTCAAGTGTTTGTGTACCTTGCAGACGCAAAATACATGAAATATTACAGGGACATTTTGCTTTTTATATCCCTATTCCACCATATGTATCTCCTTTGTTATTTCTCTCTTCCTCCCACCATTTGCCTACATTTTATGGGAAAGTCTGGAAGTTTCACATGATAAGAATAAAGGACAGATACTGGAAAAAAAAGAAGTGAACTTCTGTACGGTCTTGTAGGCAACATTCATAGTTGTGTCCGATAAAATTTTTAGAAGCTTTGGGTTCAGCTAATGTTAACAAATAATCAATGTAATAACCCTGTTTTTTGCAAACTCCTTAAACTGTAGGGGTTTGAACTCAGACTGTATTTAAACACTAGCCCTTTAAATGTGGCATGCATTATTTCTGAAGCTATGGATTAAACATCTTTCATCTGCTGTCACATCTTACGGCATTTATAGTAGCAGGTGGAAAGGCAAAATGCTGTATAACCGTTTCTGTCTTATTGCCTTACTTCATCTGAAAATACAGATATAAAAATTTCTTTGGAAAAAACAATGACAATAGGAAAAAACCTTCAAACCAAATGTAAGAAGCTTTTTTAGCCGTTCAGTGGATTCATCATTGGTTATAGCTCTTGTTTGCTGAATGGAATTCCTAACAAACTGCCAGGTATATCTACTACATCCATATCAGTTTGAAGCATATTTGAATATTTCTTCAAATATTTAACCTCAACTTCCACTCTCTTATATGTGTAAAATAGAACAGTGGAAATACGTTTTTGTGAATGTCTTCAGTATGTGTGGATTAAGTAGGAAAAATTTTTGACCCTCTAGATAAGAAGGTAAGAGCAGTACAACTTGCCATTAACATATGAATTTGCATGTAAAATTCTCTGTAAAATGGCAAAAGAGATTGCTTGCTTGTGGGAGATGTTACCCAGAGCAGCTTTTTCCTGACATTTGGCCGATCCCATCATTCTTGATTGACTTTGTAAAGCCTCCTGAATCACTATACAACACTAACTCACCTCCAGATGTATCAAGAGGAATAAAAAAGATTGGTTTTCTTTCTTCACATCAGAAAAAGCTACTGTATTAATATACTGTTATGTAGAAGCTCCTACAACCCAAACATAACAACATAAAATAATTTCAGGATTCTTTATGCTTTGATTACATCCATTGTTGCACTGCTCTAATGTTTAAAAGCTCTTTCCAGTGCGGTACACAATGGCTTATTCTTAAAGGTATACTTTGTCTGGATGACGTTTTAGTTTTGTCAGTTCCTCTTTTTCTTTCATCTGTTTGCACACCAGATCTAGACAACTTTTTATAAGTTCCATTATAAGAGAGTGTGAGACAACATCTAACACAGGCCACAAGTGGACTCTCAAAGAACTGTTTTAAAAGACCAAACCCTAATAAAGTATGATTTTTAACTTCAGTGGAGATTCTTTGCATAGGGATTTGGTTTCCCGAGATTTAAACAGTCTTGCAAGAGGAAGAAACAATTCAAAATAATGTATCTAATGAATACTAGTTACAGTGACCAACAGAAGCAGGCTAACGCCATATCTTCTATCTGCTGGAATTCTGTTTCTTTGTACAAGACATCTCTCAGGTCTTGAGGGCCTATTCTAAAACTAGCTTCAAGTGTTCTGACAGGATGACATCTATTTTCCACAGATTTTTTTGTTTGTTTGTTTCAGCAGGTGAAATATGAAATATTTTTAGTAAATTCAACTTTTACCAACACAAAACATAAGGCTGTGATGTTGGTTATAAATCCTTTGTTGATGTTTCTCAGCTCCTCTATTATCTCTACCAGTAACGGAACATTTTCCATTAGCTAAGAGACTTTCTACTTCTTGCAGTCAAAGAATGGAAAGAAGACTATGGAAACAAAATAAACCCAAAATGTAAGTTTCAATTTAATTTTTTAAAAACATTTTAAAGCCCCATGGTATTTTCCAATATGAAAACAGATAGACATGGAAGTGGTACTGAGACAGAGCCATGCTGACACTTGTGCAGCTCAGTTTACACACATAATTACCCTAAGAATGGTCTAAAACATCAGAAACTTGCACCCAAATTTCTGTTTATAGTCAACATAAACCCAATGTAAACAATTTCAAGTAGCTAAGAAAAAAAAGATACAACATACACATGCTTTTTGCCTTTGCTGCCAAAAAGGACTTTGGCTGACATAACTACCAAAACATTTGTTAACATAATGTTATTTACTTCCTTGTTTTGCCTAACTGCAATGTTTATTTTGTACCTGTGCATGTTTGCACTTTTATTATGTTCTAGACCATGATTTCAAAGAAACATGGGTTAGTGCAACAAATATTTAGTCTATTAGTCTGAAACACTCACGGCAACATTCCTAGAGCAACATCACGCAAAAAGGCAATTTTCCCATTTAATTTATGACCAGAAGTTATGAAGAAAGACAAGGAATTTACCTGATTCCTGGAGATAGCGATACACCAAGAAATTCACTTCGTCACTGGTTATGCTCATCTTAGCCCAACCTCAATATGATGAGGTTTACGAGAAGTGTGATCCACGCTCTGTTCAAAGGGAGAGAAAAAAACAGGTTTGTTTTACTTTAATTTACTATGAAATGTGTTGTCAAAACAGAGGTGGGAATTGTTAAAGTATTTAAAGATGTCATACAGTTATTAGAGCTGTAACGTCCCAAGGTAAGGCATCCACTAAATACTGTGAATCAAGTACTCAGGCTGTACTGCACCTTCTATTACAACTCAGAAGCAGTATTTAACATATATGAGAGAGTCAGAGGGAACATTTTAAATGTTGGAAGACTTTTCTAATGTCAACTCTTGCACTTGTGTGGCTTTACTACAGGTTCTTTGGAGATTCCTCTTTACTGTGTGAGCATTTTCTTTTCAGAACTGATGGCAATTACAGTCATGTATAACACACCAAATTATAAGGTTTTTACAGGCCTGAATTTGTAATCCAGTTTTTTGTCCAGTCATTCATCCACTGAAGACAGATTCTTGCCTTAGAAAACCATGTTATGCAATGAACGGGGCAGGAGGAGAAGAGAAAGAGAAAGAACACTGTATACCTTGAGCCAAAAAGGAAGAAAAATATCCTTGCATTATATAAAGCTGTAATATTATGATGTCTCTGTTGATTAATGGTGAACAAGAATTAAACTCCAATTTTTCATTTAAGTAATCGCAACCTTTAGGATGATGGTTTTACGTTACTATTTTGGGCATATACTCTGGTAATAAAAACACTGTGTTTAGATGATAAATTTGTTTTGAACGTCTTCCACTAAATCTTGATGATTCATTCCTCTTCGGGAATCTGACTTTAGTTTGATTTTGAAAGACCTAAGTACTCCTCAGACATAAACTCTGCAGCTGTGTCAGCCACACCATACCTATAAGTGATCACATACAGCTTTGGCCGCAGAGGTGCACATGGGGCTCTCACCGCGCACTACAAATGAAAGACCGTAGGCGTGTGCCAGGTGTTTTGATTTCCTGTATGTCTCTTCTTGGCAAGAGGAAAGGTCGTCTTTGTTCACTGAAAACCTCTTCAGTAATTCCTGCTGCCTAAAGTAGCACCTGCTACTGCAGGCGATGCTGATCAATGACGTTTCCCCTGCTGATGGTCTAAACTAGCAGGTCACTCATGACTGTAACAGATGTCTTTGCATATTTATGTAAATGGAGGTCTTTCGAACCCTGGTAAGCCTTTTATTATCCTGGGCTGTATTTCATCAATAGCTCGGATGCTGGTTTTCCATATGAAACCATAGCTTGCTAATTTGGCAGACATCTTCCGCAAATACTTGAGTTTTAATTGTTACAGCTTGCATTTCATGAAGAACAAGAAGAAACAAAGTACTGAAAATCAGTCGGTCTCCGTAAGGAAAATTTCATTTCCTTTGGAAAGGATGAACACCTTCTGCTAAGATTCTGGCTGAGGACAGCATCAGCTGTATTCAACATCTATTCCTGTCACACATGCCACATATTACCCTGGGAAGCCACTCAGTCTCTTTTCTCCTCAATACCTCATCTGTAAAATGGGCTCAAACGTCTCTGTCACATGATTAGCAGAATGGAAGCACTGATAGTGGTAAGGACTTAAGTTACCAAGGCTGGCAACTTCAGGCAGTGAAAGCACCACTTCCAGTATAACTTTATACACACTTCTTCCAGATAAACAGACTTGGACCTGAATAATTAATAACCCCCTGTGCCCTTTTTGCATAATCATCGCCGTACAATGAAGAACAAGACAGACATTCACAGCAACAGTTAAGGCCATTTTCTTTTCCTAGTGCTTAAAATACATCTGTATTGTTGCTATGGCCATGATAGTAATAAATCAAGAGAATTTGATAGCTGTGGGTTGAAAAAACCCCCCACTTTTAAAAGCATTTTATAAATAGCTGTTTCAGGGTTTGGTGGTAGGAAAGTTGGTAAAGATGAAACCTCTTACAAAAATTCAGTTTCAGCAATGACGTACTCTGTGGTAAGATGAACTTTATTTAAAAAAAAAAAATCAAAAAACTACAAATGCCATTTCTGGGTGCATACTGCCAATTTAAGACATTAACATGGTATTTCCCACATAGAGGGTTACTTTGGGAAAGGAGAAGCAAGGGAAAGGAAGAATGCTGGGTTTTGCTTGTTTTTCTAAAGATGACTTTTCTTAAATTAATTAAAATCAGAGAAAATCAGCGTGATTGCAAAATAAATAGTCTCCCAGCTCCAGAAAAAATCCACTCTATAGCAGCTACCTTTGTACCAGAATCCCAAACACACTGAGTAATAGCTGGATTTATAATGCGTTTTCCCTGAAGTCAGTCAAAAGGAATTACTTTAACATATGTGTCCGATCATATCTTTATACACACATTGTTACCATGCCACAAATAACCAGATGATCTCCACTCATATATTTGAGGTCTCTTCCCTCCCACAGATGCCAGTGTAGCAAACAGATACACAATTGTAAAGCTTTTACCCGTCCAAAGCAAGACACAGATTTTGGCTTTTATCCGTCCAAAGCAAGACACAGATTTTGGCTTTTACCCAGAGAAATCTATTCATTAGAAATTTGGCTGACCATGCTCAATTTCATTAATGCTCTTTCTGATTTCCTTCTCTGCAAATAAACAGTCCAAATAAAAGTAACTAAAAAAGACATGGTGGGGAGCAGAGGAACATCCTAATGTTTTGTGTATCTCCAAGACTGATTCATAAGGAACAAACAACTAGCCTCCCCCTCAATAAATTTTTTAAATGTAGAAATGCAAACTTCTCTAGGAAATCACAGAAACTTTCAGTTACCACTGTGATAGATTTATTTCTGCTAATTGATGGTCTCCTTTTGTTACTGACAACTGGTATTACCTAGATTAACAGTTTTCTAAAAGAAACAAAGTGAAGTTTATAAACAATACTGATGTGCCTTCGGAGGCATTTCACATTTAAACCAGCAATAACATCTTAATTCTTCAGTGTCAAGAGGATCAACAAAAAGCATTCAAACGTGTTTGAACTTTTTTTACTCGAAACACTTTTTCCTGCACCCAATTACACATAATGGGAAGTTCTATTCACTTCAACCTCACTTTAAGAATTTGGGTTGTGATCCTGTAGATACTTAAGAATGCCCAAACATGTGACCTGAGCTGATTAAGACTTCCCAAAGTATAATGGATACAAAACATATAAACTCCATCAGTGGATGGATGGGTTGTCAAGATCATGCAAAATTAAATGTAACACTTATTTTAAATAAACATTCAGCTCTTAGTTCTACCTGGATAAGTTTGCAGAAATGCTTCCCATTTAGGGGCAAAAATCTGGGATATTACCTCAAATACCACCATTGTGCTTCTAGGGTTGCTCGTCTTTTGCTGAACCAAGAGGTTCACCTGGTATTCAGCTGGCTCCAGTGAAGCTAAAACTGCAGCATGCTTCCCTGTGCTCCAGGCAGCCAGGGCAGCCTGCTTCCCGGAGTAACCACAAGACCTGATTTGGCTCTGTGCACCGACATACCACTGTTCTCAAATTAAACCTTCCTGCAGCACTGGGAATCCTGCTAATGGGCCATGCAAGTGGCTCTGGAGAAGGCAGCCTCATGTACAGCCATGGTTTAGCACAGTGATAGCCAGGTCAGCTAAGAATAGTTTATTTACATCCCATCATCCCCTTACTTACTCAAAGATTACTCTTCCTTTGCCAGGCATATTTTAGCACTGTTGCCATAAATAAGGGAGATCTGGCTGAAGAATCAAGGGAAAATAACCTTTTCAATTTTGAAATAGCATCTAAAGACTCAGCTCCTCTGCCTCTTTTCTAAATGATGGTCACAGGGTCCTCCAGGGCCATGTCCTGCCCTCCAGGCCAATCCTAGGGCAGGGGACGGCCGAGGTTATTTCAGGAAATGAGCTTAGATTTGCTACTTGAAGCAGCATGCTGTCCATAGAGACTGGGAATTACCAGTCAATCTTCCCCTCAGGAAGGCGGAAACAGGTCAGACATTTAGGGAAAATACCTAAACTAAAACCTAAACCTGAAACCTAAATAGGAACTCAGGCACTTCCCATCTGAGCATCCAGCCCTGTTGACAGAAATTAATCAGATGCTGGTCTGGCCCTCATCTTACACCTTGAAAAATTCTGCAAGCTCCAGTCTATGTTAACTGAGTGCTGAGCATTAGCCAACTTTTTGTGAGGGTTTTTTGGGTCATGATGGTAAAATAAACACTGTCCCCTTCTCCCCTCACACCCCACTCACCTCCAAACCCCAGATGAAACACACAAATTTTTATTTATTTCCAGCAGAGACCAAAATGTCTTCACAACTGAAATTTTAATGACAACAACAACATTGTCATTAAAATGATAGGGCGGTATGAAGACAAACTGTGTATTTGCTTTGGGGAAAAAAAGGCAAAAAGCAGAGGTTCCATAAAAATGAAAACATTCCAGAAAGTTCAAACATTTAATGTCGTCGACTTGATGCCTTGCTGCATGGGAACCAGAGTTCACACACTTGTGCTCCCATTTTCTCACCCAAGATGGATCTATGCACCAAAGTGCATCTCTCAGGACCCAATACAGTCTCCCCATCTCAGAGAAGAGAATGTGAACGTAATTACTAAAACAGACTCTAGGAAGGCACCGTGACAGCACAGCCAAATCAATGTGTTACTGTTATGTATATGCTCTGTAGTTTAATGAAAAACATCTCCCAAAGCCAGAAGCCTCTTCTCACAAAATGAGTCATTTAGGCAATCTCTGTGTTTTCTGTTGAAAAATACTTTCATCAGAAACTTTCAATGAGCCCTACGCTTCTGTATTTCTCAGATGTGTCTTACTATAGAGCCAGAACAGAGTCAGTAGCCAGCAGCTCTTTGCCAAAGGCCAACAAGCTCTGCTTGGCCCTCACCAATGCATTCCTCAGTCTTGGCTTTTATCACAGCTGCCTCTTCTCGTGGAGAAACTCCAGTATGCTGCTTTCTCAAAATGCCAAACCAAACTTCTGGGAGAGGAAAAGAGAACACTCTGCTTCTTCTCCCCTCACAATCTCTCCTGCCATTTCATGAAACTAAAGAGTAAAACATCTTTTCTTTACAAGTATCCTGACAAGGGAATTGAGACCATCACACTCCTGATTACAACGTATGAAGCATGGAAGAATGGTTCCTTCCAAACTTCACTCATGTCAGTGACCAAATTAACAGTGAGCCCTGTTCAAAATGCAACTTGTAGCAAGCATGACTTCCTAACTCCTCCTTGTAAGGCTTGACTGAGACTCCTTGCTTAAAAAAAACTAAATCTAAACAGTTGCCCCTTCTAGAGATCTTGCACTTAAGAAAGCAAATAAAGATGTGCTTACAGTAAGAGCTGCACCATATTTCCCTGGCGTTTCCTAACAAGGATATAAATATGTTAACTATCTTTACTCTGTAAATGATCACCACGTCACCCAAACCATTTAGTGACAAAAATGAGGCAATTCAAATATCTCAGATCTATTGTTCTGAGCTTGTTACAGATGCTTACAGATGTCTTTGCATCATTTATGCTGTTAATATTTTGAAGCTTTCTTTACAAGAGCAGTAGCAAATTTGTTGTTTTGGGGAAGACAAAAGCTGGGATTCCCCAGAACAGAGTGATCTCCTTTGGGAATGGTTATTGAGTTGTACAGTATACACTGTCTCACTTAGATGTCTGTCACCCATGTTTATAACACATCAGTAAGGACAGGGACCTCAATAACAGAAGGCAATAGGCTTGTCAGAAATCCTGCGCTGCCAAATGTTAAGCCTGGCTCTTATTTTGGTTTTAAGTCTATTTATTTACAGTGACCTTCTGCTGATTTTTAAAAGACCACGTTAAACCAAAACAAACCCAGGGAGCCACAGATCACTCCCATTCTCACTGCTGCCTGTAAAACCACACTCCAATGAAAAGTTGCAACAACTGCATCTGTACGTGAGAGCTTCAGAAAAAATGGCATGGATATAATAAAAGCCTAGCTTGGATCCTGACAGTTTAGGGTATCTCATACTATTAGCCAGTGAGTTCAACCATAGCAGTGTTCCAAATCTGGTGCCAATCAGAGAAAAAGGAGGAATACCACCTATAGACATGTGGTAGTGATCAATTAACCTGCAATTCTGTCTTCAAGAGGTCACTCTTGATGAATCAAATGCTGTATGGGCAAACCTGGCAAAAAATGAGGTTTTAATTTAAATAAAATCAAAACATTGTTCAGAGAGAAGGTTGGTTTACTATACAATATCTATAAAGAGGTGCCTTTGAAAAGATGAATCTTTTTTAAAATCGTAACTGTTCCTACTGTATTTATTATTTTAAAAATCTGCAATGAATTATCAAAATGGTTGTCCTGTCCTGGAAAAAATGTTAACAAAATAACACATTATACAGCCAACTATCAAAAAATAAAATTAAGAAAAAAAAGTATCACAAAGATATTTATAAAAATAATTTGGCCAGTTAAACACATTCGTGGATATCACTGCAGAAAGTTTAATTTCTGCATGAATACTACTTTTCATTAAATTATAAATTACATTTCAAACTGAAGAGCCATTTGGAACCAAACCCACATCTATTTATTTAAAGAAAGGGCAACGAGAGGTATTCCAACAATTCCTAAGTGCTATTCAAACATTTTTCAATTAATCAACAATTCCCAGAGCAAAATAACTAATCAACAACAAAAGACAAGCCTTTAATCACCAAATTCCCAGCAAACTTTACTTCCTCTATCAAAAGATTCTGAACTGTGCATCAGATCTTTCATACTTATAATCCCTTAGTTTGATCAGGTGGTTTTTCAGTTCTCAGCTGGTTTACTTAATTACATCAGCTTCCAGCATTTCAGTTCTAAGAGTTCAAGTGGATCTTTTCCAACTGCCTTTGCTGCAGAATGAAATGGGTTTTCCAGTATTGATTTTTCCTTTTTGTCTCTTTGCTAAGGGGAAAAAAGCAAAAATTCCCAACTCTGCTCTTCTTAATTAGTACAATTGTGTTATACCTCTTTTACAGCTTCGTTCTAAGAAGAGGCACCTTCAATTTTTTTAATAAACAGAAATATTGTTTACACTAATATATTATATGGAAAGCTCTGGGAAGCAAAAAAAAAGACTAATGGGAAAGCAGTGGTTGACAGTAGACCTAGAGCTTGCAAATGAAATGAAAATAATTGTTTTAAAATAAAAAAGGAAGGAATTAAAGAGGCTTGAGAAATCAAAACACATGATTGGATTTAGTTTGAGAACCAAGATACCTCATCACTCTTGGAACAACTGAAGTCAATTGGGAATGCTGCCACTAAACAGAACCAAGGATTTTCTTCCTTACATGAGCACAAAATGGCAATTAGGACAAACCAAGGGACAATGGTATGTGACCACTCATTTCAAACCAATTAGGCCAAAATACATGATTGTCTGATGGTGCAGTAACTGATTGTCTGTGTGCGCGTGCATTTCCATGCATGTCATGCAACAAAAATGTGCTTTAAAGCTTACACGTAGTGCTATGTGCTCAAAAACGTTAAGGAAGATTGCAAATTTAAAAAGATGGCACCATTGCTCTAGCGATATTCCATTTTCTTTAATTTTGGCAAGAGGGCAAATGTATTAATATTTCCTCAAATTTAACTTTTCACTTAATATACCTGGATTTTCGCTAAAACCTTGACAAAACAAAAGATTAGCATTTAAATTTTTCATCTGTACTTCACATTCAGAGTTTCAAGGTGAAATGAATGTGATGGCATGAGTTCCTACCAGAATTGGCTGTACCTGATTGAGATGTGAGTAAAATAACACCGCAGAACTTTTAGAATGAACATCCCCCCCAAAAATGTAGAATAAAGTGTGGTTTCTTTTTCAGCTGACACTTAATAGTAAATATACACTAAAATAAATGTGAAGTATCTTGAGTCCTGAGCTGGCGTGTAAGAACGGGCACAGGCAGGCACTAACTGTGATAAGACAAGCCATGGTCTAGTAGAGAAAACACTGGCTCTGAGGTGACATGGTGTGGCTGGGACACAAAAGAAGCTTCCAGAAACTTCCAAAAGGCTCAGAGCCATCTGCTATATGGGCACTGGGGATTACCAGCCATGGCACTCATTTTAAATGAGGCAATTGCAGGGCAAGGAACACATGAGCAATGGGCCTGGAAGGACAAACGAGAGACAGTCTGAAAGCCTTGCCCAAAAGACAGAATATCTGAATAAGGCTTTTTTGATTATTTTTTTATTTTTATCTTTGCTTCTGAAAATAGTAAAACTGGTAGCTGAGGCCAAAATCCCAATTTTTCCAAACACACGTGAGTGCTTAACTGCAGAACTGCGCTGTGTCTTGATTGTGCACCTTATTTTTGAAGAGCGAGGTAAGGATAACACATCCATGTGTGGTTTTTTACCATGTTCCTTACACAAACTGTTTCCTAGACCACCCCGAGGGTAAATCCTCATTATAAAAGCCAGACCACTACCACCTTAGTGGTTGCAGTGGTGTCAGTGCCCAGCACACTGGGAGCTACTTCCAGCACCTAACGTGCTACAGACAGGTCACCTGAGCACTGCCAGACTACGGAAGTGGCAGGCAGAGGAGTGAGCACAAAGGGCTTTGAGACTTGGTCCTGTATCTTGTCCCTTTTTCCCAGAGCTGTGGGGCACCCCCAAAGCTCTCCAGGCAAGCGGCAGCACAGACACAGCACCGCCGCCATGCAGGAGGGCCTGCTTGTCCACATACCTGCTGGTTTGTGTGCCACATCCCTCCCATAGGACCCAGACATCCAGTAAAACCTGTTTCAATTCCATGCACATATGAATTTCATCCTGGTTTAGTATCTTTCAGGACAGCTTGACACAAGTACAGCTGGAGAAAAACTAAGAGTGAAAACCATTCTGGTACTACTGTCTCATGACAACACGGTAACTTGCGTGAAGGTCTGCTCTTGGGCTTAGCAAAGCTGTACTTGAGATAAACCAACACAAATGTGTGCTAGGCTAACCAACACAAACGTGTGCTAGGCTAACCAACACAAATGTGTGCTAGGCTAACCAACACAAATCTGTGCTAGGCTAACCAACACAAACGTGTGCTAGGCTAACCAACACAAATCTGTGCTAGGCTAACCAACACAAATCTGTGCTAGGCTAACCAACACAAACGTGTGCTAGGCTAACCAACACAAATCTGTGCTAGGCTAACCAGCCTACAGTTTTCTACCCGTGCAGGCTGGCCCCATGCAGCTGCAGGTTCCTAGAAGTAGTGGACGGGAGAAGGACCAGCATTGTCCATCGCATGTGGGAAGTGGAGATGGGCACATGCCTGACACTTCACAGTCTGGGATGTGCCCAGTGAGCGAGAGCCATGAAGGTCTAGAGAGCAGCAGGGAGCTGCAGCAGCTCAGCTCGTTCATGTCTGGATGGCCTCAGGCAAAGAGAAAGTGCAGCGATGTCATTAAGGGGGTGTGTTTTTATTAGTTTCTGCTAATAAGCTTAGCAGATGTTACTGGAAACAGTTTGATGTTATTTTTCCACCATTTTCAACATTTTTTTTCCCCCTCAGCAAGCAAAGGGAGTAGATCTTGCCACATATTTCAACCTTCATTTGTTTCCCCTGTAGTATTGTTAAAAATGTATCTGAAGATTTTCTTTATTTTTATTATTATTATTATTGGACAAAGGAAAAAAGCATTTTCCCCATCCGTCTATAATTCCAAAATAGCTGAAAGGGTTATACTCCAAATTAATCTTTTCAGACTCACAGCATGGAAAATTTCAGCCCCCAAAACAAGTATTTTGTAAATTTTAGAATATATAAAAACAAAGAACTACAATGGAAACTATTTCAAACTTTTATTATGGCAGTTCCTATTATAAACTATTTATAAAGATTTTAACTATGGCTATAAATACTTCATGTTTTCCTTTGAATAATCCTAAGAGAATGTCAATGTTAAAAGCTGTAAGGACAAAGATTACATAGGGTAGTGCAACGCAACAGAAAAATATATACATAAATTCAGACTATTTCACTGCTGTGTATTTAGATCTTAGTGGAAATCTGTTGCAGTGGTTTTTTGTATGTGTGTATTCATTTTTTTTTAACATAACTGGTTTATATCGGTTTGAGCTCTGGAGAAGGGTTATTAAATGTCTCCAGTTTACGAAACGTATAGGACTACTTTCCTTGTTGGAAGGTGGAAAGGGAAGGAAGAAGGATGGAGGGAAATAATATGCTTTTAAAGAATGCCTGCAGAAACTTCTAAGCAACCACTAAAGTAAAAGCTTATTTCTAGGTTATTCTTCTGCATTCACACTGCTAAATATTTTATAGAGAAACTTCCCATTAAAAATCAATACAAAGAATTAAGGGTGAGAAATTTCTGTCTTATAAAAACTACCTCAACCACCAACTTCAGATACTGATTTATCTTTCTTTTAACTTTTCCTCTCAATGTTCTATATCCAGGATTTAAATAGCAAAGAAAAATTCACACACAGTGTATCCAGTAATAAAATCCAAGTTGTACAACACTATCACACACATTATCTGCCTTTTCATCCATCCTCCCCCTTTTACATGCTGTAATTGGCCAAGAGGGGTGAGGCAGTCTCTTCATCATTTCAGACTTTCCTGGCTTTCTGTAGGTGAAGAATGAACAACACAAAAAGACAGAGAATCACATTTCTGGTGGCAGCATCATGAAGTCCTACACAGCCCTAATATAAATAGCAAAGTCTATAGATTAAAAGGCAATGTTAAGAGGAAAGCTTTTTAACCTACTTTTTGAAAAAGCTAAACAGCCTAGAAACTAAGATGAACTAAAAAATCCTTGGGGAGTCAGAGACAGACATGACATAATCTAAGGTTTTCATAAAAAATTTCAGTTAAATACTTCTCAAGAAGGATTTTAATATATTATGACACAGCTATTAGTTAGCTCAGATTAAATAAAAAAAGCACTCCCCTGCTTTAAAAAATCAAGATACAGAGAACTGAAGCCTTAAATCCACACATACAGAGTTTGAGAAGCTTTTAAAGGTTTTAATCCCTAGACAAGAATCACTTTATCAGAGAATAAAATGATTCTACATTTTTGGCCTTCTCTCTAAGAGGGACTCTAGGGAAGCTAGAGGTGATCAGGAGGGTTGAAGTAGATGTCAATCATATGCTTGCTATTACAGAAATATTATGAAAGCTGCCGAACACGAGTAGGATTTTGGGAACCTACAGGCTTGAGGGTCACAGGCTGGAGGGGATCTCGGGAGGTCTCTAGTCTTACCCCCTGCGCAAGGAAAGGCCAACTCTGAGGTCAGATCAGGCTGCTCACGGCTTGTAGCCTTCAGAGCTTGAAATCCTCCTTAGACAGGGATGGCACAGACTCTTGGGGTGACCTGCTCCACTGCTTCACTCCCCATGGGAACACCTCAGAAAAAGCTTCTCCTTAAACCCAGTCTAAACCTGTTGTGACTTGTACCTCTTGTCTCTTGCCCTCCCAGCCTGCGCTGCTGTCAGGGGCCCGGCTCCATCTCCTCAAGGACTTCCTGTGGGTGCTGGGGGGCTGCCAGGTGCCTCCAAAGCCATCCCTTCTCCAGGCTGCCCCCTCTCCCCCACTCCCTCCTCACAGTGCGAGTGCTCCAGCCCCACTGCCTTGGGTCCTCCCAAGCACCTTCCAGCTTGTCCACATCTTTCCTGTGTCAGGTGACAAAACCAGACGCAGTATCTGGATGTGGTCTGACGAGAGTCACACAGATGGGACAATCCCTTCCCTTGATCAACTGGCTGCACTCCCACTCACACTGCCCAGGTTATTTGTTTCTTCCAGAAAGATTCTAGAAAGAATTCTAAGAAATTACACCAGGGTTATAAAGAGGAAAAACCTCCATATGGCTTTAAAATGACCATCACTATCAGCATGAATTCAAGGCAAGCAATTTTTCCAAACTGGAACAATCTTACTCATTGTCCTCTTTACTAATTTTATTTGGAAAAAGAAAATTTATTTGGAAAAGACATGCGGGAAGGTAGATAGGGTAACACTCCATACTGTCATGTCTATTAGATCTTCTAAGGATACTGTAACCAAGTGGGTATTTTAGTCATCCAGCTCCTGGAACATAATTCTCAAAGACTAGTTAGCTATGAAATTCTCTCTACAAGGAATGGGGAGAGTTATGTGCCTGTTTCAAAGATTTATGTGTTTTCCTGTAGACGTGGATTAGACACTTGTCTGAGACTGGGATTCATTGCTTCAAATTTCCTGTCCAAATCAAGGCTCCAATTTGTATTTTTGGCTGTGGAGAACTGACTCAGAACTTTTATTTGAAAGGGAAAAAAAAGGAGAAAGGTGGCGGTGGAAGTGGTATAACAGATTTAAGAGACTGAAGATTAAAGTATTCACTTAAGAATTAGCAGGTTCAAACCTGCATTTTCCAGCTCCCAGGAGAGCACACTTTACACCTGGTTACAGGTTGCCGAAACAAAACCACTACGGACCAAAGAATGAGAGACTTGCAAGGACTGGGAAAAGCAGCAAGGATCTGTAACCACTCTTAATTAATAAATCACTTGTTTATTGCAAGTATCTGGCTGCTGAATCATGAACCATACACATTTCAATATTTTTCAGCATCAATGAAAAATTGATTTAAATAGGAGCATTTGTCCAAAGATAAATTTTCGTTCATTTTTTTCCACTCTTCAGCACTCTTTTTACGTATGTTTTACATTTCCTTATTAAGAGAAGATAAAATTGGTCTCTTCTTATTTCTACAGAAACTCAAGGGCCTTTGTAGTATTATGCAAGGAGCAGACATCAACACTTATATTTAAGCATGACATATTATAAGCTTATATTATCATTTATAATTTGACTCCATTTTAACTATTTGGACTGCAAAGCTCCACAGTGAGTCTTTGCCTCAGGCAATTTTTTTTTTCTGGAAGGCATAAGCAAAAATAGTTCAGTCATTTCAGAGTGAAGGGGGAGAAAACCCAATTTTGCCAATATTTATACAGTTTCAGTGTTTCATTGAGAATCTCCAGTGCCTCTATATTTCGGAGCAGGGACTTGACGTCTGGCAGAGATGCTGCTCGCATGGCAAAGAGCCTTTGCTGTCACACTGAAAATCTGTGAAAATTTGACTTAAATAAAGCCTTCTGAAAATACTACTTGCATACACGTTGCTCAGGTTTGTTAGAGGCTGTAATTCAATTATCAAAATATTTTCCTTGTATTAACTTTACTTCCTACTCAGGAAGGCAGTGCCATCTCTGACAAAGGCTCCTATCTCTGACAGGAGATCAGTCTTTTTCCACAAGGGAAAGCAGACACAGGCTGATGCATGGGAAAGGGTGAGGGATGGGACAGGACTAGGAAGGGCAAAGGGCATCATGGCTACAGGCTTGTGGACAGCTGAGATGGTAGTCTCAGGTGTCTCATCTCACTCCAGATAGCAGAGAATACTTTCTTCCCAACAAGTATTTCAGAGGAAAAAATACTAAAATCAAAATATGATTTTTAAATTTCTCTGCTGCCCTTCATACTAATTTTTATTAGTCATTTATTCCTGAAGATCTAGACTGGATGATCTTTTATGCCTTGTAGCTCTATCTATTTACATATTACATTTATTATTTTTATGACTCAAGGATTTTTCTCCTAAGCATTTGATTATAAAACTTAGCTAGTTTAGGGAATTATTAAAAAAAAATTGAAAAGTATAATTTAAAAAATAGAGTAAGATTTTTTTTTTCCCTCTCCTTGTTGTTTTTTCTCAGTTAAGCACAGACTTTAATAGCATAGCTGTTTGCTTATAAGGACCTATATTTTACTTGGATCAAATTTAATTTGAAAATTGCTGAAATTTTTAGCCCTTAATAAACTGCTAATATTTAGTGAAATCCTTCAGCCAT
>VZTH01017695.1:1693-128246 GCA_013397815.1 Aleadryas rufinucha | reverse complement strand
GTGAAATCCTTCAGCCATAAGAAATGCACACAAACACTGTTCAATGCATACTTATTCTCAGGGACTGCATTCTATGACAGAAAAGAAACAAAACTTGTCTTTGCCAATGCCACTTTTAACATGGCTCTGCTGTTGGGGAGAAATATTTTAGTACTATAAATTAGAAAAAAGCCATCAAATAAAATCTGTCAGCAAAGAGCCATCACTGAAGTTTTTACTGACTACCAACTTGTAGTGCTGACCAGGAGCTAGAGAAAAGGGATATTCTAAACCCTAATGCCTGCAAAGAAAACCGTAAGACTCATAACGACGTAAGAATTTATTTCTTTCTCTTCTTTTAATAGATGCCTCAAAATTTAACCTGATGTTTACGAATGCTTACAATTCCTTAGGTCCAAAAGACCCCACCAAACACACTGATGAAGATGATCCTCCTTCCAATCAAAAACCTTGTGAAAGAAATCTTAAAAACAGAGAAGGTTTCACCTATTCTACATTTCATACTAAGACACCATTGTTACCTGATTGGGTAATAGCTTTTTGTTCACTTCAGGAAAAGGAAAAAAATACTAGAAAAAAGGGAAAAAAGGAAAATACTACCACAGATATTTCCTTAAGAAATTCACCTTTTTAGCTGCTGAGACTCTAAGCCCTAATCTATGCACAAGTCTTCCATGATTATTAAAACTGCAAAATACTCTGTAAGACATGTAGTCACTCAAATGCAATGGAGACCTGTTAAACAAACAACTTTAAATTGTTTTACTTTATGTGAGCTAGCTAGTAAGAGAATTACTGCATGTGTCTTTTTAAATTAAACTTTCAGCTTTCTTATTTTAAGGCCTGACATGGACATACTGATACAGCATTTATCATATATCCAGACCAAGCAACTTAAGATTTTTTGGGGAGAGGGCACGGGTAATAATTTAGGCACATTTCACTGACAAAGAAAACTGCTTATAATTAGTAATAAAATTTACATTCCTTTTGGAAGGACTACAATACAAAATGCAGCAAAATAAAATAAAACAGTATGGAGTATTTGCATAAAATCAATAGTGATAACCATAGTCTAAGAAAAGGATAGTTTTATGCACGTGCAAATGCCAATTTTCACATTAAGAGATGAATCTCCCACCTCCGGAGTTAACAGTGTCACCATTAATGACTTTTTATTGTTCTGTATTTTCAAAGAACTCTTAAAACATTAACAAATATGTCTTAAATGTTTCTATGTAGGTTTTGGTGTCACACAGAGGCTCTCAGGACATGTCATCAACAGTTTAACCATTATGGTCATAAGGCACCACATCCATTCCCTTCCAAAGTGAAGGACCATACTGCATTTGTGACATAATGTGAACATAAATGTAAAGCATGTTTCACAAATTCACATCTCTAGCCTCTCTGATCATTTCAACCGTTAGTAATGAGAACAAAATAATTTCTACGCTTCCTCAAAAAGCAACACTAACAACAGCCTTTCTAGGTTGACCTCAAGTTAGGCCACCTGCCTAATAATGCCAGTGTGTAAGAACAGCTCTTAATGCTTCTGACACAATGTATTAAAAAAAGATCAGAAATATTCACCCATGTGTCAGCTGCTCACTTGGCCCCCCAATCCTGCTTTAACTGAGCTTTCAGCTCCTCCCAGTTCTGCCTCAGTTGCAGCAGCAGCAACCAGCAGAGCTGCATCCATCCTCTCTACTGAACTTCCACAAAGGACCTCTTAATTCGTGCTGACATGCTCATGGTGATGGCTCAAGTACTCAGTTATCTTCAGATGACTGACCTCTTGGCTGAGTTGCATATTTTTTACTATAAAAATAAAGAAGTGCAGGAAAGAAAAGCCTGGGGGCAAGAAGTCAATGGAATTGCTATGAGCATGGAGGTAGAAGTAAATAACAAACAAATCACTGACTTAAAATGAGTTATAATGAATCCAATAGCACTATGAATGCATGCACAGTGTTGTTGTTACTTCATCACTAAGTATGGTCCAGTTCTTTATATTATTAAATTTGTAAAATATTCTGTAAAACATATAAAGTCACTAAGATGCAATGGATATTAATATCAAACGAAACCCTTAAAATTATTTTACTTCATGTGAGCTAACCATGAGAGAATAATACCATGTCTCAACTCTTATAATCACTTTCCTAAGCAAATAATCTGTTGCAGCAGGTTTATTTTTAAATTGGGGCAACTGGCTTACCTAAAGTGAAATTTATAAGGATCCTTTTTGCTTATAAAGACACTTTTATTTAAGTTTTGTGCATATATGAAGTAATTTAAAAACCAGTTGCTAAAATGACTATGAAGTGAAGCTGGAGAGGTAAACCATTTACCCTTGATGCCTACATTCACTAATCCATAGGACACAGAACCATATAATACACAAATTATTGCAGAGACATAACACATCATCAAGTACTTTACAATGGGAATGTGAAAATTCAAGTTGCAAAGGTTACCAACCAATGTGGCCTCTCCTGACACCTGTCACTGGAGTCACCTTCTCTCCTGCAAAGGCAAAACCCAGTCCCTGAGCTGCTCCCTGGAACCAACCAGCTGAGCCTGAGACGAGACATCATGAACTTGCTCATGGGGCAAGGTCTGAGCCAAGCTTTAACTGTGGGGCTTAAATTCAGGAGACTGATGGCAAATTGCATGGTGAGAGAGCTGATGGGCAGGACTGAGCACACGGACATGCATCCTGGGGACATGGAAGAAGAACTTCAATGACAGGGCAAGGAGGCAGGCACAGTGAAGAAGGAAGAGGCTGCCAGGCTGTGGGATGTGGCCCAATGAAAGCTGTGGTGGATGAGAATGCCAGCTGAAGAGAGGCTCCACTCTGAGAGCAAAGAAATGCTTTCCTATTTAATTCCTGCTGTTTAATTGCACCCTCTAATGGTATTTAGGAAACACCATTTACTTTGATTACAGGTGAGGCTATAAAACAGGAAAGTTGCACAATTGCTTCTGCTTCAAGTTGGTATTCCAAAGATTTCACAACTCCTGGAACACCCACACTACATTCCCTCACTTGAAACCACTCAATGGAGCTCAAAAAACCTGGGAAAAAACCCAGCTTCGATTTCCCCTTCCTCCCAAGATCACACATGAATGAAGACTTGTATTCAGCAAGTGGAATAAATGTGTTACATTTTTTTCACCAGCGGAACTGGTGCCTGTAACGATACCTCTTACGTAAAATGACATTTTTGTCACTCAAGAAATCATCCATATTCTTCAGGTATAAGCAGAATACTCACTCATGTCACTTTCAGAAGTAAGGGATTACACAGAGAAGAAAAACTACAGTGTAAGTATTCCCAAGACAAAATCTGAAATATAACTAATATTAAATATAAAAACACTATTCTGAAGATTTTGCCTTCATTCAGATAGAAAATCAAACTATCCTTGTATGAAGAAAGAACAGATTCTTCCATACTAAATCCTCTTATACCTCTGGAAAAATAGAAAATATCCAAGTTTCTCATGGTACTGAGCATATCCTGTATTTCTTCCACATTCAAAACAAGTGCATCATTCCTCTTTATACAATAATAATAAAAAACCAACCAAATAGGAGACCAAAGAGCTGTGAGCACATCCAAATCTTGTGTTAATTCAGAAATCAAACTCCCTCTGAAGTCTTCTGCTGTTCCTATTTCCCATAGATCAGATTAAATTTTGGCTGAGTCTGGCATAAGCTAACAAACAAAATTTGCTAGTGCAGGCACTGGAGACACAATAGCATGGCTCTTTCAAATCTCCAATCCTGATCCAAGTTTAGCCAAAAGTGTGAAAGAAAACACAGATGTAGTTAGTTTTTGCTCAATTAATGGGGCACAGCAGAATTCCCTGTCTGTACACAGCATTCTGCTGGTAGGTAATACAGGTAAGTGACAGAACAAGCCATTGGAGGACTCACAGTCTGTTTAACAGAATAGCATCCAGGTCTTTCAGAGTAATACATTGTCTTCAATATAAAATGGCAGTTTTGAGGTCAGAGATGTATGGCAATAATTAGATGCTCAATGTTAAACCAGACCAGGAAGGTGGCTTACAGCTGTTCTCTTAATAACGTCTCCCAGGCTTCCTAACAGCATTTAAAATAGTGCCTGGACTGCCTGATGTGGCTGGAGAACACAGCTTTATGCAGCATATCCATTAACAATAAAAAACGGAGACAGACTTGTCACAGGTTACAGTGTTCAGGTTGCCGGCTTCTACAGAAGTCATTTAGGTATGATAACCTCATTAAAACTGTGCTCAGAAGCTGCTATTGTGACACCCGTGACACATTAAATGCTTGTCAGGAAACCAGTTGTCATTAATAGCTCTATTTTTTCTGCTGCATAGAAAGGCTGAAATTGAGTTTCACTGTTTATAGACATGCCTGCTGTTTCAGAATCATTCTTTCTAGATCGAGATGAAAAAAAAAAAAATCTGGCCAATGTTACCCAGATTTAAGTTGTATGTCCTGCATACCTGTAGCTCAGGTTATTAATTAAAAAATTTCAGTCCTGCTTTATAAACCATCTTCACACATGATCATTACATAAACCATTTGGAGATAGCTGAATAAGACTGACCAGCATGTGGACAGCTTTTTTTTGTCTGATAAATTGACATAACGTCATCTAAAAACTTAAAAAAAAACCCTTTTAAGAGTGTAAAAACTAAAAATCTAAAAAAACCCCAAACAACGTAAAGGAAAAAAAAAATTAGATATGAGTTAAACTCCACTATTGCTCTCAGTCTTTTTCAGATATACCAAACCTGAAATCTTGAAATATTAAGAACAATCTTAACATTTCCACTGCCTGCAATCAACCACTTCACACAAACTCCTTCAGGGTATTCAGAAACCGTGTGGTTGAAAGTCTCCTTGTGGATTTCATCCCATGAGATACCAAGCCATTCCCAAGGATGAAAATAAGCCTGGTTATTTCCCAACAAGTTTGACATTGTTTTGCTGTTTCCTGAATGAGCGTATCAGTCCTTGGCCACCACGCAAATCATCCAGTCAGGACAGGCTATTTTTATCGTTCCCAGATGGTCTTTACGTACTTTCATGCATGACATGAGCTTCGCAGGATACAACCACTCTGTCGACCTTGGTGCATGTGAAACAGTTTTCTCCAAGTACAGAAAGGTAGGAGCTGTATCGTACACATGGGTACATCTATTCATAGCTATGTCATGCACTTCAGCTAGCACTACATCATTTCATTTTCACAATGTACCTTGAAATTTGTCATTGGCAGGAGTTCAATTTGTGTCATAAAAACCACACTGTCTCCAGTTTCAGTTCAATCTAGTTATCTGCTGCTTCCAAAGGGAAATGTGACAAGGCATCTGCATTCAGGAGTTGAACAGTACTTTTGACCCCAGCTCTATTTTGACAGCAAACACTCAGCCATTATCACCCATTTCTGAAATGATATTGGAGATACTATTGACAGTCAGCATCTGAATAAACGCTTCCAAAAAATTGCCTTGAGGCTGTCTTCACATAGTCTTGGAAGCAGTGAGAAAAAAGTCCACACTCAAATATTTGACCTCAGTGTCATTAAAACTACCTGACTGAAACATTACCATCAAATACCTCTAGGAAAGCCAACAGAAACCACAAATTGCATTCCTTTTTGAGGATAACCAGCTATTCATATAGATTGATGCTTAGCAAAATGGGTAACTCACCACCTGTACAGCAGTTCATGTAAGTGAACATACATGGTGTTAGTAGCTACAATAAAAACAATTTTGACACCGCCAAGATGCTTGTAGCCTCTGAAGGCTCCTTCCACAGTTAAGTACTGCAAAACACAACTGTAGTTTGGGAGACAACAGAGAATGTGAAGCTCATGGTACAGAAGTAAAGAGTTTATCTACCCAAGAATATCAGATTGGGAAAGAACCTGACGTGTCCCTCGTGCTTCAACTGCCCTGTTTGGCTCATTACTGTGTAGCTGCAGGCCGTAACTGAAACCAAACTACACATCAACGAGGGGCAGTGACACATGACAGAAAATGCCTGAGGACTTGGACTTGTAACTACAGCAGCAAATAACAGCTATTCCAGGAACTTGCTAGACTGGTTTTCATATTCTGCTCCTGTTATGGGCATTACATCAACTTACAACAACTTAAAGAGAAGTTGTTGTTGATGATGATGATGATGAATGGCATGCTGGTTTCAAATACTTTTATATATGGAAGATGAGAAACATTTTATGAAGCTGTAAATATAACAAAAGAATGACAGTACACATCAAGCCATGGGACACACAAAGAAAGATGCAACATGCCTTTTTTCTCTCACTTGGAACAACTTTATAACTTTTGTACAGTGCTGTAGCAAAATTCACTAAAGAACATTGTTTTCTGTCTCTATTAGGGACTCATGGGAAACCTGCTCGCTCTGAAGTCCAAATTACATCTTCCAGTATTAAATTCCTTGGTCTATACTTTGACAGAGAATTGACATTTTCCTTCACTGTGTTCAAAACTGTCTACAGTTTTAAAAGCATATCTGGTACTTGATGCAGTCACGCATTAATCTCTCTGACCTCAAAACCAAGGAAAATAAATGCCCCATAACATACTAAAGAGAAAATGCCACTCCTAGACAGCTGAACTGTGCCTGTAAACTATTACTGGAACCACAGACACATTTTTGTTTGGTTGGCTTAGCTACAGAGACCAGGGCTGAAGGCGGAACGAAGTCCCCAGGTATGTGCTCACTCTGCGCACCCTGGCTTACAACCTGGTAGGAGATGTGGGTCTCACTCAAAGCTCAGGGCAGAACTTTGGCTCTTCTCCTCAGCTTCGGGCAGGGAAGGATGCTGGTGTGTGGAAGCAGGCTGTGCCAGGACAAGGAGCTGTGATAAGCCTTCAGTCAACTCTGGCTGGGGATTGGCATCCCCAGGGGCCCCTGGTGTCACTCCTCAGCTGCTAGGTCTGAGCACTACGTTAGGTGCTACCTTACTGTAAACGGCACCAACAGACAAACCAAATGGATAAAAATCAGGATGTCTGATTCTGAAGTCTAGTTCAACTGCAGATTTGTTTTGTAACCTGGATTTACATCTGGAAAAATGTGTTTTATCAGCTTCAGTCAGCTCTAGTTAAGCTGGCTCTGGTGGGTGAAACATGACAGGCAGGTATCATCTGGCAGCTCCTGCCATGGCTCTGTCCACTACAGCACTGCTCCTGCCACTGAAAATGTCTCTGCTCAAGTGTGAATATGGTGCACAGGCAGCAATGCAGGTGTAAGTTGTATCTAATAATTAAAGAAAAAAAGAGTGATACACTAAGAGATCTATACATACTCAATTATTTTTCTGTACTTAAGTAAAGAGAAATCCTTTTTCAGAAAAAAAAATTCACTAGGGTTTTACAATCACTCTTAAACTATCTACCTTAAATAATGTAGTTTGAACACACAAGTGAGTCGGGCAGTAAACGAAATCAACAGTAAATCCAGGGAGCAATTACTTGTTAAAGTCTAGTTATATGAGCTTAAAAATGTGTTGAAAAGAAACATATTTGTTTTCATGTCCTACACAATTCATCTTGCCTTAAAAACTTAGAATATAACAAAATTTTGTAACAAGCCACCAGCATCCGTAGAGAAAAGCAGTCTTATCCAGAGATATCGTCCTTTTCTACCAAGTCTTATGTCTGGTCTTGTACAATCTCTAAGCCATTTTTGTGCTACAGAAAGAAAAACTCCTGCAGTACTGAAAATTGTAAATAAGGCTGTCATTTGAGCACTGAAATGAAGAGAAAATATTTCAAGCTTGTTTCATATTGTCCTAATGAAGTGTGTTTTGTAATTTAAAATAATGAGAAAAACTATGCAGTTTAGGCTGAAGACTGATTCCCAGAGATTACATTTGATTCTCAATTCCAACTCTGCAACCTTGGGAAATACAACTTAATCTTTTTACTTAGATCTCACTGTAAACTGCTTTATAATAGTTCACTTAGGATTCATCCATCTTACCAGTGTTTTGTGGTAATTAGCTGGACAAAATACACAGAAAAAATGAAACAAAATCCCAAAATGATAAAGTGAACCTTATGAAAGGATATAAATGACACATATCTTCACTTTCAAAGTTCTCTTCAAGATACTTCATCTTCACAGTAAAAAACCCAGCCTTGACTTTGAATTCAAGGTTGATTGAATTTCATCACAGTCCCAACCTTCCAGATCCTGTTAATTCAAATTATTAATTGGCAGATAGCCAGAAGAAGCAGGGGAGGGGAAATCTAATTTTTGCATGTACTTAGACAACCAAAGATTCCCTTTACAACTGCTTATCTCCATATTCCCTCTGTTCATCTTCCAAGAAAGCAACAAAATAAGAGCAGAGCACTCTCTCAGTAGAGGAGAATAAAGTGCTGAAAGTATAATCCATTTTCCAACAACTGCAGAAACACACATTCTTGCCTTTTTTGCTCTCCTTGTTTTCATCACTGGTATTAGTAGTTATTCTTTAGCTGCTGCACAATATGGCAAGTCCCTCTGACAGGAGATGTAAAGCCAAAGCCTCTTTCCTAAAGAACTTTCAGTTAAAGATCTTGACTAAACCCACTGGAGCTATTAAAGGGTGAGACTTTATGGCTTTCAAGTGAAGCAGGGGCATGACCATGTTCCTGAGGTACTCAGAGAACCTCACTGCTTTCAGCTCTAAGGAAGGCATAGTTTATAAGGAAGAAGAGGAGGGATGCAGGAGGTTACACGTAAGTGCACAAAAAATGGGTTTATCCAGTTTCTAAGCTCGCTCTTTCTTATGTCACATCCCACAATTATTTTTGCCTTTTCTCATTTCTTCGTTATGCTTTTAAAACTTCCCTATTTCTCCTTAGGGTTTGGGGTATTCAGAATGAAGGTTATTTTTATGCTGGGGTGGCTGAAACTTTGCAGTTTTCTATTTCCAAGACACAGTTGACTAAACTTGGCAAAATTTACAGTATCTGCTGAAATCAACACCTGACTTCCTCTATCCCAAGTAGAATTAATTAGACAACTGACAGTAAAATAAAAGAAAAAAAGAGAAAAAAAGTAAAAGATATGATGATCACTGTCATCTGCCTACTTTTGATATCACTCACTTTTTACTGCTACCATTGAAAGAGTGAATGGTTGAATCTGAAAATATTTGTAGCATAAAAAATACACAAAAATTCATACTCCATTTTTACAGGTTATGTAGGTAATAGAAGAGCTGGAGCTAAAAGCAGTATGTGCAATAAAATAATCATTTAGATTGGAAAAGACCTTTAAGATCATGAAGCTGAAGTGTACAATAATGGTATTCATACACCTCGCAATTTGTTCCTTGCTGAAACCCCTGTAGACACCTGACAGCCAGAAGCTGGAAGCCTGGGGTGTCCCAGCTGTCACCACAGTGCAGGTGACCCCAGGAGGCTGCAGGACACTTAAGGAATGGTAGAACTCCACTGTGGGGAGCTCAGCCATGGCTGGGCAGATTTAATACAGCACTGTGGCCTCGCTGGCCAGGTTTTGCACTTCTTGATGTATGGCCTTCAAAGCCATTTGAACAAATGGTGTTACGGACTTGGGATTTTATGCTGCTCTTCATTGTATTATTCCCATAGTCCATGGGAATAAAATTGACTTCAGGAAACCAAAGGTCAACCTGTTGCAGTTTTTTTTCTTGCACATTACTGCTAATAAGAAGTTGTGTCAAAGTGAAATTAGCTCTAATTTGCAGGGACAATGCTTCAATACTCCTTTTTGCAGTGTTGTTACCATAGATATGACCAGCTGTATCTGACCAAAACTTATTCAACCATTTGTCTGTTTCGTAGGGAAGGTGAGTTAGATCTGAGTGTCTTTTATCAGCATGGGCTATGGCTAACAGTCAAAAATGCAGCAAACACTCCCTTGTCACCATGTGCACCAGCACCAGTATTTGGGGGAGATATTCATATATGAAAGACACCTGAGCTAGAAGCCATGCTCTTACTTTCCAAAATGTGTATGCAAATTCAAAGCCATAATTTAGCCTTTAACATAATCAAATACCCTTTAAACATGAGGGGAGTAACAGTTGGTTTCAATAGGCTCAACATTCAACTCGAATCATTCAAAAGACAGTTCACCATTAAGCACAGCACACAGAAAACCATTTTGCAATTGCTCCCCTTCCTCCCAATTCTTTATGTATTCAGAAATACTTCAACTGTCCTGCCAGCTCCAAGAGGTAAGTAATTTCACTTGGAAAAAAGATGCACCCTGTCAACCCCTTTGCAAGCCCCAGGCTTCTGCAAAATCCAGTCCTATCTGTACTACATACAGCAAGCAATCACATCTTGCTTTAAGTCTTGACCTCATCCTTTTACCTCTGTTTCAGCTTGGTGGGCCTAATTTAAGTAGTGATTTACTAATTAGATGAAAAAGCATTAAAAATGTCTGCAAAACTAATCAGGAATCAAGTCCCAGTGACTACTGCACCTTCAATCACCTAATTTCCATAGCTGCCAGATCAAAGGTACTGCAGATGGCACAGACTCAACAGCAGAATTCAAACCTGAGGGTGGATTATTGACAACTGAATGCCACTGATGAGTAAACCACAACTAAAAATGACAGCTTTTCAAATGCGCAGGGGAAGTAAGAGGTTCATAAGAATTCTTCTAATAAAAGCAGTTCTTTTCTGCTTCCAAGTCTGCTTAGTTCACATTCACTGTACTGATCTGGTATAATACAACTGGGGATGGGGGAACACCGTATCAACTGGTTTTATTCCAATACTGGGCTGAAAAGCCTATTAATTATGCGAGATTACACACCATCCGCAGGAAACGACTGCTGCTTTCAAGTGTTTGATTACTATGGGAAAAGAGTAACTGTGCTTTTAAAGCAATGCTGCAACAACTTCTTATGTATTGTCTATTATCCAGAAGGAAATGATGTAATTCTAAGGGCAGAATGTTAATCTTTATCTGCTATATTGGTTAAAAATACTACATGGTAATGAAAAGCTAATCTGCATTGTTCAAAACAAAACTAAGAGTGGCTAAATTAATACAACTGTTCAGATGACAAGGTACAGTATACGATAAACTGTCGTTCGTTTTAGGCTGTTTTATGCTGAGTTTTTAGGCCCAGATAATACAAAATACTACAGCAGGAAAACATGATCACAGATGTATGAATTTATCTGTTTTACCAGTTCAATTCCAGTTGAAAGCAGTTTAAATGAGCTTTGATAATGAAAGGCGATGGGAGCAGATCAAATGGTGCAAGTGATTTGATTAGCTCCCTGCTAACCATCACGGGTAGATTTAATTTAGAACGGCGCGATCACGTCTGACTGTGGCAAACAGCTCTGCACCGGCTTCCCGAGGTGACACCTTCATAGCAGGGAGACAGATCTGCTGTATTTGCAAGGCTTTTAGGAAAATCACCCATTTTAACCTGCTGGTTTCTCCTCAAGACAAGTTTTATAAATAAAGAGAATGATCCAAGTTTCTAGAACACTAAGAAATCACAAAATTAATAAAATCTGCTGTGACAACTCTCTCCGAAGTCACTGAAAACTGTAATTAAAATTATGTAAACAAGCCCTGGGGCTGACTTTAGTAGTTAACCTGAGCAACTGGGACAAAGCCACAGCAAAAGCCATATACCTGAAAGATTTCATCAACAAATCTATTCCAGGAGTAACAGACTTGCCACAGTACCAGAAATTTTATTTCCTCCATCCCCGCAAAAACAAGGCCACTCCTATTTTGCTCTCTCTTTCAAAGGGACATACAATTCTTCTGGTGCATACCAACAATAGTTTAAATCAGTACAAATGCAATCTCATTTGTCCCCAATATTCTTGTGTCAAAATATTAGGAACACAAAACATAATAAAATTCATTACCTGTCAATGAGTTCTTAATGCTCACTCTCTTGTGAAATCCTAAACCAAACCTGACTTAAGAGAAAACACATGCCAAGAGGCTGGACTCCAACAAAGCTGACATACTCTTTATCCAAGGTGCTGTATGAAAGGCAAGAGCATGCACTGGTTACAGGACAGGTGACCAAAGCAAGAAGAGAGCTCTGAGAGATATGGCACCACAAAAGCTTTGGGGAATGATTGAAATAATACCCACAAGATAAATCAAAACTCTGTGTAAGGAGATTTTGCAAATTCTCAAAGCACAGTTTTGATGAAAAAAGTTAATATAAAGAAAGATTGTTAGTTTATGGGAAAAAAAAATAGGGAGAAGAGTTGGAAGATTTGTATTTATACAAAACTGGTAATAGGCAGTAACAATAGGCTGAATACCAAGGCTTTTTTCCCCTCATTTTTTGACTTCAGCTACACTAGCTAATCAAACAACTATAGAGAAGAGAAATTCAGGAGATCCCCAGGCTTAGGCCTCCCAGCCAGGGTTGCCAGACCATTCCCTCCTTCTCTTTCACTTAACTTCCCTGACCCAAGTGCATCTACTGATATCATTCCTTGGAGCATAATTTTCAGATTGATAGCACCACAAATAGCTTTGCTTCCTTGACTTTTGCTGCTCTGGCCTAGGGTTATTATTTTAAAAAACAATACAGTATTTGTTACTTTTCTTTTTTTTAATGATCTTTGCACAGTTTTAAACACCTACTCATGGGGAGAATTTTCACTCTTTGAGCTTGCAAAGACTGTATCTATTAACAGACTTCCAAAACGTTATCTGATTAGGTTAAATTCAAAAGATTTGGGCTTACTCGTAAGCAGATAATTTACAAAGATCTATCAGTATATCTAGGGAGAAATCAAATGCATGCATACATTACAAGGAAAAAACAGCTTCTCCAATTTACTACTAAACAACGATTTATCAACTCAAATAGTTTAAAACAGAGTCATCCAACTATGATTAATAGCTCAACATAAACCTAGAGCTCTTTAAAAGAAGGAAATGAACAAAATATTGGAATGAATCATTTATCTGGAAATGTTTCAGGCAATGTTTTGTGAAAACATGGCTGGAAAGACATCATGTCATTTCAGATACCAAGTTTAAACTTAGTCATATTTTAACACAGCTGAACTTTTGACTCAAAAAATAAAGAATTTGCAAAAAAAGCCATGAAACTAGAAGTGCAAAATGAGATTATTGTTCTAAAACCTGAAGTAATTTATTTTAAAACATGAGATTAATTTACATTTGAAGTCAAATTTTGAAGCAAATTATTGAGCCTTAAATGACCAAAGATATTTAATATCTGTGTTCATGGAATGAAATCACATAACGAGCAAGAAGGCACTGTTGTGTAAGGCCATATTACAATGTTTATTCAAAAAGGTGCACTGCACCTTTCTTTTGTGCCAGTAAAATAACAATTATTTTTGTATAATGATGCTCTATTTTTAATACAGAGGAAAATATTAATCTCAATGTCAACTCCTTGCTACATCTTGATCTGGAACAGTATTTCTGAACTAGCAGTCCAGAAACTGCCAATAACTACTACGGTAGGAATATTTCTTCACACAGACTGCTGTTTTCCTAATATCATCAACTGCACTTAATGGAACATACTCTAAACACACATTTTGAGATAAACCACCAAGAACATAACATTTCCTTGATGCATTTTGCAGTTGTAAGAGGCAGAACTGGTTACTAAAGTACCTTTGCTTGGTGGCAAAAGTACACTAAGAAGCTGTAAAATGCAACTGGAAATAAATTTTAAGTTCATGTTTTACATATTAAAAGTTTTTCATAATTGTCTATCTAGACAAAAGTATTACTAAATGTGTGACATACTACATACATATAAAATTAAAAGACTAAAGACACCTGATACATAGTGTAAAGAGTTCAGCATAGAAGTTAAAGAACTATTTGAAGGCCAGTGACCTAATGGGAAGTTTTAATTGTTTGGGCTTTTCCCAGCATCTTACACAAAGCTAACCTCAGGTTTTGCTTGGCACTTTATAATTCAATGAAGAGAGAAAATGTCTAGCCAGAGTCCCGGACTCACTTTAATCAGTAAGAAAGATGCCAGTGGCCTCAAACCAGCTATTACTAAAAAGGACGAGTATACAGTACAAACTTCAAAGCATGGTGTCATTGCCATTGTGTTTACAGAGTTCTCTGAGTCAGACTGGCATTTTTTTCTGTGTTGCAGAGAAACAAAAATATCTTATAGTTTTAAAATTAGTTTTACAATGTTGAATGTAATCATCCTTTAAACATACAAACTAAAAAAAAAAAAATTCTCTATCAAGGAATGTAAAAATTATAAAGGTGAATCATTATATCCAGAAACCTTGATTACAGGGGGAACTAAGTAGGGACTAGAGAGAAATTATTCTACATTTCCTTGATCAGAGATATACAATCATGCTACAGATGAAGGCAGCTATGATTGATTACTCTGTTTATTAGGACTGCAAGCTGGTTAGATAAAAGGGAAATTAATTTGTGCATGCATCAGTTGAACTAAGCTTATTTAAACTGATTTAGGTTGACAATAAACACAATTCATGTTACAGACATTTGGGATGCTTGCTAAATTACATTGTAGCTCACAGGGCAACCAACAAAAAAATGTTAACCATTCCAGATATGAAAAAAATTACAAATCCACTTTGTTCTATTACAATGGAGAGGTTTGGGAGAGTGCCTTCCCTGTTCCACTGATATTTTCTGAGTAAGTGCCATCCATATTAACCCAATCTCCAGAACCATTTATTAGGAGAAGATACAGCACTATACAACCCTGGGTAGCCATCTCACGTGTGAAGGTCTGAACACAGCAGAGATTATTCAAAGGCTATGGGCAAATCAATAAAAGACTATTTTGAGACATACTGCACAAATGGTGGCACCAGTGTAAAACTAGGTGCGCTGCATCTGTTTGCCTCTGCTCCTTATCTGGAGTTTACTGTCCCTGACAGCTGAACAAGAACTAAAAACACAGCTGAACAAGAGCTAGAGACCGACTGATCTCTCATTGCATTCTTTAAAGTTAGAATATCCTGGTTGTTTTAAGAGACTTCAGTAAGAGCTGGCTGGGAATGGACTTTGCACTAAAACAGTTGGGAGACTCAAGTGCTCTGCTTTTGAAGCTCAGGTGTGAGCTCTGTGATACCTTAAATCACCTCAGCTTTTTCTGTGGTGATCACTCACTCTCCAAATATGCCACTACAACAATTTTACTTATCACTGTATTCACATTTGTGAAAAAAAAACAAGCTTGGACCAAGGTCCTTGATTACAAAGCCAAGTATGAACCTGTGACCTCAGTACATAAGTAAAAACACAGCATCAGTGACGACATGTTTGCAAATCCATTTTGATTAACTATACCTGAAATATCTCCAGTTTACACCAAAGAACTACACCTTAACTCTCACCACTACATTACATTGACTTTTTAAAAAAAAAAAAAAAATTATTTCTTTTCATTTACAGCATTTAGAATGAAGACTAGACAGTAAAATATCAGGTGAAAATGTTCACAGGCTGCTTGAAGATGGAATTTCTTCTGAAATTAACTGATGTTAATCTGTATATTGGGCACACATTTTTAGCATGTACTATCTATATAACATTATGTTTATCCATAAGTTATATTCATGTTCCATTAAATCAAAGCAGTTCAGATAGGAACAAGGTCATACAAAAATGGAAATGGAAATACAGATCCTGTATATCTCCAAGGCTTAATTAACAACTTATTGAAAAAACAATTATATTACCTGTCCTGTTTCTGTGTGGGATGGCTGCATGAGACATTCAGATTATTCAGGAGCATGTTTAACTAGACTGCCTGTAGCAATTCCATTTCTACACCATGATGTGGTAAAATAATTCAGTTTAAAATAAAAGCTTTGTTTGAATCAACCTTTAAAAAGCAGAAAGTCCTATTTGTCTTCAGAGGAAAATGATCCTAGCTCTGTTTGGGAAGTGGCTGATTTACTGCACATACATAGTCCCTCATTACAGGCAATTGCAGAAGGCCCTGTGTCTCTGGAATGTGCTACACACAGTGTGAGCATGGCACCTGTCCAAGGAAACACCTGAGCTCCCAAGAGTGCTGCAGCCCGAGCTGAATTCACTGACCTGGGCACATTTCTGCAGTTCTGCCCAGACAAGTTAAGCAGACTTTGGGTGGATAAAAAAGCACTGTTGACCTATGTGAAGTCTTTGCTGGGCAAACTCAGAGGAGCAGTTTTGGGCGAGGCAGAGCTCCACTTCCCCATCCTTGTGGCACGGTGTTTGCTCATGAAGGTATGAACCTTTCACATCAGCTGGCACTCCAGGTGAACTAAATATATACTTATTAGTGACTACAACAAAAATTGCCTTTTCCCATGTTGCATATCTATTATTAGCACTTTCAAGTGACTGGCACAGTGAATATGGTATCATGATGTGCTCTACGAATCAAATAGCAGAGTATGGGATTATCACAGCTGAGTCCTATGCAGTCTGAGCTATGCCTTAAATTATCACCTTAATTAGTTTAAAAATCAAAGGATAAGGCATTTTGCCACCTCATTTTGAATGCTAACATCCTCTTTACTATCATTGAAAACCTTCCTCGAAACCTTAGCTGTGCTAAAGAAAAAAGATTAAAAAAAAAGCACAATAATTTTATTCCACTATCAGTAGTGTAAAACCATACTGTGCAAGAGAAAGGCTCAAAGCAAGTCTCTCAGAATTTAGCCATGACTGGAATAGTAGTTTCATCTCTCCACCACAATGTAAAATACACAAGTTCACGTTCTAGCTACATATACTTTTTTCTGACTTGGTTGATAGCCCAAAAAGTACTAATTAATATTTCATGAATAAAATCAGAGTTCATTTAACCGCGATTCACCAAGCAGCAAGAGAAGTACCAGGGATTATATAAATAAAGCTCTACTTGAGCCATGAAATGGCTGCAAATTTAAAGAATGTTCATGTTATTTTAAAATATGCTTATTAAAAAAAATATTATTTCAACAGTTCACTGTTTTTCAGTGAACAGATATGATGCAGATATATGAGACTTTTAAGAATAACCACTCTATGAATAGTGAATGCTAAATAGTCAAGAGGAATAGTTCCTGTGTACACCCAGGTGCAATATTATTTGATAACAATACTTGAAAAATAATGTTAGAAAACAAAATCAATACAGAGTTTATTAATTAAACCTGAGAATTACAAAGAACATTGTTTAAAAGCAGTTTGATTTTCTAGCCCATGAATTTAATTGACCAATAAAATTATTTGGTGGGATCAGGTACCAACAGCAACTTTTGTTAACATACAGAAAGTCTCTGCACCCTATGCCTGTGCAATATCACTTATAAAGTTCTAAATAAACTGAAACAAATAATTAACAATTAGTAATCGTAAAAAAATTATAAAAGCTGTTATGGAACAGTATGCATGGGTGTATTATGGTACTTTTCAGAATCATGCATTGGCAAGCAAACTTTTTGATTATAGTTTCTCTTACTTTCTTTGTATAAAATGCAGTGCTCTTATGCAAAAAAAAAAGACATGTATTTCTTCAAAATAAAATATCTTAGTGCTAACTTATGTATAACGGAACATTCTTCTCAATCACATGAAATGAATACTTCTGAAAAAATACTGTTCTGGAAACTTTCTAAAAAATAATGAAAATTTTCTTATATTAGTTTGTGCCTCTGCACTTCTACCAACAGTCACAACTTGCACTACCACATTTCATTTGTGACATTCCTAAACTGCACCTATTCCAAGCTCTCTGAACAACAGAAATCTGCTGATATGCTGATGCATTTGAAGTATCTTCCACTACATCCTATCCATCTTGTTCTTAAATTCAAAGTAACTAATTCATACAAGAAACATAAAACTAGAAAAGGGTGACCTGTTTCTTCGGAGGTATCATATGCATACACCTACTTTTCCTACTTTTTCAAATTGAACTTCCCCAACCTTTCATTTTTTGACATCTAATTTCACCTCATCTCTTTGCTTCATCTTGTTTTTTACAAGGTTATCTAGTCAAAATACTATAATTCCCTGTGCATTCATACAACACACATGATCCTGATAAAACTGACCTCTTATCATTGTCACACCTATCATACCATTAACAGTTATCAATAGTTATCATTCTAACTGCTGGAGAGATCTCCACTAAGAGCCAGACAAAGGATATAGAAGATGGTACTCTACATTATTAGCCCCATTATTTCTCAAAATTACTGTTAATTCAGGATGTCAAGGTCTTGAACTCATATAGATAACATGCTAGCGGATCCCAACTGTTGGCAATTTGAGATAAAGCAAACCACCAAACCATATCACAGAACTGGATGATTTAAGTATGTATTTGTAAAACACGAAAAGAACTATGAAGGATGTTCATATGCGACAAGTAAGCTAGAAATGCTATGCAGTCAGTAGTAACTCATCAGGCACTCCCAAATTTCACTGCTAGAATACATACTGAATGCACAGGCCCAGAGTGTAATTACCAGTTTAGTTAATAGCAAGTATGGAAGTTCATTAGCCCAGCAAACTAGAGAAAAATACTGCATTTGGGAGAAAGTACAAGGGTAAAAATGTGGAGAACTCTCCCTACCCCACTGCCACAGGGACCAAAGGTAATTATTAAATAGTCCAAAAAAAGGCAACCTGTGGCAAAAAAAATTATACTCTCATTCTGGGTTAAGGGTGTAATTAGCTTGAAATACAGATTACACTTTAAAAGCCAAGGAAATTAATTCTAATAGGAAAATCTGGGTAATTGAAACAGCACAAGACCTCCAACTTGGGATTCATGTTTTAAAGGAATACAACCATGCTACACAAAAAAACCCAAACAATCAACATATATTTTCTTCTAAGCAGAAGAAAAGCATTTTTAGAGATAAAGAGGCCATTAGTAACCAAAAGGAATGTTAAAAGACAACTTTAAATTAGTACACTGCGATGATTTGTGCCTTAAGAGTCTTAAAAATGTTTGTGAGAGGATCGTTTCAATGATGTTAATTTTCAATACATTTTGGAGCACCAGAGAAATTCAGTAAGACTGCT
Source organism: Aleadryas rufinucha (assembly GCA_013397815.1). Taxonomy (NCBI): domain Eukaryota; kingdom Metazoa; phylum Chordata; class Aves; order Passeriformes; genus Aleadryas; species Aleadryas rufinucha. Next base: position 109,160 of record VZTH01017695.1, on the reverse strand, counting down.
GCTAGCATTTTCTGCCAATACTTGAGGATGGTAAGCAGTATGAGCTCAGTAATTACAGAGCTCTATGTCATTACTTATCTAAGGCAAAATAACCACCAAACTGATAAACGATAAATTCACTGGGAAATTACATGAACAAAACTGATGCCAGTCAACACCATTTTAGAGAAACTTGCTAAATAAAATAGAGAATTTTATTTAATCACCTGATAAAGTTACAAACTACGGTCAGCAGACGTTATTCCATAAATGAAACACACAGACTTTCGAACGGCATTTACCTCACAGACACAAAACTCAGAGTAAGAAATTATTATCAGTATCATCAAATGTGATCAAGATTTAGATATGAAAAAGTAGCTATCAACAGGAAATAATAATTGAAAAACTGCTCTACATTCCTCCAATAGAATCATCCAGTACTCACTCAACACTATTTAAGAGTATCATCAATGATACTAAAGAGCCAAGTAGAGCCAAGTGGACTTGTGTAGCAAGAAAGAAACAATGCAGGTAACACCCAGAAAATATATACAATCCTAATGGCATAGAAACAACTCAACAGAAATGCTGGTGAAGCCTGACAACAAAAGGGAGTAATACATCTTCCACACATGTAAGTGCGTAAGACCAGAGATACTACTTTAGTTCACAGCATTAGTGGTACTGGAATAGTGAATATAGCTAAATAGTCCCTGCACTGGTTTCCCAAAATGGCAAAGATTTTGTTCATTCTCTATAATTCACCAAAAGAGGGGAAGAATTCCGTACCTTCTTAAGATATAAACCAGAATGCCCCATGTGCTGCTATTAGCACAGAAACTCGTGTGGAAAGAGCACAGCAGCCATTTGAAAATGCTGCAGAGAACCAATCAATGTTACATGAGCACAGAAACTCTCTGATACACTGCAGGAGAATAAGTTTGCTCAGGCTTAAAGTTAGAGCCCAGGAAGTACTGATGTAGGTACAGTGGCAAGACAGATCTTACTGCTGACGTGTTTTGGGGTTCTTTCCTACCATACAAAGCCACTTAAAGAATTGTACAGTACTTCTTTGTTTTGCTTCTTCAATCTGTAGCTTAAAAACCAACCCTGAACAAATGCAGACTTTATGTCAAATGCCTCTGTTTGAGAGAGCTGGACTCCTATAGCCTTAAGTGACAACACTGGTAAAGTCCATCATCATGTATGTGCACAGGACCTGACTGCCTGGGTGACTTCACCAAGGAAAAACCTGACAGGACAGGGAATGGCGTGCTGGAGGTGAGCTCTTCTTTGGCGATTCCTTTTGGCTTACCTGGTCGTGAGACCCTTGAGCTGCTGAATGCTGCTCCTCGCAGGCTGCTGTCAAGAGTCTGGGGGTTTGAGTTACCATGGAGATCACCGCATCTGACAGCTGAGAGGGCTGCAATGAGAGACAGAGGTACCCATCATGCCAGTGTCCATCACCTCATCAAAACACAAGCACCTGACTCCTTCTGCTTTTGGCATTCAGCAAGGTCTGAGCTCCCAGATTAGGAGTTTGGCTAAACCTTAAGGGGAAAAAACCCAATATCCATCACCAAAAGAATTAGAGAGGTGAAGGCAATCCTCAGTGACACACAGCATTTCAGCACTTTGCAAAGCCATGCCCTTTTTCAGGAGCCTGGAAGGATCCTAATATACCATCAGCTTGGCTCAACAATTTTCAGCCTCTCTGGTCAAGTATAACAGCAGCAAGCAATTCACCCAGAACCACTGCTGAGCATAGGACTGAAATGCCAGCGCACTCCCTCAGAACGATGGGACACACGAAAGTGCTCCCTCAGAAACCTTCCAGTGGGAACTGATTGAGCATCACCTCTGTGCAAGAAATAAGTAGGCAAAAGAAATCACTTTCTTAAATGTTTTTGGGGCAAGGCTGAAGGCAAGCATTTATGAAAATCAAACATGAAAGACAGCCTGGCATTCTTCTGCAATAATAAACCTATTTGCAGACTTTTCCATGCCTGCCAAAAAGCACGATGAGTAAAGCCTTATTTCTTATTTCCTTTGCCATTCGAGCACCACGTATATTGACTAATTTTCTATTCTTCCATTTCAATCCTTAAGTCTTATGCTCCATTTTTGTCTACATAATTTAATAATTAAATGCTTTAAAGTGAAATGAGATATTCACTGGAGCCTTTTAAAATTAATTATCCTCTTCCACACAAATGTCTGACAGCTTTTAAAACTATTGTCCTGGTTTTGTCTGGGATAGAGTTAAATTTCTTCCAAGCAGCTGGTACAGTGCTGTGTTTTGGATTCAGTATGAGAGTAATGTCAGTAACACAGTGATGTTTTAGTTGTTGCTGAGCAGGGCTTACACTGAGTCAGGACTTTTCAGTCTCCCGTGCTCTGCCAGTGAGCAGGTGCACAAGAAGCTGGTGGGAGCATGGCTGGGACAGCTGAGCTGGTCTGGCCAATCTGTGCCATACAATGTCACGCCCAGTATATGAACTGGGGGGAGCTGGCTGGGAGGGGCTGTTCACTGCTTGGGGATGGGCTGGGCATCGGTCAGCAGGTGATGAGCAATTGTACTGTGCACCACTTGTCCTTTTTGGTTTTTATTTCTCTCTTTTGTTTTGTTATCTCCCTTTTAATCATTATTATCTTTATTAATATTATAGCTAGTATTATATTTTACTTATTAATTACTTATGTCCACTATTAAACTCATCTTATCTCAACACATGGGTTTTACTTTTTTCCGATTCTCCTTCCCATCCCACTGGGGTGGACAGGGGGATGGAGCAAGTGGCTGTGTGGTACTGACTTAGCAGCTGAAGTTAAACCACAACAGCTGTACATTAAGTATCATTTTAAGATATAATCAATTTAATAGATAACATATTTAAACACATCATCAGGAAATGCTTTCATAAATCCAGTCCTAATTCTCAGTCTGCTGTACTATAGCATGTTCTCATTTACTTCACTATGAGGTAAGTACACCATCTAACCAAATACAACTACTCACTTCAGAAAGAGTTACATCTATCCTAATCGGAGATGAATGACTACACAAGGGACAACATTTGCCTATTGAAGCATCACAAACTATTAGCAATACATCAGCTGGACATCCACAGTTTTTCTGAGTTAGTCTACTGAATGCACATAAATCGTCATCTATGTGGCTATGTATCTAATTACCTGTCTAATTCTCAGGTGGCATTCTGAGCTGACTGTTCTCATCTCTCTTTTTTTTTTTTAAATTTTAGAATCATTGACTGGTTTGGGTTGGAAGGGATCTTAAAGATTCTCTCGTTCCAACCTCCTGCTGTGGGCAGGGACACCTCCCACTAGACGAGGTTGCTCAAAGCTCGGATGAAACCTGGCCTTGAGCACTGCCAGGGTTGCAGCATCGACAATTTGTCTCCCATCTCATTTTTTCTGTGGAGCATGTTATGTTTATGCAAAATACAATATACTCAAGAAGCATAACTGTGTGTAAATATAAAATCTGAAATTCCAGGCAACAATTAGAGGATTTCCCATGTCTTATGGCAAAATTGTTAAGAACATTATTATACTAAAATTATGTCTATTCAATACTCTGGCATTATGCTATGCAACAGTACTATCACATACTGAGGCTGCTCTCGTGTCAAATACCAGGGAAATACCTGGTGCATCTGGGCTGAAGGCTTCTGCAAGATTCATGGAGTTTAAAAGACACTGTAGAATACCAGACACTCATACTGTAGCACTGTGGATGAATCAGGGTTATTGAAGAAATTCTATTAATGATTTCTGTCATAATTATACTCATAAACTAGTTGGGTCATGTTTTCATTTGTTCTGTTTACAAATCTTATAAACTGGATCACTGGTGGTTTCTATCAGTGACAGGATCACTTAAAGGCTATTCACCTTGCCACGATGCTACACAGGCAGGAGGCATCAGTGCAGGCAGCACTGGTAACACAGGCCGGAAGAGCTAATTACATCCTTTGGTAAGACCAGCTTTGGTTACCTTGCAAGACAACTTTTTGGCAAGTACTAGCTCTCTACTGAAAAAGTAAAAAGCAAAGTGAAAGAGACATATCAGGGGTGAAAAGATATGATTATTATTATTTTATTACCTATAAGTGTCAGTGAAGCTTTATCACCCTTACGACTGGGTGAGAGCATACATGTATTGATGATTGCAATAATCATATGCTATCATATGCCCCTACCCACAATGTTTTACTCAACAACAAGAGTTTCTTCAAATCCGATTTCATACAGAAGTAAATAATAATATGAGCTTTGAAATAAACAGTAGGCAAAGACAAAAATGTTCTTTTAAACTTTCATTTGTAATATTAGCATTACAACCTATCATTACTTACAACAGGATAGGGCCGTCATAATTTACAAAGAAATTGAAAAAAAATCCATCACGAGAGATCACAGATTATAGCTGCAAAAGTGATTAGAACAGTGTAGAAAGTACTTTAATATGAAATGTCTGGAGAGTTCCACTGGTATAGTTTATTACAAAAAAAAAAGATGGATGACCTAATTACAGCATCTAAGTATTTTCACTGGGAGAATATACAAAGTACCAGCTTGCTTGTTAATAGCAAAGGGTTTGCACAAAACAAATCAGCATCTGGAAGCTGACAAGAAATTCAAATGAGAAATAAAGCACATGCTTTTCATCACCTGTGACTAACCATTAGTGTAACTATCACAAGGAGAATGCAGAGATTCTCCATTTGTTGACGCCAAGCTTTAGTGGAACTTTCCCAGAAGATGAATTTTTGTGAAAACACAAGATATCCTGCAGTCATACAGAAGTTGCTGTGTTTCATACAGATAGACAAAGTCTGCAATACAGAGAAAGGGAGGTTAGGTGATGTAGTCATTCTTTCCTGCTCATAAATTAAATATATTATGATCAAAACCAATTGTCTGGTTTTGTAACTAAAGCACTGGGTGGTGGGTGATGAGCACTGTGCTTGCTGAGCTGCTGGTGCAAGCAAATACTTAGCGACATACATGTGCATATATACACACATACAGTGAGAGAAGGAGTGTGCGATCGGGCCGTGTGGAGTCAGACAACTACAGCCATCCTTCCAGAGACAGGTGGACTAAATTCTGCTGGAATAATACTCTGACTTCCAATGTAGGAAGCTTACTCTGTCCTCCATGAGCCAAAAGGACTCAGTCACAGGAGAGTGGTAGCAGGAGCTCTCTTCACCCTTCTTAAAGGGTCATTTAGGGCATCAGTCAGATGACTGAAGGCAGGCAATACAAATGATGCTCTCTGAATCTGTGCATGGAGCAATAAATAACAGTGCTTCACGTTATTAACTACTTGCCAGTCCCATCCCTGTGGACAGTAAGCTTTCTGGGCAGAAAAACCTTATTGGGGTATTTAAGTGGGTTAGCCAAACAGCTCCCCAGCTTAGCTAAAATCCAGAAACAGTTTGCTCTCAGCTCTCTCCTTACAACAGCAGTCTCACTCAGGGCACACAAATAACAGTCTTCTTGCAAAGGGAAAATGGAAGAAGAAAAGGAGATAAAAACAAGTAATTGCCTAAAGGTTACATTGGTGTCACAGTGAGCAAGCTTTAAAATTTCACCCCTTTAGCAAAGGCTAGGAAAGCTATTGGATGTGTCAATTTACCTTGTGTTGGTGCTGTTGCTAATCTATGGCTTGGGCTGCTAAGTCATCAAGAAATGTAACCATGTTTAAACATCAACCAAAAATAAAAATTAAAAAAATTCTTTCATTTTTACTAATTGTAAATTTGGTACACACAAAGGTTTGACTTTGGATTTGCACTATGTTTGAAAACACGAAAGTCAACCTATGCAAATACGTTCATCAAGCTCCTTATCTCTGAGCTCCTCCACTGGACACAATCTCTGTGAAGCAAAACCATGGAAAACCCTGGCACCACCTCCCATGCAGGCAGTTGATGAATGAAGTAAGTCACCAGCCCCCCTACGACTGTCCCCAGTGCCAGTTTAACTAAAGAAAAGAAACGAGGCCTTTCCAGCCCGTCCCCACAGCTCTGGCCAGGGCAGGGCAGAGGACAAGCCCCGTGTCAGGGACAACCTGCACAGCACCATTTGCACTGAAAACTCAGTGAGGGGATGTTCCTCAAAGAAGGGCTGAATTTGGTGCTGCCTGTAGTGGGCCACAGGCAAAACAGTGCATTTATCCTCTGCTTCATATGTACATTTCCTTTCAGAGGTACTTGAGCGACTTCAGGAAACTGAAACTGGGGGCCAGATTTATAGGAGGCACTTGAAATTACCAGCTGGGCATGTGGCTGGGGTAAGGGCACCTAAATAGTACAGCAGTTTTACTCTTGATTTAAACTTGGAATAATCAGTCACATCATTATGGAACATGTTTTAGTGAATTCTACTCAATTCCTTTAAATACGTTTCGCTGCTTAAATATTTTTCCAATCTGATTTCTGTTTAAGTACTATTTCTGCAATGTTTCAGCTAAATAATTTTATTTCTTTTTACTAAACAATAGAGATGAGGAGAAACCAAACCAGTGCCATTACTATCCCGTTTCAGCATATTTCTCTTAACTCTTTCATAATGAAAAAACCCCATTAACTGGGTAACTAATTTATTATCCCACTCCCTTCTGGCTTTTAAAGGCACAGGAAAGTTTAAATGCTAAATAGGCCATCTTCAATAGACACTGAATTACAAAAGCAGAAATTTCATTATATCTCTGGAAAAGAAATGCAGGATACCTAGTGCACACTATTTTGCTTTCTTTCAAATTGATAAACAGCTTCAATATTTTCTAACTACCCCTGGTGGAGTATACTATACTATATAGAAGTATACCATGACTATATAGAAGATTCTAACAGGACATCAATAATTATGCCACCCTTCTGCAAAAAATAACCTAAAATGCACTTTCTAAAGCAATTCCTAAAAAGTGTATGAATCAGTGAAGACAACATTCCAACATTTGCCAAACTCCTGCTGATGTGCTGGGGTTTTAGTTTCTTTATGGATTAACATAATGTATAAATACAATCACAGCAGTATAACCACAGCTGTGGCACCCCTGGGGCATGACCAGCAATTAGTCTGTACAAGGATCATGGATAACACTGCAGACACATGGAGCAGAAACCAGGACCATCATTTTCAGCACAACACAACGCAACATAACACAATGTGCTGTGTTTCTCTATCATGCTTCCAATGAGTACCTATGCACTGGAACTGCAATCTCTGTCCAGAAAAACCCACATAATCTCTGAATATTAATGAATTTGCCCTAAGGTCTTATAGAGTAAATAAACAGCAGTTAATGGCTTGCTATGATAAAAATTCCCGCTCTAGACACTTATGTATTTATTATTGCCCCACAGCTGCTTCCTCTAAAGGAAGCTATGAGAGATTTTTATTTTAAATATACCATAGATGAATGCCCAGATTTGAAGTAAACAAAGTCATGAGTCAGTTAAAAATCAGAAAATCAATGTTGAAATAAATCTTCATTATCGTACTAGTGCAAAAACCTTCCCCAAGCTAATTTCTAAGCCAAAGCAACAAAAATACCCTCAGAAATAACCCACGTCTTCCCACAAAAATTTAAAATACTTAAGACTTGAAAGCCTCTCCTCAGGTGCAACTCATAGAGCCTGGGCTGCCCCTTTGAAGGAACTGTCTCAAGGGAAAACAAAACTGCAGGTGGAAAATCTTCTCATGTTTCATCTTAACTAACTCTGTCAAAGCTAGTGGACATCATGAAATTAAGAATTTCAGAAGCACTGCCTTGTTAACTTGGCTATATTATGCTACCCCTTTTACGCAGGCTCCTCCCAAGATAAATTAACTCTCAGCAGCCCAAGCAGTGACTCAATCCAACCAGTCTTAGAGACAGACTGGAACTGATAGCATCAATTCTCAAAATCATTTACCACTGTCAGCACTTTGCCTGCACAAACACTTCGACAGCCTTAGCTTTTTTCTGCTTCAGCTGTGTATGAGTGTAGCAGATATTCTCTCTATCATGTGTAATAGTTTCAGAGACATGAGATACATGAGTTATCTACCATTATTTAACAGGCCAGAACTTTCAGTGATAATAATGGATTTATGAAAAGCTTAGCTGTCAGTAACCAAACCAGGTACCAAGACCGGAAATGCTTACTACTGTAAGAAGATTTTTTGCAGTGTGTGAATGGATTTATGGGGGCTGTGGCCTACAACACAGCAATTCTGATACTTTTTTTTATCAGAAAGAAATGTGAGTATCAAATAGCACAACATTTATTTTACCAACCCTCAGGCAAACCAAATGCCATTTTTCTAATTAACAAGTCCAGATTTCAAAAAAACTCAAACCCCCAAACTTCTCTCTTGACAGTAACTCATGAGATTTCTGCTGAACTTTATAAAACATGAAACAAAACTCATAGCGTCTAGGACTGTTGTGATGGAAACATAAAGAAAGGAGTTTAATTATTAATTCTGTGATAGTGCAGATAGGTGGGAAAGAATTATCCCTTTCAGAAGCATTGCACTGTAATCCTCTCGTTTCTCCATTTAGCTCTACCTCAGGCATAAGCATAGAGGAAGAAACAGGAAAGAAGACATGCAGCCTTCTCCGCACTGCCCGAACAGTCACCACTACCAGATTTAAAAGTGAGTGCAAGCTTAAAAAGAAAGCCACACAATTTTGATTAATTCATGTAACTTCTGCCCTGCGTAGATCCATCAGTCTAACCTAAGAAATGAACTTTCAAGTCTTTGGCCCCCAGTTGTGCAAATACTGCACTGCTTTCAGCGTGCACACCTTGGAGGTGCCCAACTGCAGAGCACTACAGTGGAAGGATCTGCTGTTTCCCACATCTGAATGACCCAAAGTCTGTAGAGTTTTCTCAAGGTGCATCAGTAATGTGAATTGCAGCCCATGGCAAAGACAGAGCCAGTACAATTCTCTTAAACAAGGTTTAGTGTGTGTAGCCAATATCATCAGCTTCATTTTGGATTAGCTGTAGTTTCCAAGAGATTTTGAAGGTGGGATACGATGGGCACTGTGGTAATACAATCTTGATGTTGCAGAGACATCAATAAATGCTGCAAGGGCAGGCTTTAGGAGAAATTACTACAATCAGCTTCAGAGGAACAGTGATGGTAGGCGCTTTGGACATGTGGCATGGGATTGGAGGAACAGCTTGTCCCTAAAGGACCTTTTGAAACTTCGTCTTCGGTGCAACCTCAGCTACACATCACTGTAAGAAGACGTATATATATGGATAATTAATATATTTAAGTCACAATTTTCCCCTTACATTATAGCAATTGTATGAAATGCTCTAGGCTAGAAGCTGCTGAATCAGGAAATGGATCAGAAGCTAACTAAAATGCCTTTCTAGTTATTGATTCCTGCTCTCTGTTTCATGTCAACTTCCTAGAATCCATCCAACACAAGCACGAAAGGGTAATGAGTTTCTGAACCCACACTCTAATAGTGCACACTGCATCAAAGCTTTCAGTAATTGCCTGGATGCTGCTTCCCAGCAGTACTAAACAACTTAAATATAATTAGCTGGAAGCCCTATGGGCTTCATTTCCCCACTGGAACACCTCTTACACTAATCCATTTATCAGGCTGACAGATGACTGAATCACTGGCGCTATGGACCCATTCTACTAATAATATTTCTCAAGCCCACATTTTGGTTTGTGCTTTATTGGGCACATTTTTGCAAAGGAAAAACCAGTGTTAAGAGTGGGGAGAGAATCAAAAGTAACTCATTCATGTCCTCCCAGTACTGACCAATGTTATTTGTTTGATTAGCCCACTAAGTATAAAATGCTAGAGCTATCAGACAGAAAATGAAAATTAAATATACGCATTATGGAACTATACGATGCCAAAAATAATAGGGAAACATACAAACACTGAAAAGACTTTTGGAAGTTTTCCAGCCATTCAGAAGTTTCAAGAGAAGTTTGCATAAGAGGACAATTTTCAGTGTATCCTCCCTGAAGATGGCCTGACTACAGCTGTCAAGCTAAAATTTCTTCATATTACTTACTTCTTGTACATCTTTCTGAACAAGAGGTGACAACAGAAATTTTAAATTCTGTCTGAATTGCATTGAATAGACATGAACTGAACATCATGCTGCCATAAAACTATGCACTTTGCAAGCTGCTAGAGAAATATCATAAAAGTAAAAAATACATTTATTTAATTTCTTGGGCAGAATTTTCTAATGTTGTAATAAAATCCATTTAATTCCTGTGACTTTTATTTCCAGAGAGGTTTCAATAAGTGGACCTCTCCAGAGGCTGAAATTATGGGGAGCCAAGGTCTTCCAAAATGTGCCACACTGTGAAAATGAAGTAATTGTAAAAATGCTAAATTCTCATCAAATTCTTTTAAATGACGAAAAAAATTACTCTAGGATGTTATACGCTTATGCTTCCTTTCTAAGGAGCTGTGGGACAGGAAACAAAAAGGGACAAAGCTGGTAATGACCAGTAAAAAAAAGGGGTTTTAAAAGGGGCCCTTCTAGATCCATTATATTGTGGTCATTAATCCACATTCTAGCTTGTGGATTAATGCTTGATGTGATTAATCCACATTCTAGCTTGTCAAATCTCTGGAATCACAGGATCCAGCTAGAGTAGTAGCATTGTTTCATCTGTTTATTTCCTCTGGATGTTATCATGGACACAGAAAATACTGATGTTGAAAAACAATAAAACAAGAAAAGCCTTCTTGTACTCTACATGAACCTAAGCAATATGCTCATAGTAAAGCCAACAGTCAACACTCAGAAATTCTCTTAAAAGTAGTACTACAAAGTTAACTCGTGGCCATCAGTATGAATTCAAAGAGTGAATAGAAAAGCTATACTTGAACATTTAACAATGAAATAGAGAAGTAAAATATATTCAATGATGTAAACTGACTTAGCTGGTGAATCAAGCAGCAGCAGCAGGATGAGGTACAGCCAGCAGTTCTTGGGAGCAGCACCAACCACCTCAGAACAAGGCCAAAGAACAGCAGCTACTTGGACATTACTTGATTTTCAAAAATGCAATCACAGGTCTTTACACCACCCGGTAAAGTACTGAGCAGGTTACTAAATACTTAGCTATTTGAGATTTCTTCATGTGAACCCCAGAGCAGAAATCTCAGTTTCACTGCACTCTCCACCCACTCCTTCCCTCCGGCCTGAAACTGGAAAACTCATCCCAGAGACACTGACACTTGTACATCAGCCAGTAAACTTGCTGTTGTTCAAAGACAGCCTCTTCCTTACCAGCCTCATCTTCCCTGTTTAGTGAATTTTCTACTCCCATAAAGGGCAGACAGTATCCTGAGCAAGGGTTGCCCCAAACCATACAAACCTCAACACTTGTCAGTCACACTTTCACATGAAATGCTGAATTTCACACTCCTGTTAACACATACTCCTTTGAAATGCAGTGGTACTGAGCAGAACAAACACCAGATCTAATCAAAAGAACATTCTGCAATAAAAAATGTCAAAAAATCTTCTCCTGTTTTTAGTAATCTTTAATAAAACAGATCATGGTCCTGAATTTCCTAACCAGGAAATATCTTTGCCAGGCAAAAAATGCAACATTGCCTTCATTTGTGTGCTTTACGAAGAAGCTTGCTACACTGTCAGTGAAGCTGAATTTCCTGGGTACTAACTCTGAGACAATTTTTTAATTCTTGAGGCAAATAGTATCTCTTTAAAGCACTGTCAAAATAGTTATATATACAGATTCTTCCCCGTAAATCAGGGGCAAAAGTACAGCAGCTTTATATTTAAATCGCTGCATTGAATTCTTGAGGTCTTTTAATAGAAGCAGAACAAAAGAGTTTGAGGAAAAGAGAGGAATCATCTAAGAATAAAACAGCTGGAGCCATAGTCCACTAACTTCCATACTTTGTATGGTAGGAAGTGTACTCTTGGAAGGACATGGCATATGAAGCAGTCAAATGCAAAAATGCAAAGGGTTTTAGGAGTGCAAATAAATGCTTGTTCTAAAAAGCATGGCAGAAGTGACCTAACACATTGATCTACAAAAAGAGCACCATTTGTAATATGCATTTGAAAATTAGATTTTTATATTCAGTAAGTATTGTCTTCAGCATTAGAAAGATAATGAATTTTCTTGCAAGACAACGTCTGTGCAGTCTCCATTTTTGGACTCCTGACTAGATCATACCCAGAATAGCCGTGGCCAACCCCAAAGCTGGCCCTGCTTTGAGCTGGGTGTTGGACCTTCTAAAGTCCTGAATTATCATAGGATCCTACAGTAAGAGTCTCTCCATACTAAAATTACATATGCTTGTTGTGCTATTTACATAGAAAATAGGGAGTTTGATAAAAAACACCAGGGCACAAACTTGCATATTGAATCCAGACAGATCCAAGATACCAAACGTGAGGCATTCCTTCTGATCATATAAACCTTATGCTGGTCACGCAACTATAACAAAGCTAAGAATAATGATTAAAGACACAGAATACTTTTGTTACACTGCAGATTATCTTTCAACATTACCTTTTCCCTTTACCTAAATCACTGTAGAGATATAGGAGTAAAAACTATTTATAAGAAATTAAATTACAGTTTAACTATGTGAATTTGAATCTATCCCCAATTAAAATGCAGGACAGATTAACAGATTATACTGTCTGGATATGAAAAATGCAGCTGAGAACACTGGCTAGAGAAATACACCAAATGAAAAAAAAAGAGCAGGAACACGAAATCATCTCCAGTACACAGGCCTGTGAAAAACCGGAGCATTTCAAAACACATGGATGAAAAAACCTGCCAATGAACATCACACAGACTCAGTGATAAAGAGCACTGGTGCCTTCTTGGCCTGAGGAACCCAGTTCTATGAGCTGGTCAGTAACACAGGTAATTTCAACACATTGGAACTTTTTAATAAAATATTTTAAGAGTCAGCAGCAGAACTGAAATTTCAGGGAAAAAACTCATCAAAATTACCATCTGCATGTTATCAGAAATAACTTCTATAAATTTTGGTCCTGTTGATTCGTTACTCTGATTAACCTGATGGTTGATAGTGGCTGTCTCATCGTTATATGCCTTATAGGAGCAAATGGGTATCCACACCTCTACACTGAGACAAAATTCACCTATTTTGATAGCATATATGACAATTTTAACCAGTATATCTGTTAGAAAAGTTTGTTTCTGTAATAAGATTAGGATAATTTCCTTTAATGAATTCAATAAAGGATTATGTCTCAATATAGACATGTTCTGTGCTTTAATGCAATTCTGACACCATAAATGGTATGATCTAACCATCTTCAGTATCTTTTATTTCATTTTTCCATCTGCTTCAAGAGGTATTTAGCTAATGAAGCTCACAGATTTATCATGATTCTTTAGAGTGCTTCATTGAAGGGACACACAGAAAGCGTACTCACTATCTTAGCATTAGCAGATGGTTACCCAAGCAATTCAGTCAATACATGGTTCTGCTTCATGGTATATTCACATATAGTAAAGTTCCTGAAGTATTTTCCAAAGCCATTACCAAAAAAACCTGAATAAAGTGTCAGAACTCTATAAGATCAAATCACACAACAAAACAAAACAAATGCAAAAGCATGTCAAATTCTGAAAATTCAACTAATTAGTTAAACTTTTTGAGGAGGGAGAAGGACTTTTGAAATGCAGAAAACGGCAACGTTAAGTTGCTTTCCTTCTCCCTGAAGCTTCCTCAGCCTTGCTATTCCAGCATTAGAGTCCAAACTGATTCTGTTGCTACAAACATCCTTTCTTGAAAACTTGCAAGGACAAGGAGCTTAAAAGTCAACAGGGGGAAAAGCTTCTATTACTTCCATCCATGTGAAGTTTCCCGCAGCGTTTAATGCCTACCCGTGCATTAATTTTAATAAATAAATACATCTAGGTCTGCTCAATGAATAGTAGGTCTGTTTTTTGAAATGCTAACTAATAAATTAAGAACACCTGAAAGTCATACAGATCAGGACAATAATTCAAATTGCAATGCAGACTGTTTGTATTTGTACATATACATGCATGCCCCAATACAGCACTACACCTTCATGTACATTTTACGTCACAGAATTTTATGCAGACAGTATGTGATGTTACTTTTAGTCAGCATTAAAGGTGATTTTTCCCAGGGTCTCAGAAGTACAATTACCATTGACTTCAAAACAAAAGGGAAGCAGCCTGCAGTTCTGGAAACTCGTCAGTCTTTTCATCTTGCAAGCTAAATTCTCCTTCTGCAAATTGAGAAAACTATGAAAAAAGAGAACAAGTATTTGCACAAGAAGATAGCTACTATTATTTGCTGTATTAAATTAAAAAGATCCTTTTTTATATCATGACAGAACATGTCAGGGATGTTCATGCCACTTAACTTTGATTCCAATTTATGTATATGGATGCTGATGCCTAAAGCTGGGTATGAATATTCAGTCTTCATTATAATAAGTGTTTTCTTGTATTACATTAGCAGGAAAAGAAAGACCTAATAGCAAAAGACTTATTGAAGTAAAAGAATTATTTTAGCAATGACAGAAGCAACAAAAAAAAGGATCCTTAAGAGGCCTTTTGCATTTCAGTTTACAGATTTTGTTTACATTAAAGTGTTTTAGTGAGATACAAGGTGTTAAGTCATTTGTTGCCCTGGCCTTTGAAATTATTTAGGAAAATTCTGAGGCATAAGCTTAGAGGCTTAGAAGCTTGGCTTAGAAATTTTTGGAACAGGTATTAAAAAGTTAATTTTCATCAGGGTAAGTCTAGCCATATTCTCCATTCTATCCACTGCAGTGTGCAGTTTCAGTCCGTCATTATGCTTCTTGTTCTGAGTGAAGCTTCACTAGTGTAGCATTATTCCCTCGTTCCTCGTAATCACTCTTCCCTTACATTCCTGCTGATCACGGCGGCCCCTCAGTATCTGTGGAATAACTGCTCACGTCCAAATGATTCTTATTAAAGAGTTCAGAGAGTTAGTGTTAAAAAGTGTTCAAACCAAGCTAGATTATAGTGAACGAATCAGGTTAGAGAGTAACTACATGATCAACTAAATCTCATGGGAGCAACACTGAACAGTTTCAAACAGTGGGGGACAGGAGCCTATTCAGCCAGTTCAGCTGCTGCCAGAATAAAATGTGGGAGACAGACAATGTGGGAGCCTTCGTTCTTAGCTCTTCTTCCTTTCTTTGCTTTTCCCAATATTTAGGATCCTGAAATTTTTACTGCTGATTCAGGCTACCAAGTTTCCTCAAAACAATTTTCCTCCAGCAGAACCCGTGTTCAGACTTGTAAGGCATATCCACATGGTAGCTAAAAAACTCCACCCAGACTAAATGTGCCCCACCTCCCACCCCCAACACCACCTCAGTAAACCAGCAGTGAGTTTAAACACAGCCATCTTGGCGTCCTCAATTCACCTTGTTATTGCATCTCCAGTTGCTGCAGCACAGATGGGATGCAACATCTCCCACTGTTTGGGGACTGCCCCTAAAGGTGAGCCATATGTTTTGCAATACCTAGAAACAGCAGGATAAGATAAGGAAATCTCTGCAGCCTTAAGGCAGAGTTGCTTTGATTTCACTGCTTTGTGCCCTGCCTCCTCCCCACCCCCTCCTTTTTTTTTTTTTTTGAGAGCTTTTGTAATTTAATTTATCTGGGTTAAGCTTACAAAAAAAAATAATCCAAACAAATACTGTGTGTGCATGTGTGTATGTATGTGTGTAATGCCTAGGAAATCTCCTGTGTATCTGTCTGTGTAACATTTTACCTTCCACTAGACAAATATATTTTTAAACAGTGTGGAATCAAAACAACATTCTCAGCATTCAAGACATTCTGTCATCACTGCCCATTTGTTGCCCTCTAGGTTTCTCTCAGCTGGCAAATTTCCCGTTTAAGGAATTATCAGATTCATCTGCTTAGACAAGGCTGCAAAATAGAATGAAAAGCTGGATTATTCTAGAGAACTCATATTTTTCTTTCAGGGCAGAAAACCCGGTGCATGAGAGCTGAACATTAACAGCAAATGGAACCAATCTCTCAGACTTCACAGTTCTACCCCACTATATTCTGTGAAATCTAATTTTGATTAAGATGCTACAATATTTATTTCACTTTTATCCTTTACTTCTTTAAATATGTTTAGTGCCACTTATTATGGTAACCTGTTTTGGAGCCTTAAATATTATGTTCACACATGATGTTTATTTTTAAACTGTAGTTCTAGTAAGCATCTAGTGCATCCTGCTACTTCTACACAATTTGTCATAAAGAATTACCAATTGCTTTGCTACCATTTTCCCTAGAGCACATTTTTTGCAGGGTGAAAGTGTAAAAAAAAAAAAAGGGAGAAATAGAAAAAAATCAATAAATTGACAGTTTTCCACAGCAAGATGGCTCAGGATTTACTTGAGTGATGGAGCAGCTTTCATGACAGAGGCTGTACTGCAAAACCATGCTTGTGTTTCTGGGCCCGCTGGCTGCAGTGCCAGGATTTCTGGAGGGATATGCCATGGTTCTTAGTGCTGTAACATACTAGAACTCCACACAACCCTTTTGTACCTACATGTGAAATACTACTCTTTGCGCCCTAGATAGAAAGAAAACTGTGGTAAGATCTGGAGAAATGTCTCAATACCAACCTTCCTTACTGAGCAGAGAAGGTTTTATTTTCTTGCCACCGATGACTGAACTAACAAAAACTCCATCAAATTCAGGGAAGGGTTTCACCTGCTAAGTGCATACACAGGTGTAGGTGCACCAAATTAAGCAGAAGATGAACATAAGAGAAATCCTAAGTGATTCTAAAGTAATTAACATACCTGCAAACTCATTACTGAGCCAGAACTGCTTTATGGAGACTACTGCCATCCAGTATTGACACTAAACCACTATCTTATCATGTTCACCCAAGTAAAAGTCTATTTCGAGGTGTTCTATTATTTTAGCACAGTGATTAATCAATTTCTTTTTAGAGCATCCTCTGAGAGCTTAAAAATTCATGATTCACATTATTAGTATTCTGTACAGCTTTCCATATTCTTTGAGTGGTATGATTAAATTTATCTGTGGTTGCTAATGGTCACAATATGAAATATGAAAGTCACCATTCCACACACACCCAGGAGGTGTCCTTAAAACGTGCTGTGAATCCCAAACAAAGAGGACTGCAAGTGACAAATCCTTTCTCTTTATTCTCACAGGCTAGCCTGAATACACTGTTTGCGCAAAAGGCAGACAGGATGGACTTGTGACATAATACTGCAAATGCAACAAATAAAATACTCCATTATATTTGTCACATTTTAAGGCTGGAAATTAGTCCATAAACTGTATTGGGTTCAGATCCTACTGACTCACATTTTACAAGATAAAAGCTCATCCAAGCTTTGATTCTATGATTTAAGGAATACCCAAAAGCATGATGAACTTGGAAAAACATTCCAGTTCATCACTAAATTGAAAAGATTTTATACTAGGCTTGTAGAATCTTGATACTGCCTTATTTATTTAAACTGCATGTTCTAGTGGTCCAGGCTTGGTCATCAAACGATAGTGAGAACTACACTTTGCCATTCTGGGCATAAAGTATTAAAAATTCATCAAAGAAATCAAAGTGACTATCTAATAAGATTGAATCCATCATCCATAGAAATTGCCAGATACATAGACCTACAAATACATCTTGTGTGTATTGAATGCAGCAAGATATAATAGCACATAGTCTGAATAAAAGCCAATAGATAAATACTGAGCCATCCAAAATGACAATTCTTTCTAAAACCTGATGTCATGCACCAAATAATTGTGAGATACACTATAACATAATAAAAACTGATACAAGCAGAGCAACATATCAAGGTATCTATCATTAAATAATATTATTACGAGGTTCTAGCAATATACACCATGGTCGATATCTGAGTAATTTCTCTGTTGTGTGCATTGCAATGTATACTCTGCATTGCAATGAATACTCTGGAAGAACAAAGAGTTCTTTACCCAAAAGTTAAATGATCTTGTTGTCTGTCCTTTATTATTTTTATGAGCTGCTGAGCTATTCAGAATTATGTAACTCTTTGTTCCAAAGGAGGTATTGGTGTGACTTTTCAGAAACACCACATTAAAAATAAAACATCATAAAAATAGCATTGTATTGACTCTGTGACCCCAAAAATGTACTTTAGACTGTCACTACCATTAAAGGTGATGAATCTGTTCTAATTAATGGGTGATCAGTTTTTTTGGGTACAGGCATTCCTCCACCAATGCATTTCACTTCCTTCCTGCAAAAATACTATCATCAGATGAAAACGCAGACCCACCACAGGGCTAGCGAAGGGCCACTTTATTAGGAGTCTGCTGACAGATGCAAACATTCTGCCAAATTCTGTAAAGCAGAAGCACGCCATTAATTTCAATATTTATTACTTTCCATGAAAGATAAGTGACTCAATATTGGGAAGGGCTTTGCAAGGCCAATATTTCATCTCTGTCCAATGCTTTTTTGCTTTGTGATGTGTCTGCCTATTATGAGACTAACTTATTCCAAAGAACAAATTAAGCAGCAAGACATGACAAGCAGTGCATTTGTATGCAATTTGCTTACCACCTGAGGCATGCCAACAGCTCAAGGCCAAAGCCTGAGCAACTCCAGCCATTCTATAAATGCAGTAATAATCAAACTGAATGCATGGCACTGAGAGACTTATTTCTACTACAGTATGGAATTTATATATAGGACCAAGTGTGTCTGTGCACTTAGTGACTGTTATTAAATAAATGACACCATTGAGAAACTTTTTCTAACCGTTGTTCTGAAAATACTGTCCAATACAAATGAAATGTAGAGGTTTATACACATTGTTCTACAACCAGACAAAGCTTATGAAATGACAAAATTACGCCCTAGACTGCAGGTCCAGTATCAGTTTAAAAATATCCATGCAGACATGTATAAATATTAAAGGACTCAACAGCACAAGGCAGGGCAGAAAATCAGCCACTCTAGAGATTTAGCAACAGGTCTGCGCTATCCTGATCATGTACTAATTAATTAAGGTCTAGCTGTGGAAGCAACAAAGAATTAATTTAAAAAAATTTGTTTTTTCTAACAGCACTACCTCATCTCATTCTGAAGAGACCGTGCACAGACATGGGCTGTGCTACTGGAACACTGTTTATTTTGCTGCTCCAGCTTTAATGAGTAAAGCAATGACATTATTTAGGTTCCTGATCCATTCGCCAGTCACAGTAAACTTCATCTCTTAAATAAACAGTGAGGCAAGCTGGCTTTAATTTGTACTCAGCATACCAACAATTGATTTTTCCCATAAACTCACTCTCTTTTCACTCTGCCTTGTGACTACACAGTCTGATCCGATTTAACCCTGGTGCAGAGAGCTGCCTTCCATCTACATTCCTAAAACTGCCAAAGAATTAACACAACTGAGAATAAAAGATGTGAAGATCCACTAATGAGGTAGAAAGACTGGGCAATAAACTGTGTTACAAGAAAGCAGATTACTTGCTTCTTTCTAACTTATTCATTCTGCTCTGATCTTAATCTGTAAGGAGGAACTATTTTTAAAGATGAAGATAATAATAATAACTTTAAAACCTGAGAACTAGCTACTGGATTCTCTTTTCCTGTCTTTTCTACCCTACTTCCCCCAAACATGGGAAAAAAATCCATCATAATTGAGAACTGAATATGAACAAAATAAGGCCAAAGCCCTTTCAACATCAGCACACTGGTGTGTTTTTTGTGTTCATTAGCAATGAATAGTATCACATCCAAGCTCTTATGTGTTAAAGACAGAAGCATACTGCTCTGGGACTGGTTGCCATTGCTCCCAATGCTGAACTACAACATGTTATCAAAAATCCAAACAAGGCTATTGTTACTTTTTGATTTAAGAAATCACATTCTATTAAGAT
Source organism: Aleadryas rufinucha (assembly GCA_013397815.1). Taxonomy (NCBI): domain Eukaryota; kingdom Metazoa; phylum Chordata; class Aves; order Passeriformes; genus Aleadryas; species Aleadryas rufinucha. The sequence continues at coordinate 89,180 of VZTH01017695.1, read as the reverse complement.
GTTTCTTACAGTTCAGTCCAGACAAAATGTAACTCACAATCTCATAATAGATGTGTTATCTATGTTCCAATTTTACACATCTTATGAAGCATTTTAAATATTATGTATTTCTCACAAAACACAATTCTGCACAATATACACAATATTTAAAATTATTTCAAATACAAATTTAAAATTAAACAGACTTACTACATCAAGTCAAACATCCATTTTGTCCAGTATCTCTACTTCAACCGTGACAAAAATAGCTATCTAATGAAGAATGTGCGAACAAAGCACAGACACAGTGGTATTCTTCCAGCCCCAACAGCCTACAGCTCTGGGACCTCCTCGTGCTTCCAGTACTGAGATACATCAGCACGTTTCAGTGGAACACTAATGCATAATAATGGTGCAAATTTGTGGCAGGCTTCATTGGCACATTATGGCACAAAATACCTGTGATTTTAGCTATCTCAGCCCTATTTGTTGAATACAACAGTGTACTTAATTTTTCTATGTCTTGTTCCAAGTACAAAAACGATTCCAACTCCTTTTGAACCCAGCCCAAATCCAAAACCACAATAAACTTACAATGTAAGTACTTCCACAATAAATTTGCACATTGAAGCTATTAATGAGAACGGGGGATTTTCACAACAAATGTGAAATCTTCATGTACACGTAAAGGTGATAGACCTATAAACAAATAACCAGAAAAATCCTCTTACATGTCTTCTTTTTTGAAAATCTGACTTTAGGAATATTGTGTCTCTGATAAAATGGTGTTCTTTTCATGACAGTACAATCATTTGGCATTGTGCCTAAGAACATACCCAAAGAATGGAGTGATCTTGAGGACAATCCCATCACTCACACATTCTCCAAATATTCAGTCTTTAGATTTCCATGAATTTCCTTCAAGCCAGGAGGACAGAATTGCTGCGTTATTACTGAACAATTCTTATATTTTGGAGATGAAGTACCAATTACTTACGTTACAGCTGCTGTTGCTGCTGTGCTGTCTTCCACTTTATTGGAGCTAAATAATTAAAGACCCTTTAGTCCTTGTGACAGTCCTAGACTCAGCATGGCTGTTAATCAATATCACATAAAAGGGAATTAGGCTTAGGCAACTGTTGCACACGGCAGGATGGATAAGACAAGATGGAGAGAGCTCTCCTCTTTCACACAGGAGACTAATTTTCTGTATTTTACTATATGCCCTACATTAAATGCGCACACAGACTTGAGAACATACAATACATATACAGATGTGGGGGAATCCAAATTAATCTCAGAGATTTGTTACACCATAATAGCAATCAACAGTCCCTTCTTCCATTCTTTCCTAAATTCCCTTCTACACATGTTTTTGGGATTGAAAAAAAACTCTCAGCATCAACATATTTAAAGTATTCCGTTTATAGGGAGAATTTGACTACATGGAACCAGTTCTGAGAATTTTACCATAAGATTGCAAAGAGAAAAAATGAACAAAAGGCATTTAATAAATACTATCTCTATTCTGCTCAGTGCAAAATATTTAGGAAGACTTATGTTTCCAACAGTTTGAGGGATTTTTCTAAAATTTCTAAAAACTGTCCACAAGTTATATATTTTTTCATTATTTTCTTGCTCTGCAATGAACCAATAGGATATTAAGATCAACCTTAGGCTGAAAGTACCAACAAATGAAAGATTCACATGAAGGGGTGCAAATCTTCCCCCCGTGCTGCCTCGCTTGATGCTCAGATCTTCCCAGAGAAAAGGGGGGACAGTTCCCAACTCTCTTCAACAACTCTTCCTTTCTGGTGAAGTATGCCAGTATTGAATTTAGAAACACCTCCAACTTCCTACCAGGCCAAGAAATGAACTCAAAAGTCAAACAGGTCAATTTCAGGTGGTTAAATAAATTAATTGTGATGATGACACCATCAAGCCATTGACATAGAGGTGGAAGACTTCGTGTACTCTTTACACTCCTCTGCTATGGGCAGCCTCTGATATTTTGTGTTTAAAAACCTGGCATTTATAAAACATACTAATTCAACTTTAACCCATGCACACTGTAAAAAAACTCTGAGTAATGAGGAATAGTCAGCAATTCAAATGGAAAAAGCTTACAAAGTAACTGATTATTCTTGATACTGTACTTTCTGAAGCATTTAGCTGAAATCCAATTTTGCAAAAAGCCACAGCAGTATTTTCCCTCCAATCCTACTGGTAACAGGAAAAAGAACCTGCATGTTTTAGATCTAATTTATTACTTATTTCAATTTTTTTCTGTCTCACCAAGATTTGCTTCAAGCTTTAGAAAGTGTGCTTCAGTTAGCACCTCCCTGAAAACAATCCAGAAAACATATTCCACACAGTCCACACTCATGAATCACGGAAAGAACAGCAAAACAACTTCCAACCAACCTGGGCTTTTTTAGCTTCTCCAGTGCCTTCCCTGGAACTGCTTAGCCTCAAGGAAGGCTGGCCAGCCTCTGGCTCCCAGGGCAAGCAATGCTGGAGCACCAGAGCCCCGCTGCTGAGCCGGCTGTGGAAGGCAGCAGCAGGAGGGACAGGGCACCCCTCGGCAGCAGGGATGCCTACGGCTTCAGCTGAACGCCCAGTGTCACCCACCCCTTCTGAAGGGTGCAAACGGTGCCTTGCTGCTCTTATCTCCCCCTCCCAGAGCTCACCCACTTCGATTCAGCCAACACCCCACATGTTTTGTGGATCTTGGCCAAAATATCCTGGAGCTGCATAGCCATTTACAACACTGATGTTTTCATTATTTTTTTCACTGTTTCTTAGTACACACTGATTACTCTATAATGAAATACAATCTTTACACCAGGTCAATGCTGCAACTTGCTTACCATGAAGCTGAGTGACATAAATACCTAAGGAAGAATGTGTGCTAACCTACATTTACTATTCTTACACACCATTTAGCTGGGAAATAATGAGTGACCCCCTCTTACATACAGGGCCATAATTTTTTTAAAATGGAAATTAAACTACAATTAAAATGAAAAAAAGAAGAAAAATCCATGTTTTAAACACAATAGGATCTTTTCAAACAGTGTTTTAACAGTTAATAAAGGTTTATGTAAAACACGCATGACCCTGTAAACAGTTCTACATTTTGAACCAATTCAATACATACAAAAGAAATTATCTACAGTTAGAGAAACTGAGTATTTCTGGTCCGTATGCCCTTCAAGATTTCAAAACCATCAGATCTCAGCCTTTCTTGGTTTTCTAATGAAATTACTAATTGGGAGAAAGTAGGGGCTTTCCTGACTAGTCATCTCCCAAGCAGTTTCTCGTCTTTAAGTTATTCGCTGAATTGATAAGGAGAAATTAAGAAAAGCCTTTTACCTGCTGGAAAGGCTACATTTGCCAGATATGGGTTTACTACCTTGGCCAGATCCAGGTACACAGTTAAGTCTTCTCACAATTGAGCTGATGACTTTCTCTAAAACTCCAGCAGCAAATACTGAGTATTACTTTCATTAGATTAATGCAAATAATAACTTACTAGTTAGTAGGTCCCAATTTTACATAGCACTTATATGTAATGATTTTGTATTTCATATTAAATAAAAAAAAAATCTGTTCGGTTTCTATCGAACATTCAATTATTTTCTTTTTAAGCTACTCATACTGAGTTGTGATTCAGCAGAATCTCCTCCTGATGCAGCAATTGCATGGAGTGGAAGCCCTGTGTCAGGCAGTACTGCTAGACTTGCAGAACGTTGATTAAAAAGCATGTCTTAAAAAAATGGAGTGGTAAGCACAGCTATAAAGAAAGCCTCCAGAGAAATCCAAGCAAGAGACTAAAGACAAAGATACAGAAATCAATGTATAGCTCAGTTCCCAAAACAGTTTGCATTACCGAACCAATCTCTCCCTCTGTAGGGTCACAGCCAAACATCATTCTATTTGTAATCTAAACTGAAGCCAAAAATAAATATATGCAGAAGTAATATTTAAAGTGCACAAGTATATATGCAACTGATTTTCTGTGAAGACTTTAAGAGGTGTCTGACCCCAAAGTAGTTTTTGAAACTATGTTTAACAGAAATACCAATTCTTGCTTAAATTTGCATCTCCCCTAAATACCTTTATTTAACCCATAATGTCTAACAATTTAGCTGAGTGTACAAAGAGATTCCATCAAAACAGACTGCCACAGAGACCAGTCTGTCAAAGAGAAATCTTCACCCCTCCAGACAAGTTTTCCTCTGACACCTTCCTCTTTTCTGTATTACAGAGGCTCTGTCTGGGATGGAAAACTGCATGAGATGAACCTTCCTTTAATTAGGGTAGATTGCTATGCCACAAGTCAACAAATACATAATACCAGTGTGAGCACTACAGTTGTCTTTATCTTGAAGGTCTATTTGTTTGCCTCCAGATACCACTAGAACTCAGCTGCCTTAATCCCCCATATGCTACTCACCTTCTCATTTCACTGTGTGCCAATTCTTCACATTAAAAGGCAGTCTGTACATGTACGGAAGTTTTTTTTAATTATGTCTCCAACTTACCAGCTGTCAAACTCTACTTGACATTTACAATAGTGTCTGCAGAGTAACCTATCTTTATTCCAGTTTTCTTCACTATGAACTGCCCTTGCTCTCAGTTTGTAATTCACTTTCTTTGTATACTCACCAAATAAAGGTTTTCCTTTTTTGTATACAATTATACTATGGCTGAATATGAAATCAGAAATAGAGAAAGAGTACATTATTTATAAGGAGGATGAATTGCATAATATGTACTGAACAATTCCTCTTCATTTTGATAGGCAGAAGGCATATTCTTCCCTTGCTGTTCAGGCATTCAACCACCACTTTGGACTTTAAGAAAAAAGGCTAAACTAAGTTTTTGATGAAGATTTGCTATAGACCTCTGCTATAAAGTAAAAGCTGTATCAAGCAACCAACAGTCAGCTTAAATCCCAAATGTTTTCATGTTTTGCATTTAAGCTTGGATGATAACTTTGCTCTTTTCCTTTACTGCAGCTCTCAACAATGAGCAGTCTCAAGAGACGAAAATAACTTCTTAATCTGAAAATCATATGGAAAAAATCAACTGCCCTTAAGAAAGTTATAAATGTCTGGACAAACTTTTCCCAGATTTTCCTTCTTCAGTTACTTAATGAACATATGGTTATTTATAATGTGAGTTACACTTGTAGTATTTCAAAAATTAGTTATACACATGCCTGGAGCTACTCAGCTCCTCCCTACTGACCTCACTCAATACACTTCGAGCGTTGTTTGCTTTGGCATGCCTTTAACGGTGAACCCATGTTCTTATTTATGTGTCTTCTCTCTGCTTTAAAAATTTTACCTTAGTTTTCTTCTCTTAACAAGTACTTTATAGCAAGTTATTTTAATTTCAGAAAGATCATAACATCAGATATCAATTATGACAAAAAAAACCTTGGCCAGCAGGCATAGCTGATTTAAAAAAACATATAAAATGAATGCAAGCTCAGCTATATTTTAAACTAAGTATTTGAGGGACAGTAAGGAGTAATTATTGCAGTTAGTGAAATGTAGCAGAAGCTAATATCTGAGTCTTTGTGACAGGCATAATACAGACAAGTGCACAAGGGTGGCTCCTCTCCACGTCAGGAGACAGATACTGCTGAAGTGTGATACACTTGACAGGAGACACTCTGCCCCACAAGGAGAGAAGTCATGTGCTGGGAGCACCCAAACCTGCATCAGGGATGGCTCCAAGGTAGACAGACATCTCTGTTACCTGACATCTGTGTAACCTACAAAGTTAGGTGAGATGATCCCACCCAAAAGAACCTATGTTCTAGACTAGAAACACAGTCTTCTACAATTTTTCTCATGTATGTATGTAAGTGTGTGTGTGTGTTTTACTGGATTTTTTTTCAAAGAAAAGGAGTTAGGCAGCATTGCCCTGAAAATCCAAATTAATCTTCCATGTTTATACAGTTTATCTACCTACAGGGTTTAATGTAGCTTTTCATATAAATACTTTTCATATAAATATACAGATTTGTTAAAAATTTCTTCCTGTTCAATAGATTTAATGCCATCCAGTGTATCACTTAATAAATGGCAAAATGACAGGTTTTGCTTTTACAATCCACAGAAACTGCAGATGTAAAATGTCTGTCAGAAGATGGCAGGGATTTTCACTCAACACCTAGCACTTCCTCAAGTACTCTAGTATATTGTTTTTTCTACTTTTGAATTCAATTCTACAGTAAAGAAACCAAAAGAAACCACTGACAGAAATGTGAATGTTGCATATAAGTATGGCTTCAACTGAAAAAGAAACTGCTTATTTCTTACATTTCTTCTTACAGTATATGGAATTACTTTTTGTTTTGGATGTTTCTATTCACTGTTAATTGCATTTTACACCTCATTTGGGGAATCTATGGAGCTCGGTCCTTGACCCTCTCATTCTCTATGCACGAGAGAATCTAATTCAAAACTGATTTTAATTATCACTTATGAATAGATACTCTGTGCTCCAGACTTGCCTCTTCCATACTGAAGACCAGAATACTTATCCATTTCTAATGTGATTATTCTCCAGAATAATTCTGAACACTCTTTCTCCCTTTGCTCTGCAGCCCTTCTTGCTACGCTACTGCTATTCTTAAATACTGTCAACCTTACAGTCATTTTGTTTGTCACACAGACCTGCAACCATTGATAACATTACCTTAACCTATATATTTGGAAAAATCTCCAAATTTATGTAAGCAACTTTATTTTTCTATAGAATCATAGAATGCCTTGGGTTGGAGGGGACCTTTCAAGACCATCTTGTTCCAACCCCTGCCATGGACAGGAACACTTCCCACTAGACCAGGTTGCTCAAGGCCTTACCCAACCTGGCCTTGACACTTTCAGGCGTGGGGCATCCACAGCTTCTCTGGACAACCTGTTTCAGTATCTATTTTTTTTTTTTTTTAATTTTTGAAGTCTTTCAGAGCCCTTTTCAACCTTCTTTATCTTATTTCCATGTTAATGCCCTTGTTTACTTACTACATTTCCAAACAGTAATCTGCACGTTCTTTTCGTGCTTTCTCTTCTATTGGGAAAATGATTCTTATAAACATCCATCAAGTTACTTCCCATTCCTCAGAACTTTAGAAAAGATGAACGTTTCCTATCAAAAACATTGCTTTGGTAAGAAAATCAAAATATGCTATTCTAATAAGAAAAAAATCACTTCTTAAATTCAAACAGACCTTTGAGATGTCTTATTCCTTCAGGTATGCCTTCAAAAATGAATGGGAAGAATGGCTGTAGTTAAGGGACTCCAGTCACTTGTTACTGAATCTGTTCAGCCTCCCAGTATTATTCAAGATTCACATCCTGCAAATTCATTCTGGATTTGACAGACTTACTCTGTTATGGCTAACCAAAGTAATCATGATTTTCCGTGTAAAAATTTTTGTCACCACACCTGTTTTAATTCCATCAACATTACAGAGCCAGCCAGGATATGGTTTGGCTCTACACTTGGAATTTAATTAATGATCTAGTTGGTGTCTGATCCAGAAAATAATTTAATTTACAATTCCATAAGCACTTCTGCATGAATAAAAAAGCAGTAGACAGGAACTCTGCATTAAAATATAAAGGAAGTGGGGATATGATCCATAGAATAGGACATGAGCAAATTAATCCCAAGTACAGGCTTTCTGTTTTGTAAAATAAAATTTTCAGTCTTTAACTTTCTGTACTGCTTGCTCACCTGAACACAACATGATTCCTTGCTTGTTCATGTTCTTACTGTGCCTGATTTTACTTTATGTTGATAAAAAAAGCAAAACCTGTAATTATATCAAAGTTTTAAGTTTTATGGCACCATGAATCTATTTGAAAGCCTGGTCTCTCGAACACCTTCACATCCCCTGAGCTGCTGAATTCAGGTCACACTACTCTTGGTTATTTCACATTTACACAAACTCACTACCACAAGAAAGGAATTCCAAGGTGTGCTTTATGAAGCTCTCCAAACAAAAAGTTCTTCTGACAGATGTTTTATATTTTTATGTGTTTTCCTAAGAAAAGCTACACAGTCTTGAAAACCTTCTAACTCAGGCAGCGATGAGCCTTGGGTGGAATTTGTACAAACCAATATGTGACTTTGTGAGAAAGGCTTTTGATCACAGCCATTGGAAAGACAGTAGCCTGTCCTTTTGTCCTCTGCTGCTCCTCAAAATTAAGATTAGCTAACCAATCCTCCTCCAAAAAACAAAGTAAAAAACCCCAAACAAACAAACAAACAAAGGACAGGGAACCAGGTCCCTATCAGAGCTTTATTTAGGTAAGCCTCTGCAATGCTTTTATTAGGTCACAAGGAAAACATCAAAGCAAGCTTTTAACTATGCTTCTATAAGCTCTTTGCCTTACTCTCAACTTTACCGCTTATTTAAAAGAAACTGGAGGAAAAGCTAAGAGCAAGATTGGAAGGACACTTCAGACAATACATTTAAACATGAAATATACCCCAAATCACAATGGATTAAGCAGACTTTCCTAATGAAGTTACTTAGTTTTCTCTTTCCTCACAGGAGTTAGGAGCTTTTTCCCCTCTATTTGTCCACTTCTCCAAATTCAGGCAAAAATGATTAAACACTACAAAGGTGCATTATTTCTTCTACTCTTTTCTCATCATACATACTGGTTCTTTTCTAAGGTAAGTGTATTAACTCAACTGGCTTATGTCTTCCTAAAACACAGTGGTCAAGATGGAGAAATAAAGATTGACAATAAATTGAATAATTAATAAGTGTTGTGGACATTATTAAATATAAAAGCATATGACCAGACCATCATATTGTCATAATTGTAACCCAGACACTTGGTTTGCTACAGGTTGTGAGAAGGCTTGTGTACGGGCAGGAGCTCTTGGACTAGGGGGAGATTTTGTTTTACTAAGGGTCAGTTATGGAGATTACACAGTGAGGAGAAGCATTGGGAAACACACACACAAACACACTCCCTCTCCTCCTGGGATGCTTGTTCTGGGTTTTAAACTGATCACTCAGAACTTACACGTATGAAGACACAATAACTTAATGTGAGAAATTTTGCTTTAATTGAAATTAGCCCCTTCTTAATTTAAAGGAGATGATTTCTAACGTGAGCTTAAACTTTTCTCTTAGAACCAGGCTGTTTCTTATTTTCAGTTAAAATGAATACCTTACTCTGTAACTTTACTTAAAAGAATTTTCTTTCCTCTTCTAAGAAAGTGTGCACCATATTTTCAGTTCATATAAAAGACTTTGGGTAACCGAATTGTAACAGCTTTTAGCACATCAAAAATCACAGTTTTTTATGCACTGCATTGTACTTCATAATATGATATATGACAAACATTTACAAAACGTAAGAAAAATTACCAATTTATATTCTATATTGCCAACCAGTGGTTTCTTAATGGTACTAAGAGAAAAAGATAATAAAGCAAAGGTGTATCAAAACCACTGAACAGCAATTGCTGTGGCCATATTGAAACTGGGAACACCTAAGTTGATAAAATTCCTTATTTTCCTGCTCTGTCTCCAGCCCCAGTAAAACCTGCACACACATGTCAGACTCCTTTATTCTGGAAGGATAAGAATAGAAATTACATGGTATCTTTTATCTACATGCTGTGAACTCACTGAAAAAAAGACTATCAGGCTCCTTCTGAAAAACTAGGGGAAAAGTGGTTTTCCAGAACCCAAACTTGTTCTAAATACAGTTTTTCTCAGGTTGAAATGGGGTTGGTACTTTGTCCTGTCAATTCCTCACTGGTCACTAACATTTGCTTCAACCGAGAGATGAGCACAGGCCAGGAGCAATGTCTGAAATGGTGTCATTTAATCCTGGTACTAATAGAGTACAATAGCAGCATTGGTTAACACCTCACCCCAGTTTGGGGCCATATTGTTTTGTTTATGTTGGGAAAGACAAGCACATGCCACAAGAGCTTCCCCAGCACAGCAGCACTTCAAAACGACAACAACAACTATGACAAAAAAACCAAGAAAAAACAAGGACTATAAAAAGACAAACACTGTAACAAAGTACCAATCAGTCTTACCCTTCAACAAAGCAAAACCTTAATCAAATAATAAATAAGTAACCTAATATCTCCTTCTGCCTTAAATCCTTCCCCATTCCTTGCCAACCCCCACTTCCCTTGAAAACCAGATGGCCCTGGCAATATGCCCTGAAGGTCAACAGATGCACCACGTCTTTGGATGAAGAAAAGGTATATAATGTCTTTAATAATATTTCCAGATGATAAAACTAGAAAACACAAGATGAAAAAAGCATGAAAAAATCCACAGCAAGGAAACAAAGCAAGCACAGTTACTGTGTTAAAATATTCAAGACACCAATGAAAATAAAAGCCAAGTAGTGAACTCTTATTAATGCTATGAATAATAAATAACAAGTGAAAAGAAGATTGATGTAAAAAAAAAAGTACTGTAAGAAATTACATAAAGAAAGGATACTAAATAACTCTGGGGACTGGTAATGGATACGGCTGCTTATTTGTCATGGCTGTCAAAAGTTATGAATTTCAAGATTTCCATGCTTTTATAAAATGTGCCCCTGTCTTTTGGCTTCATAGGAAACTGTGTCAGTGGGTGAGTAGATGAACGCGTTCATAGGTGAATAAACAGGTGAACAATTTAGCCTGGAGTGGGTTGGCTGAGGCTGCACTCAATTCCAGCAAAGTATGTCTGGAGAGACTCAAATGAATTACAGATTAAGCTATTCCAGATTTTCACTGGCGAATCTGAGGCCCAAACCCAGGTCTATGAGTCTTAATGTGAAAACTGATTCTAGTGACATTATTGTGTCTGTTGCTTTCTGTGTTCTGCTACTTCCAGATCAAATTTGTCCAATTTAACAATTAAAACAACTTTTTAACTGCCAACTTTATTAGAAAGCCAGGCCGATACCTTTCCTCAGAACATCCGTGACCCAGTATTTCATCCTTCTTCCTATCATAACTGGGAAATCATAAGGGTTTTACCTTTAGTGCATGGGTACGATTGTGATTATCACTGACAGCAGTACGGCTCCTTATGTTGTATCCCAAAACGGAACTGCATTTTAAGGCTTAGTAACTGAGGTTCTGTAACTTACTACTTGTAAAAAGAGAGAAGTGTATTTATGTAGATATTCTAAGCTCATAGCACATAAAAAGTAGCACAAATTAACTCAGCACTCTTTCCTCAACACGAAATAACTTTTTAGCCCTGAGTAACTTGCCCACGTGTTCCTGTAGAAGACAAGGGACTGCTGTGTATTGCATGTCTCAGACCCTGATAGCTGTGGAGGCAGCCAAGGATTGGTGGTGATAACAACCAAGGATTGTTGGTAATAACACTGCGAGAAGGAACGGGACGTGGCTGGAGAAGGGGCCATACAGAGGTAGGGCAGCACTTTCTTTGGACAAACGTCCTTGTTCTGGCTTGGGGAAATAAGCACAACATAGTACAGTGCAAATACAGGGATGAGGTTGAGAAGAAGGCATGGACTGTAGTGGGGGATCAAGACTGCCAAAGAGCCCTGAAGCCCTCTGACACATTTCCAGAAAGGTCTAGAAGAATGGATTGCACATGATAGCTAACTTGCATAGAAAATGAGAAACTTATTTCCAGAGTGGGGAATCCGATCATTAAAAATGCACCCAACGAAGCCTGGGCACACACGCAGCCCAGGATCCTGGCCACCCCATCAGCTGGATCAATGCTGTAACCAGGACTGGTGATCTCTCCCTTCTTTACATCCCATGTTTCTCTTTCGCCCTCTTTAATTCATCTCTGTCTCTCTCTTCCCTTGTGCCCTACCCCTTTATCCCTACTCACTGCCACATGTATATACCAGGAGATAAGGGACAAATGAAGACCAATTTCTAAGCCAGGTGTATAATTTACTAATTAACTTTGTAAGCTTTTGCAGAGCCTCTGACTTCTGTCATTCCTTTCGACCACCAAGCATCTACTTGGTGCTCCCTTCTCAGGTGCTCCTTCCTAAGGGTGGGACACCACAGTCCTTAGTTTAAAACTCTATGCCCCAGAAAAAAAACCCAGTTCAGTTTTATTTCCTCATGGGTTCAGAACTACCAACCAACAAAGCTCCTTCTAAGAGCATGCATTAATAAAGTACCCTGAGTGGCTACATTATAAGAAAAGTGACCTATTTTTACTTAGATTTACGCTGCCTTTTGAAATGAAGCTTTTGGAAATTGTACACAAACAATATCATAAAGCCTAGTTCTATCTGAACCTACAACCATGCAAATCAAAAAGCCTTCAGCTTTCTGCTGCTAACAGCACAAGGCACATGTGGATATGCCACCAGGGCCAAAAGGTTTTAAGAGCCTTTAGCCTTAGAGAGGTATCACTTGTACAAAGTAGTTGCCACCAAAGCAAGTGATGGAGACAGATGGTACCTCACTGGTAAAACACACAGGTAAGGAAAATTAACATACCCACTTCAGCTTAAAGTCGGGTGGCCAGAGTTTAAGTAGGTCTGGCCTTCAGATCTGAGGACCTGTGTCCATAAGAAAGCTGCTTCTGGCCCAGCATACAGGTAGAAAGTGTTGCTTTGCCATCACAGACGCACTGTCTTCCCAAACACCATTAGATACAAAGGCAGAAGCAACCACAGTTTGGCAGACATGGCCTCTGCTGACATTTTTTCTGGTCTGGATACTTTTGAAGAGAGTTTACAAGTCCTGAAGAGAGTTATATTTTCCTCTTCCCCCATCTATGGAAGTCTGAATGCACATAGTATACTATCACTTCAAAGCCCTGCCAACACAGAAGCCAGAGGAGATACATATCAGACTCCATACATCTTAGAGTAGTTTTGCAAATGTATACTCTATTTCAAGAAAGAAATAAAGTGCTGAAAAATTAAAGCTATTAATCTGAATAATTTTATTAATTTTAATAACCCCACTCTAAAGACTGAAATCTGTAGGGACTTCACTCAATTTTTTTTGTGTGAATACGGAATAACCATCATTGTGTCAGTGGAGCAGCATTACAAGCTAGGAAAAGCCTGTTACTGATGAAATTGAAAAATAAAGCAGCATTCATGTCAGCCCAGCAAAGCAAGCTGCTGATTTCTAGGTATGATTGCGTGGAAAAGGAGAAGTTATATGAGAATAAAAGACTATGAAAGCTGCTCCATTTTTAGAACACGGAGAATGCAAAACTGTAAACATTTTACAGTGGGTCAGGTTTGGTGCCTAACATCAGCAGCACAGCAATCACACTGTGTAACAAAAATGTCAGCAGAAATCCCTCCAAAGCAGCTCCACATTATCAGCCCACTGAAATATTTATTTGGCAAGATAGAATATCAATAACACTAACTCATAAGTTTTCTACTTTTAAAATATTTGGAATTGCATTATACGGCCTAACACTCAAATCACTTTGTTGCAACATTTTTTTAAAAAGGTAAACAAAAACTCCTAGCCTCATGTGAATTATTTATTCTTCTCCTCAGAATTACAAGCCAGCGAATATCAGTATAAAGAAGCTCAGAAGCACTGAATCCAGCCAGCTGTTTTCAAGATATAACAGGAGACAGGAAGCCTTGATCAATAATAAAGTATCATTATTTGTATTAAATTGCTGCTTAGAAATGCTAATTGTGAATCTTATATGCAAGACTATATTAAAATCTAGAAAAATCCAAATGAAAAAGAGACAAGATAGTTCTTGTCCCCAGAATTTATAATTTAAGACTAAAATCAGAGATACAGGATGGATTCTGTTAGATGAAAAATGTAACAAAACAATGAACATGTTTTCAGGCCACACTGCAGAGGACATATCCATAGTAGCTTGAGTACTGTAGGACATGCTACGTTCCACAATTTTTCCATTACTAAAGTATGACTGGCCCAGGTAAAGAATTGCCCTAAAGAAGCTGCACTGTTTTGTTAACCATGCTAACTTGGGCTTCTGTACAAAGCCTCCCACTGTGCAGTGCTGTTACACCCAATAAACAAACACTGCTCAGGACTTTCCATGCAATAATTTGTTGTTCTTTATTTTAAAGCAGATACCACCTAGAGTACCTGATCAGGCTGCTGGGCTCTCCCCACATTCATGTTGTCACAGACCTTGTGGGATCATCCAAAACAAGGGACATAATGAAAGCAAGCAGTCAGGTAACAAGCCTGCTCCAAAAAGCACTGCAGTGGAGCCTTGCTCAGAGAGCTTCCATGCTGGCACAGCAGTATGAAACAGGTATTCCTTCCAAACAGCTTTTCAAAACAAAACCTGCAGTTGTCTTTCCAGTTCCATTTTCAGACTCTTCTGCTCCAGTTGTTAAAAAAGAAATGACAGCGGCAGAAGAAGAAATGTGAAGCAAACTGTACTATCTCCTACAAATAGTATTTCACCTATTCCTTTGGTACACCCACATTTTGAATGTGCAGTTCTTTGAAAAAGCCTTTTTTTCACCAATACAAAAAAAAGACTATCTGGACAGCTCTAGAAAATACAAAGGGAAGACAGTGAGAGTTTGATTCACAAGAACACATCTTTTGTTTGATAGTGGTACAGCTGCAGCGTGAAGTGTTTTCCCTGGGCTTGCAGTGACACCGAAGCAGCATAGCTGACCTCTGGAAGAGGGAAACAGCTACATGGGCACTCTCGTGTTTCCAGCTGATGTGCAGAGTAGCAGCCACGGAAACAGAGCTGTTCCAGCACAGGTCTGACAGTGCTTTGTTTAACTGAGAAAAAGGGAGCCTCAACCCTGGCAGTGTTTAAGGCCAGGCTGGATAAGAGGTGTCCCTGCTCATGGCAGCAGGGGTTGGGACTAGCTCACCTTTAAGGTGTATTCCAGACCTTTAGCATTCTATGATTATATTACAAAATGAAGAGAGTACACTACCTTTTGCCTTTAGCACTAATGTGGACTGCATAAGTTGTAATTATGCTCAAAAGCAACACTGCTCCTGCAGAAAAAGCTTATTGCACTATTGTTTTAAAGGGATGACAGAGAAGAAGAGGAAAAACCTACTCAAGGGACTACAAGAAACCTATGTACATCAGTGCCACAAAACTGATATACAGCTACCTGAAAACAACACTTTGGAAACACTGCTTGGAAACCAGTAGGAAAGCCCACAGCTAAAGACAATGTGCTCTGATTGGAATTTTTGTTTGTTTGGGGTTTTTTTCCCAACTCTTTTTTCCTCTCCCTTATTACCATAAACAGATACAGACGATTAAGAGCCTAGCTATGAAGAGCTGTGGCAGTTTCAGCCCAGAGAGTCCCCAGGCAGGACCTACCAGGCAGACGGGGTTACATGATCTCAGGCCAGGGCTCACAGGCTGGATTGCATTTTCTTGAGCAGCTGATGAAGGATTAAGCCCAGCAGATGAGTACAACGGGTAACTGTCACATCTTAAACCAGCACAGTTAAATCTACTAGAGTTGATGAGACAGTAGTTTACATTCAAGGTCCAAATACTAAAGCTAATCACTCCTTTTAAAAGACTTTCCATTATATTCCAAGTAAGTGGCTTTCTTACTCTCTTAAGAGTTTATAATTCCTTATGCCACTTCTGCCTTTTCCAACAGGATACGGAGAGAATGAATTCATTAAAACATCAAGATCATTTGAAGAATTGAAGGAAACAAACTGCTGCAAAAAAGCTAGAACAATTTGCTAAAAATTGTTTTCATTATCCCACTTAATAATGGGATAATGCACTTGAGCAGTAGAGAATTTTCTAGTGGGTTATTCAGGGGGAATTGTTTTGTGCAGATCATTTCTGTTTTAGTATTGAAATCTTTCTGACCTCAAGTTACTTCAGTGTAAGAGCTGTGTGCATTTCTATTTCACGGCACATAATGACTGCTCATAATGCAATGCCGTGTCACTCAAACCACGAGAAATGAAGACAGTCATTTTCAGAAGAACTAAATACTTAAGGAAACAACACTTCATTAATATAATCACTAAAAAGCAACTGATTAGATCACCTCAGACGACAAATTTCAAGCCTAAAGTCGCACCTTATATATACATGCATTTATATGCATATGTATGGAGAGATATGTGTGCATGCACCCCTGTCTGGGAAGGTTTCCCTAGGAGCGCTGGTGAGGGTCTGGAAAGGCTCCTTCCCGCCCCTCCTCCCACTGTGCTGCAAGGACTAATGCGAGGCAGCTACCTGGAAAGAAAGAGGATCCTTCATAGCGTATTTATAAATGTTAAATGGCAGGGGGAACTGCTGAGAGATTCTTCAAGCTCGGATCCTCATTTTCTCCTGCATGGCCATCCCTGGGACACGGCTGGAAAACAAGGCAGCCATTTTCTCATAAGCTGTTACACTCAGCAAACCAGATTGAAGTGCTCGATAAGCTGCTGTTCTCTTCCTGCAGCGATCGAGGGGAAAAACAACCCATCACCCACAAACAGGTACAACCACAGCCATCTCTGCGCTCCTGCTGTGAGCCTGAGCAGGCACGGAGGGGGCAGGGAGGGAGGGAAGGAGGGAGGAAGGGACGGATAGGGAGGCCTGGATGTTAACATATCCATATTCCTGGGCTGCACTACCCTTCATCTGTGCAAAACCTTATGGATGTGTGGAATAGTGCTGCTTGCTCAGGGGTTTGTGTTTCCAAAAATAAACTGCCACTGTGAGAAAATACTTGGCTTTTGCAGAACCTGTGTGTCTGAGATGCTGCCCTGTGTGGAAAAAGCCTCCAAACCTTGTGATCCTTATGGAAGAGTGATTTTAATTGCATTTGGCACAGGTATACGTGCACCTGTATGCACACCACATACGTGATGCAATTTTCATGGGCAATGTGGCTGTAGGGAACCTCTCTCACGTGTAAGTAACCTCACTCTAACTTTTTTGGGAACCAGACTGTCAAAACCAGTGGGCACTCCAACTCTGTACAGTGTACAGATCAGGATATTCAATATAATAGCTTAAGAATAGAAAGGTCTGGCTCTAGAAGTAAAGCAAGAAGTCATGGCACCTATACTTAGGTTTACTTCTGTCTTCTATTATAATCCAGTTTCCTGTCGTTTTTGTAAATCTCCCTATTTTACAGGAGTGTTTTGAAACTGGGCAGCAAGAAATCCTGGGAGATGCCTTTTCAGTCTCAGCAAAATGTGTTCAGACTTAGCAGTGCTCAAAGCTGATGGAAAAAAAAGAAATTCCCACTTAAGTTACGTCAACAGAGACTACTAAAATCCATCTGCTGAAGCCCCCACTACCCTCTGCGTGCTGCATGCCCAGCCCTGACTCTTCTTTTCATCACAAAGCCAGGCTCTAGGCAGACCCCAGCGGGCAGGCCACGTCACCCAGCCAGGCCCAAAGAAGGTCCGGGAAGTGGGGTACATGTCCCCATTTGGCCACTTCCAATGGCTTCTGCTTGGCTGGCCTGATTGTGCTGCACTGGGCTCCCTCCATCTGGATGGAGGCTTCACAAACAGAAGGTGATTCCCTGAAGCCATCAGCCCCCGAGCCTCAGGCTCAGTTCAACCCACACAGGGTCTGGTGTGCATGCCTGGCTTGGCTCTGCTGGTGCAAAGGCACATTTAATTCATTACATCCAACTCAGACATCTCTTTCCAGTGGCTGGTCCACAAGAGATAGCAGGCACAATCCTGTTACCTAAGGTAATCATTTTGGTCAGCTTTAAGCAATTTTGTCACAGGGTATCAGTGGGCAGGAATACCAAAACTAGGAGTGCTGTCAGTACTATGTTTTTGGCACTACACCTAGGAAGTTTCCCTTCTCTACAGAAAACAGGAGAACAGCCAAGGAGATGACACACAAATGAAAATGCTATTAAGACTGTAGAAAACCTAAATGTGAGAAAAGTACACCTGAGCTGTCAAAACCTAAGACACTGCCTCTGCTTTGCTTTTTCCAGACAGAAGCACAATCTTGTTCTGACCTCTCCCTTCCTATTGCCTGGCTCCCCGGGGCCATCAGCAGCTCCCACCACCACCTGCTGCTGCTCCCACGCTGGGCAAACAGCAGCAGCTGAACTCAGCAACACTAACAAGATATTTCTTGCCCCAGTACCTGCTCCAGCTCTTGAGCACAAGCATTAAGTTTGCCCCTAAAACCCTTGCATTTGCACTTTCACACATGCTCACTAAGGTTATTAGATCAAAATGGTTCCAAACACATCATTCTTAATGCTGCAAACTCTGTAACTGTTTCCCAAAATTACTACATGTCTTTGCAATGAGTCTAATGTAAAGAATGGCTGTACACCAAAGATAATTCTAGCCAGCTTTGTAAGACAAAAAGTCAAAATAAACACAAGTAAAGCACCAGTACTTAAACATGCGATGCCCTCATCAGTCATCAAAACTACTGAAACATAGCCCTGTTCTACATGATTAGCTGGTGAAGAACATGTTTATTCTGTGGCCATTGATTTTTACTGAGTAAAGTAATGTGTCTTGTTTTTCTGCCAAGTATTCATGCATCAAGGCATTTTTTAATAACTTTTATTTTGAAATGCAAGATAGCTTAAGTTTTAGAGTAGAAAGTCTCTTCACTCCACTAAACACTAAAATTCCAAGTATGAAAAGCCACAGCTCTATCAATCATGCCATCTGTGCTNAAAAAGATTTTTTAAAAAATCTTTTTTTTTTTTTTTTTTTTTTTTTTTTTTTTTGCCACAAGACTATTATATCAGGTGCAGGTGGTAACATCTAAAAATGTATCACAGAAGATATATGTAAAACCAGACTACCCATTTTCTTGATCCAAACAGTAGAAATGAACCCATGCTGATCTAGCTCATATACCTCTTGGCACTGGAGGCTTCTCCCTAGACCTGCAACCCTCATGCTGAAACATTGTTTCCAGAAATGAAGCACACAGTTCCCTACCCCTGTTTCATACCATCAAACCAGATAAAATGGCTTGATCTCTTCCAGGAAGGAAGGAGTTCAGCACTGGATTGAGGAGTCAGACAAGCACCATATGGCTAGAAGGGACAGGGAGACAAAAGTGAGGGCTGAACCACCTCTCTCAGTGGCAGCAAGAGTTACATTGGCTCAGCTGTGTTGTCTAATCAAGTATTCTAAATCAATTAAGAGTGAAGCCAATTTGTACACACGCATCTTTGTATTTATAAATGAACCTAAATATTTCACAGTAATATTGCATATGGTTTATTTCCTGTAGTACATGGATAGAAACCAAAGACTGGCTGAGTTCATTAGCCATGAAAACATGCTGTTTTATCAGGCTAGCTTTTGTCCAGCAATACAAAAAATGAGCAGTGAATGGATGAACCCTTCCTGCCCTATACAACAATGGTTCCCCATGCAGGAATGTCAGTTAATGCCAGTTAACAGTAAACATGCTCTCTCAGTTGTCTGGAATTGTCACTAGGTTTGTAAAGAATTCTCATGCATCTTCCCAGAATACTACATTTCTCACAGGTTTTAAAGAAAACAGAAAGCCGCTTTCTCTGCCTGGAGAGTATTTTCCCAGGTTTTAATTTAAGCGGTGATGCTCAAGCAGAGCAGGGTGGCTGCAGACACCTGCAGAGGCGATCCTCCACAGATGCCTTCCTCGCCTCTCCACACAAATGGCTGAGTCGCTCATGGTTCAATGGCCCGGGACAGTGAAGTATAGCCCGTGGCCTGATCTGGCCACGATTTGCTTTAAATAGGTGCACAGCAAAGTAAAGCATTTCAGCAGTGACTCAGCACTGTATATTAATAGCCAGCCTAAGCTTATTTAAGAGCCTATGGTTGCCATGTGTCAGGGACAGGCTGTTGAGCTGGCTGGAAGCTCATGGTGCATCTTTCAGCACAGGGCAGCAGCATGACAGGGCTGACAGTACCCTGGAATGGGAGCACAGCTCAAGGAGAAGGGGAAGGAGGGCGGCACACTGATTTTGAATCGGCTCAGGTCAGCTGCTAAGAGTTGGATTCCCTTGGTCCACAGGAGGAAGTGGAAGCCAAGCAGCTGATGAAGTAGTGAAGAATTAGGTGTCTTTACACCCTCCATGCAAAGTGAGCAGAACAGAAAGCACTGCTTAGAAGAATCTTGTATAGTCATCCTTCACACATGTAAATACTCGTGTGCAGAAATGAAGCACATGCTTTTGGTCACACTGGAAAGCACAGGGAGGTAAGAAATAAAGAGAGTTATCATAATCTGATTAACTGTGTAATTAAGACTAAACTGGGAGATCAATGAGGAAAACTATAAAGAGGGTTTTTTCAGCACAGTATGCTGGAGAAAAAATGTGAAATTTGGTGGAAATCTAATGGGATAAAGTAACAGATGGTAGGTGGACACCCAAGGGACATGGAATATGCTTAAAGATGATAATGGCTAACAATATGATTAAAAGTACATACAATCTCACAATGCACTGCATGGAACTGAAATGTAAGTACTAAGGCCATAAACCCCTTAATATTATAGATTAGATTTACATACTTTTATAGACGCCTGCAAGACAAATAGGAAGAACACTTACAGAAAGGTTCTATATAACACAAGTGTCTGGGCTGTTTAAAGGAATGGCTCTTGTCGCCATCTTGAGAAACTGGCAAATAACTGTCTACAAATACAATACAGGACCACAGGACACACATAACAACAAACAATTGACTCATTTTACAGAAAAGAACAAGTACAAACCACTGTCATCTGGGTGACCTGAAGCCTACCTGACATCACTCTACCATCCTGTAAGGACCCTGGGGGAAAAAGGGAAGATCAAACCCTATCCACTTTTTCAATCACAAATACACCAGCAACTTCCAGCAAAATCTCCCACATAACCCACTGTTCTCCCAATTGGTACATGTGCAGGAGTAGGGATTGCAGTCTAAAAGCTGGACACACAAGCAAGTCAAGTCAAGATGGCCACTCATGCTCAAGCAATGCTTTCAATTTTCTCTTGTGTACCATCAAATTTGCTGCAGCAGTCTCATGAAACTATGGTGGTCCTGTGCCTTCTAAATATTTGCTAACAAATAAACAATACCTATAAACAATACAGCCCAGCTGTAGAATTGCTTATTTCTCCACAAAATAAATAAACATTATATATAAAAACTCCAGATATATACAGATAGATGGATACATACATACATACAAAAGTGTTAAATTGAGTAAATGTAAACAAATGATAAAAAGACATATAAACCAATGCTGAATTTATTATAACCCTGTTATTTATGTAGATTTCTTTTAAAATATGTCTGACTGCATTCATAGCACTGATGAAGACAACAGTGATGCACTAAATATCATTAAACACTTAAACTAAAATTCCTCCTTGATTGTCCCTTCACAACCACTTTGATTTTATTTTGCCATCCCAGGACAAGAATAACTTCATAACCAGAAGGTCCAAAAATTCTTACTCTGTTATGAGAGCAAACTAAGTAATTTCCAAAAGCAGAGTCCTCTCCCAGGCAAAGTCCCACTTTTGGCTATCCCATCTCCAACTGGCACTAATTTAAATTAGGGGACTGGTAGACTTAGCACTTCAGATGATATCAATTACTGTTGTGTCACGCAAAGCATTCCCTGAAGTAATCAAGAACTAAGCTGCTTATGGAAGTAGTGTAAAAACTGCACTAGAAATTAAACAGAAGCCAGTACACAGCAGAGACATAAGCATCCCCTCTGAAAGAAAAAGAGATTTAAATGGGCAGCTGCATTCTGCATCAGCAGAATTACAACCATTTCTGTGAATGGTTCTAAGGTGCATAGAGAGGTCACTGTGTTCCACAGATTGGGTTACTGCAAAGCCAACAGATAATAACTACATAAAAGAAGTAACTGGGCACTGGACTGCTTTAAAACAACTGAAGAGAAACAGAATAAGCCAGAATGATGCTGACTCTGATGCAGCTTCAGGGTAAGCATCATCCTCTAATTTACTCACAACTAGCTTATGAAAACTTCCCAGTGTTTTTACAACCATGAAATCCAAAAAACCAAGCCCCAAAATGCAGATTTTTTTTTTATCCTAGTGCAGGAAAATGGTGGGAGGTAATGAAAATGGGCCCAATTAAATGTGTTGTAAGGAACCAACGAAAAACACATTCTTCAGAAGCTTAACTTGTAACAGCTGTCTTGCACTGTTGTGCTTGTGTCTGTTATTGGGATCCCCCCTCAATGGCTTCTGCCCAAGGACAATTTTGTTTTAAGGATGCTTAAAGCAGTAGTTGTCATTTAGGGCAAGCTCACTCAACTGAGGAGACAGCTCAAGCCGTTGCAGGCCCCCCTGCTCCGAAAGGGCAGATATAGATAGGCTTCCTGGCACCTTTCCATCCTACAATTTCCTACTGCTATTACACTGATGATTCAAATCTAATTTTAACAAGCAAGCAAGCCTTCTGCTGTCAGCAACCATTGTTCCAAGACAGAAGGAAAATGCTTTAAGCACATTTTCGTGCCTTTCAACATCTGCATTCTTGTATTGCTTTTGTTCCTGGAGAGGGGCACGGAAAAGGAAAATAAGGGGAGCACTTCCCAAGATAAGCAGCTAAGATATCAGTGTTGTCACTTATCATTTCCTAAACAAATTTAATTTTCCCAAACAATACATGGGTGGCAGAAGGGTATTATTCATTTAAGGACTAATGCTTTGAAAATCTAAAAAACTTGCTACTGTAACAAAGCAAGATTCAAACCATATTCCCCTAAGAACACATAAAAACAATGTGGGTTTTTTTCTTTTTTCAAAAATAGAAAAAGATTTTCCACATACTTTGGTATAATTCTGTCCTACACAGCCACAAAACTTATTTTTTAAAATAACTAAATATATGATTCTCTTTACAGCTAAGTTTGTGTGTAAATGAAACTGCTCTACCAGTTCAGAAAGAATCTAAAAATTTCCTTGATTATACACTATCTCACAAGATGTGACCACTCACCACGTTTCTAAGTGTTGGCCTAAGAGATCAGAAAAAGGAAAGTAATTTGAATATTCTTTTACATATTTTTCAGATGGCTTTCAAAAGCCAAGTCAACACAGAATAACAAGCTGAGTTATTAGCTGTACAGCAAAAGAAATCATCCCATAAAATGTGCATTATCAGTGAAAAGTTGAAAGGGGTAAGATATTCACTGGACATACTTAATTCTGAAGATTGTTGTAAAAGAAGGGCATAAACTCAGTTCCGACAACCAAGGATAAGACAACAACAAGCATAAAAAAGTCTTCCAGGCAAGGAAGAAACAGCCCAGTTTATCCTGAGTTACAGCACATTCAAGTTAGTTGTATGACGTCCTGATGTTTATTTCATATGATTTTAATGGGTCTACAATAGAAGATTAAATATATCTGCAGGTCTCCTAAAAAAAACAAAAGCTATACTGTGGTGCTGAAATATGTACCGTGTTTCCATTACCTAGAATTCGTATCATAGAAGGTTATTTATACATTGGAACAGGAAATATTTAATAGCAGTTAACACCCTAAAAGGTGCAGAAAATGTTACCTCTGCAATACACTGCCATACTCTTGTCTCAATGGCAATAGCCAGAACTTGGGGATCAAGTGTTGCAGTCCCCTTAAACAGACATTGTGGAACCTGCTCAAGGTATTTAATTTGATCATGTCAGTGGCATTTGCATTCATCCACATTCTGCGAGTTATTAATCTAAAAAAGCTAAGGAGTCTTTCATTTCTTCTTTTCTCCAAACTCCATTTGTTCTTCTATAAAATTAATGCCATAAATAAAATGTTACATTTAGACCTGCTGTGATACTGCCAGGCAATTTTGCTGCAGATAAAGGTCAAGGAAAAATTTATTAAAAAACAAAATAACTTTTTTTTTCCAAACTCTCTATATAAAAGAACAGCGCCAAGCCTTTAAATAAACTCTCAACATAGGTCAATCCTTAATGGGCTTGTAAGGGAGCTGTGTGTTTTAAGAGCAAACCTCTGGAGCATTACTGAACTATTTCTTGCACAGAAACTATTGTGTTGCAACCACCCTCCAGAAACCCATGACCATCGTCTGAACTAAACAACCGGCATGTATGAAAGCCCAAACCCTAACTGAAGGCCTTAATAAGCACGAATCCAACAAGAAACACAAGTTACCTACTACCTCTACTGGGTTTCCTCAAAAACACAAGTTTTGAAACTCAAACATGCAATTCTTGCATTAAATGTAACGTTCAAACACTGAAAGAAATCTGTATTTTAGAAATTAATCTGAGCCTGATGTAAAAATTTCAGTTAATTCCTTGTCTCAAACTTCAACAGTTTTGCCAGCTTTAAAAGAGCTATGAATATTGGAGGAATAACAGAATCTGTTTCCTGTTTGAAGTCTTCTTTTTCTTATTTCCAGTGCATCTTTTTATTTCCATAACATCCAAACAAAAGAGCCTTCTCATATCATAAATCTTCACATGGTTATTACCAGATGATGGCCAGCTCATAATTTCAGTCTTCTTTTAACAAAAGAGATTGGTTTTTATGTTTTCTACTAGAAAGATTAGCTCCTGCAGAACCATCAAACTATCTCTGCAATAAATCCAAATTCTTAGAGCTCCTGATATGAGTCCTGCTCATCCGTGCTGCACCCCCAGACTAGCTAAATATCATCCATCCATATGGATAGCAAATACACTTTTTTTTATTTGATAGTCTTGCAATCTTACATGAAAACATTGTATCACTGAATGGGAGACTTACATGGAAGCTGTACAGTATGGCCACAATGAACCTTCAGGATACATGAATGACAGCTTTTGAAGGAGCTTTAGATATTATGGGCTTGCACAGATGAAAACAAGAAGACATCACTTTGCTATTCCTCATCACTATTTTTCATCTGAGTAGGGTAACATGAAATAATGAACTGAGTAAGAGCACAATAAGAAAATAAGAAAACTAACACCTAAGCCCTCCTGGAGATCCAAAATAGGAAAACAGAAAAAAAATGCTGATATTTAGTTCTGAAACAGCTCAACGTAGCTTTTTCCAGTGACTACAACTGGAGCCAGTAACTGCTGTATTTGCTTATGGATTCAGTCAGTATTTTAGGGACAGCATCAGGACAGGCTTCTGCAAAAGTAGGCAAGTACTTCACATGTGTTATTATCATATGGTATTACCAGAGACACAGCCCTGGGCATCTGGCTTCAAAGCAGAGGAGGTACTGCAGCCACTGCCTTCCTCATGGCAGGTGTGCACACAAACCAATAGGCTATTTTGGATGGATGCTTAACATTGACTTGATAGATTAGAATTTGCAGACATGAGGTCTTGGGATTTAATGCAATGAAAAGCAAAAGAGAAAACAAAAGGAAAGCAAGGTATGGCTTGGGAAAATGCAAGATATGTTTGCTATGAAAAAAATTCAGATCAGTAATAAAGGAGGTAGGGAAGGAAGGGAGAGAGTGCACTGAGACAAATGGAGGAGGTGGTAATATGGGCAGTCAATCTAGAGAGTAGAATTTTTAAAAAGAAAAGCATAAGGAATCATGCTAACAGAAAAAAAAAAATTCTCTACAGATTTAGGAGAACCTGGACTCCTGAATCTCCTGATTAAATGAAGGTGGGTCTCTCAAAAGCAAAAAGGTGAAGAACTGACATTTGACTAAAGAAAGAGATAATTTTTTTACAGGTGAAAAATGGTTAAGTGGGGCAAAGAGATAGTGGGGTAATAGTTTACAAATATCTAAAGGATGAATGTGCATAGCAGAAAAAAGACATTTTCTAACAGCTATGTAAAGTCAAGAAGGAGTACGTGGAAGGTGGGGGGGGGTTTGGTGGTTTGTTTTTGTGGGGGTTTTTTACATAAAAAATACTGAGGGACTAGAAGGAAAGGCTTTTTGGAGGGGAACAACTGTTGGCCTGTGAAAAACTGCCAGAAGGAATACTGCAAAGCTACTGCTGGACTACATAAAAGAAAATGCACTGATGGGAACAGTCCTATATCAGAAGGAGGAATGTCTTGGATAATGTAAAGAACCATTCCCAGTCTGCTTATCTGTACACAAAGCATACAACTAAGATATATTACCTGAAAATTTGTGCTCCCTTTTTAATACAACAGTAATGTACTTTATTACTGATTTTAACAGGCTTTAATAGGAGGAAGCATACATTCAATTATTTTATTACATGCTTTGAATATAAATGGTGAGCATGTGCACTCTAGTTTACTCCTTCCGTCCTCACGCTCTCATAAATACAGCACTGGCACATTTTAGAATTCAGAGCAGCCCTCCCCAGCCCAGCCGCTTTCTTGGCTGGTTTGCTGGGATCTATATATCCAATCTAATTATTTTGATTCCCATTTCCAACCCTATCAGTGGTGCAGTGGTGCAAGAAATCAAAGTGCCAGTCTCCTGAATGTGTTAGAACCTAAAAGCTAACAGCTACTCATTTGCAGAGGCATCACTGCATGGCCCAAAGCCCCTGTCACCAGGCAATTTACGTTCAGTGTTCTGGATGTGACTCGAGAGGGGTTTCCCAGCGTACCAATACAGAGCATTTCATATAACATTTCAGATATGCTACAGGTTGTTGCATCATCTTATTTTGTCACAGCATAACTGACTAACAAAAAACCCCCCAGCAATGCTTTGTTCAAATTGTCTCTTTTTAAAGACTCGAGTCCTTCTTCTTTGTCATTTTTTCCCTTTGTTTTCTTAAAAGGCAAAAAATAGGATCATACAAGCTTATCTTCCCTTAAGTGATCAGAAGAGAGAGTTGGCAATAATCCTGCCAAAACACCTACTACCCTCTCAAATCAGGGGGATCATATGTTGCTCAGTAGCTGAATTTCCCTGTGGATCTTTTCTCTGCCTATAAGCTGTCCCCCTCTTGAATTACAGTCTTACTTAGATTACTAATGCTCAGCACCACCAAAAATATTCCCATTCATTTCTCCAGCTTTTACAAACATGATAACATGATTTGTGTTTAAATATAAGTGTCACCGTTTTACTTTTTATTATGAATATCATATGTTTGGCAAGCTGTCTAACCTTCCTTATGATGATGAATGCTGCAGCAAACAATTTGCTGTATCTTTAAAGAAATGGCCAATTCAATTACATTATGCCAGAAGCTTTCAAATCCCTCTCTGCCAAATGTCTTTGCTATATCCTGCCACAGACAGCCCATTTGTATTCCAGCACAGTAGGACACTTGTTTTGTTGAAGCACACAGCTCTAGTTAGGTACTATCAACAGAGCAGTATTTCAGTTCTCCAGCTCTGTGCTCCTTCCACCCCCTCCACCCTCAGTTATCAGGATTTTCAATTTTACTGACCAAACGTGTATGCATTACTAATTATGTGCATGAAATGCAGTAGTTATCGACTGCTACAACAAAATACATTAGTGACCAATTACAGGAGTTCTTGGCAGCAATGGTTATCATTTTAGTGGATTTAATCATTGCACTTAAAGTGAAGCTTGAGATTCCCTTTGAGATTACACCACTAATTGCTTCTGTTTTGCCAGTTACTGCATGAGCTGTTTGCAAAAAGGATCACTAAAGATGCTTTCTAAATATGGGAAAGCAGCAAACAGATGAAGCCTCCTGTAATGAGTGTCTTCCCCCAATAAAACCACAGTGTCAATTTATTCATATCACAATGCCTCTCTCCGATCCATATCCCCCATCACCCCCTCTTTCCCTCTCATTTCTTGTTATTTGGGCAGGCAGCAGCAAATCAGCTGCATTGCTGTTCATGTGAATCGTGCCACACACTACCATTTATTTATATAGATAGTGAGAATATTACACTGCAAAAATAAAAAAGTTTTTCCCTCTCTTCGGTGTTTGCAGAGAGGATACTAGCTATTATTATGATTATGACAGAATGCTTAAATGGTCTTAGACCTCAAAAAAAAAAATAAAAAAAAGGAAAAAAACCCAACCTAGGCCAAGTACATGATTTATTACAAGTACAATACCACCCTAACAGGCTTCCACTCTCCAGGAATCCCTAAAAACAAACACTCCCCCTTCCCAAGGAATTTGTAGTATAACATATTGTTCTTTAAAAGCCCACATCTACTTCCAGATTGTCAGTAGTGATGAATTATCTGGTTTATGACCTCATAAAGCAGAAGTGTCTATATATTTTAATGTTGAGGCCAACCACAGGACTTTGGTACCTTTCAAATGTAGAGATATACAACTTTCCAAACACCAATGACAGGCTTCAGGTGAAACAAAGAGATACAATTTCATCAGCATTTTAAAATCTGATCAAAAGAAGTGGTCTTTCAAAGACCAAAAGAATGGGGAAGGATTACAACTACAGTTTTGTTAGCTGAGAACAAGCTATTTTAATAAATAAAATTGTTTAAATAAATTTGTTTGGCTCCTTTTCATTAAAAATGTCAGCTATTAAAGCTTTCCATTATTCAAACACCACTTCGTGAAAAACAAAGAAATACTCTCAAAAATATAAAAAAACCCCAACAATCCTCAACAAAGATTTTCTCATGAGATTAAAAAACCTCCTATATTTGTCTCAACAAACATCAACATTTTTAGAATTTCAATGGATGCTAGGTTGATAAAACTTTAATTAGAAACTTAATTTATCTCTGCGAGAGAGATACTGTAGAGAAAGAGTTTTAAATCCCCAGAGACTTCTACACTATAAACAGCAGAGCATATGACATCTTTAAAAGCTGTAAGAAACCATACACTGTGATTTACAAAAATAATAACAACAATCTCTGTGAAATTAACTGTTAAAAGAAGTTGAAGAGCTTCATCCTACAGTATCAACAGGCTACAGCAACAGTACCAGTTGGCTTCACTTCAGCCTCCAAATACAGTATGGACTAATACCTAGCAATCCCTGGAAAAGAACAAAATGCAGCAGGAGGAGGGTTACATCACAGATAAATTTATCTTGCTTCACACCCAGATGTAGATTCTCACAAAACCCATTGATCTTTCCAGAACGGCAGGCACAAGAACTGCTACACACAGGATGCTCTCCAAACCAAGGCCAGTTCATTTTCATGCTTAACAGAGAAAATCTTGCCCCAGGGCACTCAGTTTCTAGTCTGAATGAGAAAATCTGTAGGTGATGTGGTAACTACAGTAACTGGCAAATAATAAACTGGGTAAAACACATAGAGATCAATCCTATATTCATGAAGGAACAGACTACACAATTCAATTGGATTATCCCCATTTCTTAGTTCACCAGTTCTTGACTTCTACCTTATTAGACAACAATTAAGGACAATTTTCAGATACAAAGTAACATAACACTGACATGGTATCTTTGTCAAGGCACGGTATCTTTGTCACTATACCTACAGGTCCTCCAGTCCAACAGAATGACTGCCTTTCTTTTGTATGGTCAAGCTCCTGGCTCGTGTACACAGGCACAAAATTTAAATTATAATTTCAAGAAAATTGCAATTGTACCTGGAATTTCTAGTGCTGCCTTTCAAATAAGGAAACAGGAACAAAGCAGGAGAAGAAAATATTCCCAAAATGAACAGCTGAGCTTATGTAGCACCCAAAATACAAAAGGTTGGGAAATAGCTGCCTTTCATCACTGTCAAAAGCAGTAGACTAAAATATGCAGAGCAGGACTGATAACACAGGAAAAAATGAAAACATTTGCTGCATGTTAGTATAGAAGTTAAAAGAAACAAGGCAAAAACCTCTCTCAAATGTCCCTGCTGGATTTACAACAGAGCTGGTGAGCCAACTGTGATTTCAAAACATGCCACTATCATTTAAGAACACTGAACTTCTCTTCTTTAATAAACCTTACACCTGTTCATTAGTCCAGAGACCTAATTCCTAAAACCATACACAGCGAGTGCAAGACAAGGAACCAGAACTTCAATAAGGACTGCTAATGCATAGGAAAGCAATCAGTTACTTATAATACAGTCTCAGGCATTATTTGTAATTCAGTACCTAACTTACAAATCAAAGAATGATAATGCTAAATGCTGCCATGATGTATGTCTGAGTGAATTAAAAGTCTTTTGTGTGTATAGCTCACAAAGCCTGGCATATTTTCAAGTTACATATTTAACTCTCTTTAATATTGAAAGCAATGAGAGACATTTTTGTCTACTACTCTATTGCAAAGATAAACACAGTAAATACTCTAGCAAACTGAAATACACTTTTTTATGCGGTGATGTGATGGATATCAATTTATAAGTTCATGCATTAAGTACAAGAATATGAATAAACCACGGCACAGATTTGCAATAAACAGCACTGGTAACAAATTTAGACCAGATTAAATTGAGAGACTTTCAGCTGGTAAGTATTGTTTTCAAAATTTAATGTAGATACTAGTAAGGATATTCAGCTTAGTAAAGCTTTCTAAAACCAAAGATAATTCTTTTAGCATGAGAAATGCCAGCAGGAAGAAAGGCTCCAGTTCTAGCAATTGTTTCAGAAAACTCAATTAACTTGCCCATTTTTAAAAATATGTTACCAGTAATTTCATGTTATAAAAAATTTATCTGCTCATTAATACTACAGACATTTCATGTATGACTAAATAAATGCATTAAATAAAAAGTAATGCATCAATGTACCTTTTCAACATGTAAAATAACTTTTTGCAACCAGAATAATGCTTGGATTGCCAGGAAAGAAAGCTATGTGGATAAACAGAAAATACTCTTCCTATCTTTTCAGAAAACTGAAAACTGTGTAGGTTGGGTTTGGGACTGGGGGCCTCCAGATGCCACAGAATGTCTACCACATGCCCCATCCAAGCTGATGAAGAAAAGCTGTCCCCGTCCTGTTTTAGTGGAAGCAAACCCAACCAAGACAATGGCTTTCGCCTCAAAAAAAAACCCTCATGAAATGAGCATTCATCCTTTCCACCACAACCTTCTATGAGGTCATCTTCTCAGCCTTCACCCTCTGATGACCTCATATTTAACCTGGCCTGACCTTCAGTTCTCCTGAGTCTCAGTGCTTTACTATGGTTACAAAAGCAGCAACATCAAGTTAAGCTTTAAGAAACTCAGAAATTACTCTGAAGATAAATAACTGAAAAGGCAAAACATCAAAACACCTAGAAATCCTGCTTATAAGCTATGTTTCATTCTATGGAGACTTCAAGGGTAGCAATAAGAAGAAAACCTACCAAAAAGCACTGAAGGCTCTACACCACATTCCCCCCTGTAGGTAGCCCTATTACTTCTGGTCTTTGTCAATTCAAAAGCCAGAGTATTGTCTCAAGTTACAACTGCAATTAGGTATGGAGATGCTGAAAATTATTTCACAGTTTTAACATTTTGTAAAGCTGATTTCCACTAAGCATTCACTTACTCAGGTGCAAGAACAGTCAAGGTCCCCAGTTTCTCCCAGATTTTCCCTTCAGGCCAGTTTTATCCTTAGGTACCTGTGCACAATAAAAAAAAACAAAGAAAAAATTAATTTACATTACTCCTCATAAGCTCATCTCTTGATTATATCAACTTTTATGGCCCCAATTTAAAAATTCAGATCTCCAGCTTTTCTCACAGGATTATTTCCCATCAATATGGTGAACCCGAAGCAAACTCAAAGCTGTTTTCCCCATGTAAAAAACTGGGTTTTATTCGACCAGTTTTACATACACACACACATATATATATATATATATATATATATTTTTTTTTTTTTTTACATTTACCGTGACCCTAAATGAAAGAGTTTTCTATAAGAAAACTCATGTAAATTCAACCTAATAGAGGGTGGGATAGCATGATTTAGATATATTTCATCACTTGTTTTCAGGACTACAAATAGAGAGCACATAGTTAAGCCTTTGTTAGCCACATATTTAAGCTACCTTAAAGCTGTTAGCATGTGACAAGCAAATCCTACATATTCAATTACTGCTTTAAAAATTGAAAGAAGGTTTGTGTACAGGTGCACTGTCACTTCGTTAGGGAGCTCAAAAAATAGAGTTATTCTTTCTCCTGGCACTAGTATGAATTAAAGGAACATTTTCAAAATGTGCCATTCAACCATATGGAATCAATTTTTGCAGACATATGGAGCTCCAATTAAATAAGTGTGGCTTTGCTGACACAAAAGTCCACCTGCATGTATTCAAATCTTCCAGAATTAGACCATCTAATTTAGAGCAGCCCATCTAACAGTAACAGAGTAGAAAAGCAATGTATTTGATACGACACAACCTCTGTAACCAGTCTCCTTAAATAGCAATTGCAGCCTTACTTTTGACCGTGGTCAGGATATAATCAGATAAAATTGAATTAGTTCCCCTAAAATACAGCTCCAATTACATCAGATCAAAAGAAAATAATTTTTCATCTTCTCTATCATGCAAGTAAATATATGATTGGAAAATTAAGCAAGATACAATTTTTCAAAGAAGATTTTACCAGAATTCAACGGAAATTACAAAACTGACTGTAACCATACTTCCTAGATTTTACAGGTTTTTTGCACATATTTTCCCAGAATAAATGTATGGAAAGCATCCCTTTGAAAGAAACTGAAGTCAACAGCTATATACAAACATCATCATCCTAAATAAGCCTAAAATCTTAATATAAGATAGGCATCAGGTGACATGGAAACTAACAAATTTTTAAGGTAAGCTCTTCACAAGTTTGTTTTTTTCTTTTTTTTTCCTTAAGGATTTGCAGTTAATCAGGCACCCTTGTTCAAATCTAGTTCAACTGACTTTGTATCATGTGATAATGCACCATTTTTTTTCCACAGGACCTCAACCTCATTCAGTGAATACAGTAGCTAGAAGGGAGTAGTGAAAGTCTACCTAGTGGCTGCATTCCATATGGTCACAGCACAGCTCTACACATTGTCTGTTCCAGGTTATCCTGTGCTGTTCCAGAACAGCACTCTGAGGACAGAAATGCCACTTCTTGGACAGAGCCCCTCTTTGGTGCTGTCAGGTAACAACAGACGACATTACAGCCCCCTGCAAGGGGCGTCATATGATCCCAGAGACAAGAAAGAAACTTCTGATTCAGGAGCATTACAAACTTTAGTGTTCAACGAGGTTCATAAAACTCATTTTTCAGAGTATTTAGCTTTCTATAATACCTTAAACTTATTTCCTGGAGAAGCCATATCCATCTAGTTGCCTAATTAAGATGACACACATTTTCCTTCACTTGTGCACTGCCCCATTCACTATCTGTCTTAGGGTTTCTACAACGAATAACAGCACGGTTTCAGAGACCTGTCCTGCTTTGCTGCAGTCTTCATACACATACGTTCCACTTGGAAAGACCATACAATTCTGAGGTCATAGAATTTAAAACTGTATCATAATGCAAATGCCCAGGGGACGTCAGTTAACATATTTTAGACAATCTTAATTCTTCACCTTCCCAGCTTTGCAGCACTTGCTCTTTGTAACTCTTTACTCAAGGCAGCTTTCTGAGCTTGGTTCAATTTTTAAGACAGTAGCCATTGAAAAGGAGAAGCTCTATCTTGCTCAATACAGACACTCAGTCTCCCTCAGAACTTGGCCACTTCTCATACAAGCTCTATTATTGCCAATCTTGTGGACATGTGCCACTGCCCCCATCCACTCTTGTCTTTAGGCTCAGTTTCCTCTTTGTGATCCCAGTCCTGCTTCCCTGCCCCTTTTCAGTGATCACTTCATTCTCAACAACTTCATTATATGATCTATTGCTCCCATCCAGCAACCAGAGTCCCATTAGCTTCCAGCTCTCCTATACTAGCATTCCTTTTCATCTCTCAGCTTTCTGCACCCTTCACAGATCTGTTAGTTTTTCCATACCACTTTTCACCTTCCAATGTTTTTCCCACTTCTTTACTCCCCCACTCACTTCCTGTACTTGGCTCTTGCCCTGGCAATTTCCAAATTTCTTCTCAACAACTAACTCCATGTGTTTTCCTGGCTCCTACACAGCCTTTGTGATTAGCATGCCATAGCCATGGCTGCTACGCTTTGTGCTGAACTCACTTCTAATGATGGGTGTTAAAGAGATCTGTACAAGGGCTAATGAGCAGGAACACTTAATTTCAGGATCCCAGAAGAACTGGGGCAGAAGAAAAGCCAAACCAGCAGTGTAGAAGTAGAATTTTAGGCACTTAAATACCTCACTACAGACACCTAGATATTTAGATGTCAAGGCAGCTGTATGAAGGCTTTGTGGACTGTAGCTGCTTCTGCCTTGATGTTGGATTAACACCATCCACTCTTTTAAATTGAAATCACCAAAATTCTACAAGGTATCAAAATAAAGTTACTTAGAGTCTAAATCTCAACCGACATCTCCGTTAACAGCAAGTTACTAATACTTTTTCAAACCATTTTTTCTGAAGACAAAACAGCCCGTGATTCAGTCAAATATATTAAGTACTGTGGGGCAGGGAAGAAGGGTTTTTCATTAAAAACAGAGTTTTGGCACTGCTTACCAAGGATAAGTGTTCTTATCTTTATTCTACAGAAGAAAGTAGATTGTAGCATACCTTCATCTATTTTTTGCCAGAAAGTACGAGCTAACCAAAGACATCTTCCTATCTTGTCTCAAACTTCCTTGCCTTTGGTGTGTAGGTCGGTTAAGAGAGCTTAGGCTGAATTTAAGGTGATTTTATAAAATCATAAAATCACAGAATACCAGGTTGGAAATGACCTCATGAATCATCTGGTCCAACCTTCCATGGCAAAAGCACAGTCTAGGTAAGATGGCCAGCACACTGTCCAGCCACATCTTAAAACAGTCCAATGCTGAGGAATCCACAACTTCCCTGGGGATATTATTCCAGTGGCTGATTGTTCCCACTACCCCTCATCTTTTCCATGGGACTCCTTGCAAAAAGGCAGTCTCCACCATCTTTGTAGCCTCCCTTCAAAGACTGAAACATGGTGATAAAGTTTCCCCTAAGCCTTCTTTTCACAAGGCTGAACAAACTCCATTCTCTCAGCCTTTCCTCACATGGCAGGTTCCCAGTCCTTTGATCACCTTTGCAGCCCTTCTCTGGACCCTCTCCAGCCTGTCCACACATTTTTGCACACTGGGGACCAAAACTGAACACAGCACTCCAGGTGTGGCCTGGCAAGCACTGAGTAGAGTGGGACAATGACTTTTATCTCTGTGGGTGATGCCCTTGTTGATGCAGCCCAGCATCCCACTGGCTTTCCTTGCCACAGCAGCATACTATTCTTTCATACTGAACTTGCTGTCTGCCAGAACACCCACATCCCTTTCCACAGAGCTTCTCAGGTGGAGAGATCCCAGCCTGTGCTGCACTCCTGGATTATGGACAGATCCCTCCTATGCTACTACTGTATTACTGCTACTGTGGCCATTTAGTAAGAGCATACTTTACTTAATGAGTACAGATGAATGATTCTTCCAATATTGACTCTAAAAAGAAAAAATAACTCCCTGATTTAACTTAAAAAATCCAGTAGAATAGTTACTTTTTTATATTTAAATAGCAAATTACTGAAAATATTTAGGTACACTACAACACAACCTTTCAACAACCTTTATGTGTGTCCAACATATAAAAATTAAGTATAAATGTAATATCATTAATGAACACAGTATTTACAAATAAATCACTCATTCCACCTTTTTGTGTGTCCAGCATATAAAAATTAAGTATAAATGCAGTATCATTAATGAACACAGTATTTACAAATAAATCACTCATTCCTCTGTTGAGCCACACTGAGTTAAGTACACTTTAATGCTGAAAGTGGTATCTAATTATCTTTATTTGATCCCAAATGCAACAGGGAAATAAAAATGTTCAAAATACTTGGATCTTGCTGATAAGCACTCAACATTGAAAGGTGTATGTTATGATAATGTAAGACGGTATTTATTCTTATTTCCTCTGAAGAAGTCTCAAACAGTCACACAAATATATTTAATTCATACAACTGTTTGTTCTTCCACTTTTTGTATTTCCTGATGGTGTTGAAGGCAGACAGAGATTTAGTTGTCCTGACTCCTATCCCCAGTATTGCCTGACCCGGGCAATTCACCACTGTCACTTCCCATGGACGTAAGGAGGACAGTTAATATGAATCATGTTCTGGGAACTAGGCTTCAAAACCTAACTAATGCAATGACTACAACTCATACAGAAGCCAATTATCACTTGTGATCCAAGGCATTTCTCAAAACTTGGCACTCTGAGTCTCCTATTAATCAGTATATTCACATGGGTTTGCTAGCTAGGATAACAGGAAATTAACAACATAGCTATTAGTAGTGGATTGTTTCTGAATTAAATAAGAAACAAAAAACCCAACACATACACACATGAAACCCCCCAAAATATGAAAAAACATGGTAAACTGATCAAAAAGCCATAAAACAACTGCATTTGCCTCCTTTTATTTTAGGAAATCTTTGTACTCTGTTGTTTTTTCTCCTTCCTCACAAGTTCCTGGCATCCCTTGTACCACGAGGTTTATATTCTAGTTTCCATCACCAGCAACATGAAAAAGACATTTAGTTCACCCACACATATGTCCTTGCCAGAAAGGTCAAGAGAATCATTTACAGATGAAGGCCCATCATTTTCCCCCCAAAATAACAAGTATGAAGACAAGAATCACCCTTTTCCCTACCTTGTCACAATAAAAAGTGCCTGTGCCTCCCCAAAGCCTGCAAGATGGAAGGAAAATAATGATTCTTACCATCTACTGGTTTCCTGGCATGGAAAATTTACCAGGGTAATGGTGACAGAATCATACAATGAACGAGTTTAAATCTTCCATGAAAGGGTCTGGTGGGAAGGGTTTGGAAATAAAAAGGTTTTCTGCTTAACAACCTTCATCCAAAAGAATCCCAGCTCACGTCAAAACATCTCTCTTACTAGAACAAGAGGACTTTAGCATCATCACTATAGCTGTTGTAGTCTGGCTGGTGCTAGTTAACTTGGTCATACAGATAAGTCCTAGAACATTCCAGCAAACAAGTGATCTGGGATTATACTTTATAGAGCCTAAAGCCCATATAGTTAGCATTTCTTTGATCCTTGAGTTTCACACTTCAGAGAGCTAAGAGAGAGAGGAGATGCTGATACTTTCAGGAATCACTAATTACAGGAATTCATCATGAAGGGCATTGCTAGAAAGTAACGGAGATGTTTAAATATAAACAGTGCAGTTACTGTCACACAATTGTCCATGAAAGGTTTCAGTGCATTTCTCCACCTAGACTGATGATCTGTAGGGTGCTGAACAGGAAAGAAATTTACCACAGTATAAGCCCCTTCCATTAAAACATAATCCCGAGCACATTTTTAGTGTTTGATTTCAAAGTAAATTATAAATCAGATCAATTTTAACAGTTTAATATAAATGTTATGGCCAGAATTTTTAGAAGATTTGCTATTACATTTAATCAGCCAAGGAAAAGTAAAGTCTTCTGAACTCAATTCATTTTTGAAACAGAATTCATCCTGAATGGGAGCTACTGCCTTTTTACGGTAAAAAATAAAAGTGACATTCAACTGGCCTCAATTATAACATTAATGATCTACTCAAAGTTATTTGTCTCCTTTTGAAATATGTGTAAAACTGTATGGCAAGTTACTGGCAGAAACAGGAACAATACTTAAGTAGTACTCTTAACTAGTTATCTTCCTTGAGAGTGCACCACTGCCTAACAAGGTATTTTACAAATATCCAGGTTTTCATTATAGCCATTCTCTATAACATTTTTTTTTTTTAAATGACAATAGTCACCTAAAGCATAGAGCTTTTTTCACAGCCAACTGAATGTTTGGTGGTACAGTCTGGCCTGAGCCTATCAACACCAGGAAGTTCTAGCTTACTTTTTAATCTGGCCCTCCAATTAAACACTTGAAAAAAACTTTCTCTTTAAATCCTGTCTGGAATAAAATCTAGAAAGCTGTAGCCCATCCTTTATCAGCCACTTTTTCACTTACTAATTAAGGAACAACACTTCCTCCTGTTGCACACTTACCAGGAAGCAGCTATGCCATGAATATGTTATAAACACTATGCCCCTCTCAGACTGCACAGCTTTCTGAAAAAACAAGATAACCTAAAGGAAGCACTTCTTTTTATCACCTTCTGCTTCCTGCCCACATTCTGGTTACTTAATTCAATACCAAAGGTAGAGCTTCTGAAAGAATTTCACATCTCATTTTCTTCTGTAGTTTCCCCCTGAGTCTGAGGTCATTGATGATATACTGATTTCCCTGCAAGTCTATTTTCTCACAGAAACGCCAAAAATGCAAAGACAGAGTGATAACCAAACTGCAAGACATCACTTACTGAGAACAATTCTTCTGGGCTACAGGAGGTAACAAATGACTGAGAAACTTCTCTGCACCAAACAGTAAAGTTTGAGAGTAGCAGAAAGAACAGTACACCTCCTCTGGATCATCAACCCAGCATTTCACTGTGCATCAGCACAGTTGAGAGACACGGGATGATCCTTTGGGGATGAACGTGCAACTGCAGGCAACCACACGATGAATGTTCGGTTCTGCAGTTTCCATTGAGTAGCTGCTCCACATGTCCTAAACCCCACAAAATGCTTCTCAATACCCTACAAAAGGCAAAACAGCTATAGGAAAGGCTATAATTATACTACAGCTTTACTACTGACTATTTTCTATGTCTTTTGCAATAGCTGCATGTTTTTAATAATTGCTAAGTAGCAACTTGCCAATGATCACAATAAGTGGACCGTGTTTAACACGACAAAAAAGGAATAAAAATATCTATTGTATTTTCTCTTTCCTGAGGGGACCCATTCATTCCTGACCCCAGATCTAGTAATTGGTTCCATAGAAAACATTCCATTGGAATGTTAGAAGGTGGGGGCTAGAACAGGGGACAAGTAAAATTAAGTTGTTATTAAAGGGTTTGGGAGAAGAGCAGAAAAAGCATGCTTCTCTTATCCACTAGCAACCATTGGAAATATTGAAGCATGTTGTTAGTGCCAAATAAATATAATCAAAACAAGCAGTTTCAGTCTCCCTTCAGACCCCTTGGAGACGTCAATACTTCAAATCCAAAGACTCGTATCATAACTTAACTTTCCACTATCATTCCAGAATAAATCTCCTGTACAGCTTATTAAACTGTCTTTGCACCTGCTCCAATTTAAGTCCATCTTTCTGTTCACTGCAAAGGAAGATCATCGGACACAATATTCCAAATGAGGTCTCAGGAAGGCTTTACAAAATGCTATTAGCATTTCTCTCTCTCTCTACAAAAATATCATGTCTAATGCACCACAGAAATACATTAGACTCTTTCACAGCAGCATCATACTGGTGGCTTAGAGCCATCTTAGTGGCATTTTCATAGCACTTTCCGTAATTCAGACTGCTACAACCATTAAATCATCTACACAACCTCCTATGATGTTAACAGATGTTCTCATTTTATATATTTGCATATTGAGATAAAGTGTGACCTGTCTGAGACGAGGCACTGAGGGCTTGCAGAGCTGAATTAACAACTGAGACTTTCAGATTCTTAATCCTAAATATACACCTCTGAACTCCACCAGCAAGCAGATGAACTACACAACGCACAGTAACAAGTACTCCTGACACTCCGCATCAAGTGCCTGTGCCTGCCCTCAAAAGTAATTTCTAAATGGATGGTTCTAGATGGCCACTTGTCTACCATGTTATTACATCAGCCTGCTGAGGAGCCACACAGAAGATACCCAGAAAGGCCAAACCTCCACCCACTTTGTCTCCATGTCCTCAGCCAGCACTGAAAGTGCCTTTTGTGGCAATTCCATCCAGACACGTCGCTAGGTGCTAGGCCACGTCATCTCATACATACTTGCTCCTAGCTGCCAGAGCAAAAGCTGTTCAGTGATAACCACTTCTACAGAAGCTCACATGGACATATATTCTCCAGAAAAATGTTTTCAGGATTCTGAGTTTAAAATTGGAATGCTCTTTTTGTTCAAAAATTTAGATCATATTGGAAGTGATAGTCTCCTGGTTTCACAAGAAAATGGCACAAAATATCTAAAAATGCAGGATCACAAATTCAAAGAATCATGATGGACAAAGGGGCTGACTGGTACCAAACAGCTTGGTGGTTCCTACACAAGTCACTATGCCGTAGCTATTTGCATCAGAGTGTTAGTTTCACTATTACAATCCAATAGTCCTAACAAAAACCTATCTCTGTGGAAAGTTTGCCCAAAACACGAACATTACTAGAACTAGACAAAACAAGAACTACTTTCCCTTAATGCTCAGGATCTCTTAATTGCCAAGAAATGCCATGAATGTTTTGCAGTAGCATTCCAAAAAGTACTTTTCCTACCAAGCAACTAGCAGAGCCAGAACTGTCCTGTGAGCTAAGACATGGGAGTTTTTTTCTATAAATAAAGCAAGCATTCTAGTCAAGTAGAACACTACTTTCTCCGAAAA
This sequence comes from Aleadryas rufinucha, assembly GCA_013397815.1. NCBI lineage: Eukaryota > Metazoa > Chordata > Aves > Passeriformes > Aleadryas > Aleadryas rufinucha. Next base: position 48,792 of record VZTH01017695.1, on the reverse strand, counting down.
TAAATATCCTAGCTCCACTAGAACTTGGTTTCTCTTTTTCTCTCATTATCATGTATATATCTTAACCTTTTCCTGTTTAGATCCAACTTCACAGATTAACCCACTACTGGTACTGGAAAAAGCTCACAAATAGCTAAGGCAGACAGGATAACTTCTGCTAATAGCCCATGGTCTACACCATAATTCAATGTTAATTAAATGAAATACTGCAGCTGTGCAAAGCCTCGAGCACTACCTCAAAGAAACTGTAGACAACTCATTACATCACTTCCACAGATGAAATATGTACCTTCTAGATATTTACATTTTCAGAGCACTTTCACACATCACTAAAGGAAGGTATGGACCAGAAACAACTGAATTGGCATGACCCAGCATGTAGCTGGCCAGTTGAGCTGAGTCAGCTACAGGAAGAGGTAGATACTCTTCACAGCTACCTCACTGCTCAGCAGTGGGATGAGAAACCTGTCCATGCTGGCTTAAGTGCAGGTCTTTTACTTTACAATGGAAGGGATGAAAATCCATCCTACAGCCAGTTCTCCCAAGGCTGATGATGACCCATCTCATCCAAAGCTGCAGTACTACTCAGCATTTTATTAAACTGCAGTAGTGTAATTTCTCCTAGCTTGCAAAGATGGTTTCTGTCCTCTGTGCTCATTAGCAGGATGTGAAGGACAATTTGGCCCTTTGGTCTTTGATGATGGAAAAGGTTGTGCTTCCCTGAAATTGCAGATAAATATCAGGCACAATTCTGGTTAGGTTCCTGGTCTATGACACCTGGAATATGAAATACACATACTTTTGACTGAGTGCATGCTTGACTTATACTGACAAAAAGTAAGGAATGTGAAAACCAGGACAACTATTTCCTGGTGTTTGCAGTTGTGATCTATGTACTTTATATATCAAAATTTCATCGTTCATACAACAGAAATGTACTTTTTACTTCTAATATGGAATCTTCATGCAGAAAACTAGCAGCATATCTAGAATAATTCCAAATTTACTTCTATTTGAATACAAACGTATGTACCTCTTACAAAGTCCCACCAGTAAAATCCACTCACATTCCAAATGGAAAATACATTTGTCAAGATATATTTGCAAATAAGGCACACAGTTTGCATGTACACAGATACTGAAATCATTGTATGTATATGTACAAAAAAGAAGCTTCGCAGTTTGCGAGCAAAAATGATCAGGCAGTGTTTCAAACTGACAATGTGATATGGCGTTATCAGGAAGGACAAGAATCACAGTGATTTACAGTAAGTTACCCTTACTGGCCAGGGATGATATACAGTTATGAGACTAAATTAAGGAAGTTTGCACTGCTGCCTTATGGTGCTTGATTTTTCAATTAATATCTCAAGAATACTGAATTGTCTATATCTGAGCAGTGTTTTTGATGTTAGCATGAAAGAAAGAGGTTTTTCAAACCACAACACACTTGGACAAATTCTCATCAATACTTCAGTTTCTAGTCACTAGGTCCCACTCATTCCTTCCAACGTTGCAAATTTACCTTTTAATCTTTATATCAAAACTATCAGAGCAAGAAAAAAATAAAGCATAAGCCCAACACAAAGCCTATGCCTACATTAACAAGCCTAATGCCCTTCAAATCCAGAGAATCTAAATCTCCTAAACGTGTCTTTATCTACAACACACTCCTTTCTAATACTGAAGAGTATCTTGCAATTAATGTATTTTGTGAATGCAGTGTGCATATATATGTATGATGTGAAAGTATAGATCTGACACAGGATAAGGTCTCAGCATATGCAGATGTCAGGTGGGATAATAACCTGCAAACTAGAAACAGTAGTGTTGTTAACAGCCATAAAAAGGAAGAAGGAAACTACAGAAGGAGCATCCAAAAATTTTATGAGTGGTATTTTACCAGGTTTGCTAAGGGCATGACTTCAGTAATGCTTTTGGCTTGAGTTTCCTAACTTTGATAAATTTACAGTAAACTTAAATTTATTCTGAAGATCAAAAGCAAAACACACAAGACCAAAATTACTTCCTTCAGTTTACTCTCTTGTATTTTGCATTAAAGCAGCCACATAGCAATTACGATTTCCAAATACTACTCATTCCACAAAGAGACATTGAAGTTCTCCATACAGAGTAACCAGCTGGCCACTTAGACACTGAGCAGTGGACTATAAACTAGATCTCCCATCATTTTTAGGACATTCAAGACATCTTAGTGGAATTTTTCGGTGTTATCAAGTAAATTAATCACAGAATGGGTAAGGTTGGAAGGTACCACTGGTAGGGACATCTGGTCCAACAGGACTGTGTCCAGATGGTTCTTGAATATCTCCTACGAGGGAAACTCCACAAACTCTCTGGCCAACCTGTTTCAGTGTGTGGTCACTCACACTGCAAAGAAGCTCTTCCTCATATTCAGGTGGAACTTCTTGTGCCTCAGTTTCTGCCCGTTGCCTCTTGTCCTACTGCTTGGCACAATGGAGCAGAGCCTGGCTCTGTCCTCTTGACACCCTCCCTGCAGATACTGATAGACATTGATGAAGTCTCCTGTCAATTGCCCTTCCTTGAGACTGAATAGGCCCAACTCTCTCAGGTTTTTCTCAAGGGAGAGATGCTCCACTCCCTTATCATCTTTGTTGCCTTCCATTTGACCTGCTCCAGGGGCTCCATGTCTTTCCTGTCCTGAGGAGCCCAGAACTGGACACAGCACTCCAGATGTGGCCTCTCCAGGGCTGAGTAGAGGGGCAGGATCACCTCCCTCGACCTGCTGGCAATGCTCTTCCTAATGCCCCCCAGGATCCCACTGGCCCTCTTGGCCACAAGGACACACTGCTGGTCATGGCAGCTTATTGTCCACCAGGACTCCCAGGTCCTTCTCCACAGAGCTGCTTTCCAGCAGATCAGCCCCCACCCTGTACTGATGCAAAGGGTTGTTCTTCCCCTCTGCAGGACCCTGCATTTGCCTTTGCTGAATTTCAGGCAGTTCTTCTCCGCCCATCTCTCCACCTTGTTGAGCTCCTTCTGAAGGGCTGCACAGCACTCGGGGGTATCGGCCACTCCTCACAGCTTTGTGTTGTCACTGAACTTGCTGAGGAGGCATCTGCCCCTTCATCCAGGCATTGATGAATAAGTTAACATTGAACCTTGTGGGACACTGCTAATTACAGGGAGGCAACACTGGTTCCAGTTTATCACAGATGACACTTGGCAAGGCTGCCCACAAACACAGTTTGAAACCAAACCATGCTGAACCTCTACACCAAGCAGACTCAGTCTCTTAGAAACACATTACAGCTGAGTATACGGAAATACTCTGAAAGTTCAGGGAATTCTCCACAGAACAGAGCACTGCGGATTTAAAACACAAAGTTTGTTGTTGAGATACAAAGTTACAGCTTCATTAACAGATCTGTAGAAATATTTGCATTACTTGGAAACTGAGTAACTCCTAATATGAATTGGTTGGACCTAAACACCTGATACAGTTACTGAGCCAAATGGTGCTGAGTGTTAACCCAGGCTAATGTCATTAAAAGCAAAAAGTATCTGTGTGGAAGAAAAAACATTATTGCAATTCAATTTTATATTACTCCTGCAGGACCTACTGACAAAGAAATGATTTTTTTTAAAAAAAGGTAATAGCATAGGAATTTTAATCTATGTATATTTTATTTAATAGACTCCTATGGTGCATATCAGACTAAACTGCCTCATCAAAGCCTCTGAAAATTGGTCTAGATACAAGAAGAGGCATAAGACTTCTGAGAAAGGCTTTTTAAAGAAACACTTTGGAGAAATCTTATTTTTTCCTGATAAGGCACATGGGACTGTTTTCACTGAAACAATTCTTTATATAAAGATAAAAAATATTTTAAAGCTAATTGTCAGACACCTTCACACTTCTAAAAGCCAATGATTCCAGGCAAGGATTTCTTACTACATGCTCTTGAACCACCGTTCATCTCAGCAATCTCCATGTCAGTAAAAACCCTTACCTGAGAAAAATTCATGCATGCTTTGGTGTTTGCAGGATTAGGTTTTTGGTTTGCAGCTACCTGATGTATAAGTCAAATATCTATTAAAAAAAAAAAAAGAAAAAGAAAAAAAATGGCCAAAAAAGATTGTTATCTACTTAGAGCAACAGAAAAAGGATGCAAGATACTAATATTTACTTAAAGACCTCTATGCCTTCCTGATGATCAAGCATGCTAATGAAAGTTTACATCCCAATTATTCTAAATATTAATATAACAATAAAATAACCCATGTTATCTCAAAGAGCTATGACTCCATGCAATTAACAGTAAAACATTTCTTACGGGTATGAAGTTCACTGAAAATGTTGGTAAATAACTCAAGATACTTACCCACAGGGAGCATCAAAAAGGAGAGCCTTCCAATTCCCCTGAAACATCACCTGTACCAGTGACCAGCAGCCAGACACTGCTCTGAGTCAGTTCCACCCAATCCAATACTAAGTCAAGGTTAGTGTAATGTAGTAGCAAAAGACAGTAAGAAAATGAGTCAACGTATTGTTTTGGGGTACATCCTGTTGAGATTGGGAAAGGCAGATATGAGAGAGCAGAAAGACTCCACTCCGAATTACAGCAGGATACCCATTCATTTCAACATACCCAGAACACTGGAATTTTTGAAGGGAAACTTAAATATTTAAGTAAAAGCAGTCACCAATGATATGAAGGTTTTTCCATTTAAATTCTTTCACAACTTTTAAATATTTTAGAGCACTATTTTTAATACTTTTTTTTCCAGCTTTGGATGCTCATCTTTTAAGTTTCCTCCTTTCAAAGACAAGGACAAAGTAAGGAAAGTGCTTAGAAAAAGAGTAAGACACAAATTTAAATCAAGGGCCTAAGTAGTCTATCCTCTTAAGTTCAAGGAAATTAAATATTTTTTTCTATCTTCAGCCATTTTATTCTTTGCAGCAAGTATTTCTGCATGTTGTCAAAACAGCCCTTAACAAAATATTTGCAATCTAACAGTCATGTTGACCCTGTGCAGTTTGAAGGAAAGAAGGGGTGAGTTGACTTCTGTGCAAACAAAAGTCAAGACTCTAACTATGACTGCAAAAATCAAACCAAAGATAGAAAAGCATAACCAGTTTTGAAATAACAAGGCAATCTTCACCTCAAAGAAGGTGCTTGCATCGTGCTTAAGATCTTAGTGGGCAAACAGAAATGGAGAATTCCCCATGAGCTCTTATGCTCAGCTTTCCACACATTTTTGTCAGTATTGCCTAAAGTCTTTTTTAGCTAAATCCCTCCCCAGAGCTGCTGCAGAACTCCACTGACTTCAGGTCTCACCATGGCCACCAGTTAAGGTGAACTCTCTTGCAATGAGCCACAGTTTATCCTCTGACCTACTCTGGCAGCAGGTGGTTGAGCCCTGCACAACACTGAATGAACTGCCATTCATTACCTAGCAGCTCGTCAGAACAACAGAAGTACAGCCCAGGAAAGTAACTGGAGAGAAAATGCAGATTCAGTCACAATGGTAGTGAATTAAGGATCAAAAGTTTACCAAGAAAGGCAAGCTCACAGAAGTGGTATTTTTAACATTATACATGAAATGAGCACTGCTTTGCATATTTCAGTGACATTGTTGATCAAGACATGGTATGTGCTTATATGGAACCAGTTTAATCCCAAATAGAAAGGGAAACGTGAGGTATTTGTAAACATCATTAACACTACAGGCTGCAGTATAGTCATTATAGACTTTACAAAAGCAATAGTGATTCTGATCAAAAGAGCTTTTATTTTTAGATCAGGCCCAGTTAAGAGCATATCTTTGTCTCACAGCAACATAAATATTGCATGTGCATTCCCCTATTTAGCCATCTTACGCAGTGGAGGTTGAAAGAAGCAGGTAAATGTTGTCTGTAAAAGAGTGATTTTCTTGACCTTAGCATAAAAATAAACCAAAAGAAGTTAGAGTGGAGAAGGGGAGGAAATTAGCTTTCCTCTTCCAATCATTTTTTCCAATCCTTTTTTCTTCCTTTTCCTAGTACAAGCCTTGACAAAGCCAGTATAATACTATCCCATCACTCTTAATGCAGGCTCTCAATTGTTTTGGTAATGAAGTATATGCCAAGGGTTCAGGGAATCTTGGAAACTGAAACACATACATGAGGTTTTTTCCGCCTATCTTCTCTAATTAGCAACTATCAATGGACCAACAGCACACAATGTGAGACCAGTGAGAGCCTATAGAATATACACACGATCCCCTGAAGTGAAGGAGGGATACTGAAATGGCCAGCCCTTCAGGGCTGAAACGAAATATGACCTCATCCTGAGTTCAAATAGCATATAATGGACAGATTTTTCAGGCAAGTAGGCAGCTGGAAACTATTCTACCTGCAAGACGACCCTTCTAAAGCCCAGGAACACTCACCTTTAACAAAACGACAAGGCAGCCTTCTCCTACTCCAGCATTCTCCAGGAGTGGGGATGGAAATATGTGGAAGCCAGAGTAGAGAGCCCCCGTGGTATCAATCTTTAACTATATGGCCCTGTCTAAGAAACATATCCTACGTCTATAAATTAAAGCAAACCTTAGGCCACCATGAGTTACAATTATTAAAGGCACTGAACAAGAGGAGTTTGTTGCCTGGAGTCCTGACTATCCACAAGGTACATCTGCTGCTCCAGCTAGGTATGCCTCAGTGGCAGGACAATGCCTTACATCAATCACACTCATTTTAAAATACTTGAAAGAACGATGCTTATTATGAACTACAACTAATTTGAAAAATCTGTATTCAAACAAGTGAAGTTTACATTAAAAAATAAAGGTAATAAAACCACATTTCTTTTTACGAAGCCAACAAGTGAAGAAGTAGCATGTCTCCCAGTTTTAATTTTCAGTTTCACTACATGACACTGGGAAGTCCTGATTTAGTTGTAAAAATGCTGCTGTCAGATCTGGGTTTGGTAACTGATGGAAGCTTGCTTGTATACAGAGAGCAACTATCTTAGATCCCTCAGTGGACCAAAAATAATTCATTTACTTGCTTCTTTGAACTTTGCCAATTTTCCATTTGCTAGTGGAACTGGCCCAGCATGGGGATGTTTTATTCTGGAGTGACATTCTGGTTCCTACATCACAAGTAGCTCCCCTTTGGACCAACAACCCACAGGAGGGACTGCAGCAGCTCAGCAGCAACTGCTGTGCCCAGGCGTGCCAGAAACCACGATCTCCCCACGGCTCCGGAGGGAGAGGTTACATTAAGTGCTCCCATATTTCTGTGAGCAAGCAGCAGAATGTGATTGCCCATATGTCATAATGGTAGGGACCAAGTGCACTCACAAAAGCACCATCACTTTCACCAGTGTGTCCCTGCTGTGGAAATTAAGGTGAAAGAGCTGGTGCCTGTGAAGTTCCCATCTAATATAGGTCAGGAGGTATATGAACCCAGAAACTACCTCACGGCTTGGAAGTACTCCTGGGTGCACTGCATCATTGCAGGAATTTCCTTTATAAGAAATGCTTAAGTGCTCTATTTACTCATATTTTCACTCCTGTTTTCTCCCTAAATACAATTCTTTTTTTTTTGGTCTAGCTTCCTAATCACATCCTTTAGTCCATCACTTTGGTTTCCTGTTCCTTGCCTACAGGTGCAATTATTCCTGATCACTGTTTTTAGCTTCCATCAAAGGCACCAATTTCAAGTAAGCATCACTGAATATTTGATTTGCTGAAGAAACAGTCCTTTTCAGTCACTGAAAGTCCTGTCAGATGCAATCACATAATATATTTAACTTCCAAAAATGATCAGTGGCATCATTACCAATGATAACAAGCCAAAATCTGCAATGGGATGGGGAGGAGGGGGAATTTTTTTATATGTAAAAACTCAACAGACTTGTTTTTGAAGTATTCATCTAGAGATGACTGAAAATGCATTGTGCCCAGGAGCATCAATACTAGGTCAATTAGCTCTCTGCACTGTCTCCATTTCAGTGTCTCATTGTCAGCAGCTACAAGATTTTCATCAGAGAAAAACATTGAGAAATGTCAAGAAACATCTCAGAGCAGAGACTGTCAAAGAATTCTTTATGAATGAAAGCTGCTCACATGAGTAAAATTGTAAGGTATTCAGATGCCAGGACAGCAGGAGAAAACACACACACATACTGTGAACACTTCCCAGTTAGAAACACCAATTAAAATCATTTCATAAATGCAAATGGATCTATACCATAAACTCTTAAAAGCAAATACGACTGGCAAAACTTTAATCCAATTATCGGCAGTAACAAAATATATGCATATGCTGCACATTTTCAATGCATCAGACACAAAACCAAATTTTATAGCCCATCAAATAACAAAAGCCAGGTATCAGCTGTGTAGTTGAAAATGGAAGATAAACAGAGCCTTAACACACATGGATTTGAATTTGTCTAGAAAAGTACTTCCCTTGCTTTATCACAACTGTTTGAGAAGTGATAAATACTTAAATACCATTAGCAAAAAGCCATTATTTAACTGACAGTTATGAAATCATACTCTGCATGTAAAGTCTTTGAGACAAAGTAATTCTGTTCTAGCATGGCAAATGCCTAGTTACTAGTGAACAGAGCAACAGCAGAACACACTTGGCAAAATTTGAAATAATATTATTCTGCTTCAGTAAGAATCTATAAGTAAAAAATGAGATATTTAACAAGCTATGCAGGATTTATTACCTTTGAAATGTTACTCTAATTTGCAAGATATAATCAGGTTTCCAAGGAACAATGCTAAAATGTAATAAAGGATCCAGATCATTCCTTAGCAACTCCTTCCATTTAATCATAAAAACAAGATAAATCCAGTTTGCCAAAAATGAAAAGATGGACGAGGCAGATAGGAAACAAATCAGTTAAGTACAGGCATCGGAAACTACAGTATGAGATGGCATACAAATCCTGTGGTTGACAGATAAATCTGTCAGATAAATTCAGAAGAACTAGAACTGACACTAAACCTAAGATTGGAGCAGAAGCTAGTACCAGTGTACAACAGGAAGAACGAAGCAGAGATGTTTCAGACTTGTCTCTGCTTTGAAAATCCCCTAGCTTAACTGATTTTTGTCATCACTTCATCACAACTTTTACAATAACATATTTCAGAAAATATTATGTTCCTATAAACTGGGATCTTGAGAACTGACAGTATTTGCATTGTCTGATGGTGCATTCTCAAAAGTAACACTATGCAGTGCTTCTGAGAAATATCACACATAGCAAGTTCAAAGGAGACCTTACATAACATTCAATAAGCAAACGGGTAACTTCCTATGAATACAAACCTAATTTCTGGCAAGGGATGATGATACAGTTTCCCTGCATCTCAAAATAAGGTACCCCTGCCTTATCAAATAAGGGTAGTATTTTATGTGTCAGAACTACTATGCAAATCAGAAGTAATACAGAAATTAATTGTTAATGAAAGTATTCGTGAGCCTGTTGCACTTTTTTTTTTCCTTTTTGGGAGAGCAACAAGGTCAGAGAATCTTAGACAGCTACTGCTGCTAGGGGTTGCCAAAAAGGTGGTTTTTGCATTGTCTGAAGACCATGGCAATGAACATCCTCCAGGCATCCCTTTTCCCACTAAGCCTACCCAGGCAGTAGCTCACCTCAGCCAGTTCTCACTGCCTCTCACACATGAAGTGTAAATAACTATCCCTCCACGACTCAGAAAGCAAGAGTGCAAAAACTGAAAGAACAAGGAAGTTACCAACAAATTACAGAAATTCAAGGTGTTTTTTCTTGTAATATGCTTAGCCATCACAAGGAATAGAATGCAGTGGCTACCATATTTACTACTTCATATTATCACCCTATAATGCCTAAGAGATTAAACCAGTTTCTGTCAATACAGCCTGATGATCAAGGGAGATGAATGGAATTTAAGAAAGGCTCATTAACAACTATTTGACAAAAGGGGAAAACCATCAAGGCATGCAAAAAAGAGGGAAAACCTGAATGTTTATGTTGATATGACTGGTGTAATTACAAATGAAGATTATACATTCAACATTTTCTACCTCTTCCTAAACACCATGGTTTTGTTACAAGCAATGCGGTATTACAAGCTCAGCATTCCAGCACACCAGAGGGACTAATGAGGACAGCACTATGTAGTCCATGAGCTTTGCCAGACCAAAACAAGCACCTCTGTATTGGACAGTTTCTTCAACTGTTCTTCAAGTGGAAGACCCATTTATTAGTTTCTTTGCACAAAACTGATTTCAGTATGATCAGGTGATGCAAAGCAGCACTAAATGTAAGTATTATTTATCATATATTTAAAAGGACAAAAACTACAATAGCATTAGCAGATCCACTGAAACGTAAATGTGTCACATAAAGAGTTAATGCACTCCTACTCAACTACCTCAATTTATTATTTGAAGCAAGTCTTCTGATTATTGCAATATTTATTTCTGTCTCAGAAGAGAGAAAAAAAAAATCATGTGCCAAATTATTTATGTAGTGAGATTCCTCCCTATACCAGAGATAATCTTTAATTCAGTTTGACATACTGTTTTCATTACAATAAGCTTGCTTCCAGCATAATCATAACAGGTAAGGATTATGTTAAATCTTTTTCACAGCTGAAGGCCTAGCTTTCCTTTAAGTGATGTCATGACCTTCGCCAAATAAATTAACCTGTCCAGTACAGATGTTGACATTTCATATCAAGAAAGAGAACCACACTGTAAATAAAGAGGTACAGAAATACGTGTCAGCAGTGACTTGGAAAAGGTTTAAGACTGATGCAAGTATTTCTGGTATGAAAAACAGAAGAAAGCTGCAGGTGTGAAGAATGCTTCTGTGAAGAGAAAATAGGGCAGGCTGTCACCTTAACACTTAGCCAAATACTGTATTTGATGAGAATGCAGAAAATAATTTAAAATCTTTGAAGCTATGACATTTTAGAAAGCAAAGCAGGAAGAGAATACAGAAGAAAAACAGTTTCTTAACGAGTTTGGTCTAGGGTGCTTTTATATGTTTGTGTGTGTGTGTGCATGCACATACATGTGTACACGTGTTTGTGTGTGTACAGAAATATCTCTGACCAATCACTTAAAACAGCTTGCAGCAAAAATAAAGTACCTTGCATTCTCTCCAATACATACTTCAAAGAACAAGAAATAGAGACTTAAAAACATTACAGAAAAGTACGAACTTATGTCTTCCCACTCTCCCTAACACTAAAAAGGCAGAAGGGAAAAACACATTTTGAGTATTCACAGAACATTTGGCAAAAATACAGAACTTCCATATTCAACAAAATTCAGACTAACACAGTACAGCAAATATTCACATTAGACTTTACTTAACAGATGCTTAAAAATAAATAATAGATCTGAAGCATTATTAGTGAGAGGTATTAGACACATAGCCTAGCTTTTTGCCTTGGGATTTTGGGGGAAGGCTGTCCAGCCCTTCCCATCGTTTCCTCTCATGGCTTTTTGCAGAGGAAAAGGATTTACCAAGGGAGTCAAAGATGCTGATGAGGTCACCCAGAGAGCTGTGGGCAGACACCTACAGCACCACTCTACAGTTCCCAGGGGAAGCCCACAGTGTAGGATAGAGATGAATGCTGAGGAGCAGCAGAGGAAGACTGTCCAACCTAAAATGACTCACCCTGGGGAAATACACTGGAGAGTGTTTCCAGCTAGCAGCCCAAACCCAAACTGGTCAAGAAAAGTATTATTCCTGAATTCTTCTAAGGTGCCTATTACTAGTGACTTGTACAAGAAACCTTCTTGGATTCACTTCAAAGCAGAGAATTGCAACTGGGCCTATTTCAGTTTTATCTTCTGGGAAGTTGACAGAACATTTTTTTCTGGATAGAAAGTTTCTAACTATGGAAGTGAGAGGCATTACATTTTGTAGCAAGGGAATAAATTTATACTGTCCATATATTCCTCCACACCTGCAAACCTGTTCTATTAACAGCATGAGAGAAACTTTACAGAATGAGTAGAGCTCTGAAACAAATTGCATTACCAAAACTGCCTGACCTCACAGAGCCCTTCCTACTGAAGGACAGTGTTAAAAAAACCAAAGCCTTTGTGGTCTTAGCAAGAATCAAGATCATTGTAATAATTGTGAAGTGTCTTCATTGCTATTTACAATCAGATTTTTTGGTCCTATTTTCACTAGGATATCTTGTTGCTAAATTATCCACCAAAACAAAAGGCATATAGCTAGAGCTTAGCAACAGCAAATGGCCTCCAAAAGATGTAGGAAAATAGTTTCTGTGAATCAACCTGCTATTTTTTTTTTTATTAAAATGTGATTAGTATCTTTTCTAGAGATAGGAGGAAGGTTTACTGCCTCCAATTTTACTGGAACTGGGACGTCCAATATTGACTCCCTAGCAAAACACAACTCCACATTCCCCAGAGATAGTTGTAAGTTGTGGTGTTAGTTTTTTGGGGTTTTTTAAGGTAGTTATTTATAATTTAGTTGTGGTAATATTGTGCCATACACATTTGTAGACTCACATCTGCAAACGTTTAAACAGGATTTACAAAACACGCTGCAGAGTATTCTAATGAAGCCTGTACCTCCCAAGGTCACGGACATGGCTCCTGCCATTCCAGAAACAGGCATGTGGTTTTCCCAACAGCCAACTCAGCCCTGTGCGAGCCTTGGGGCAGGTGCTGTAGGTCCCTGGCAACGCGGGTCACCACACACCGCTACCCGCAGCGCCGCGAGGGCACGCGCTGCACTTCCACGGTGCTTGGGCCACCGAGCACACGAGTCCTGCTCGTTCTACATGGGGAAAAAAAAAATCTGTGGTAATTTTTGGTTTTATTTTTCACAGTAGTATTTGCATAACTGTTAAGATCACAGAATAGCACTGGCAGTTGTAAAACATACTCTCATACAAATATTTTTAAGTGGCTTGTGAACATTACCCATGTATTAGGATGTTACCACTACTGTATTTTTGCTGCTGCAAAAATCCTTTCCCTCACTATACAGGTTTTCACTGTTATCATTTAGGCCCTAAATATTTCCTTTTTCCACTGACTTTTGCATACATGGTCTCTCACGGAATTATATCTTTCACAATGAAAAACTAACTGGGAGAAGTTGGAAGGGCCCTCAAAATTCTGTAAGATCAGGTTGGACTACAGACAAGAATTGTTTCATCAAATGATCTTATTTTTTGTCAATGAGGGATTTCTATTAGACTGACAAATTTTCTAAATTTCATCAGCTTATATGAATTTAAATGTATTTGGCCAAAACAGTCAACACCAATGCCAATGTGAAAATTAATGAAAATTTAGAAAATTATAATTGAAATACCCAGAAATATTAGAAATATTTCAATTAACTTAGAAAATTAATTGAAATACCTAGAAAATTTAGGTAGCACTGCTATAGAGTATTTATTTTGGAAAATATGTATAAAATTTCCAATAAGTGTTCTGAGTATCCTGCTGCTGAAAGGCTTTTCTTTAAAAAAAAACAAAACCCAAAAAACTTTCAAAGACTTTCAAAGACCAAGACACAAATATTATTAGCTGTTTTTTCCCCAGGTTTTCCTAAGTCATCACCTGTTTTTATCTTGATTTGCCCAGAACTGAAAACCCCATCATAGCTGTGATGTGTTCCCATCTTAATCAAAAATACAACTGGATGATCATGCCAAAGGTGGAAAGAGCAAATCATAACAGCATGATGTCACCTAAGCAAATCTAGTATCTTTTCTACCTTAACCAAAGGGAAACACAATTCTCATCAGCAGTGAGCAAACCGACCGTATGTAAAAAAATCATGTTTGTTAAAACACTGAACCATTTGCTTACCATTAGGCATGTGCACAAATCTTTTCCCGGTAGTGCTAACTCTATTCAAAGACCAGAAAAAACTGACTTAAAAATTAGCCTTTTTTTTTTTTGTAGGAATGCACTCAGTTTTCTTCCAGCCTTCTTTAATTTCTGAACTCCTCCCACACATCTGTAACACACGGAGCACCTGCGGGGCTGCCATTTTACAGAGTGCAGTAACCTTGCTTCCTGCTGCAGCTGTACTCTGGCTACCCAGAAGGGCAGCAGAGCTCCCTGTAACTCTCCAAATTTCTCACTAGGTATCTGTTTTGCCAGCCTTACAGCTGCCTGTAGCTCAGATTGGCTGCTAACTGCACCACATTCACCTCCTGCCCCTCAGACCATTTTTGTTCCTCCTGCTATGGCGAAGTCTACCCAAGCCCCCTTTTTTCCAATCAAGGACAGATGAAGTAAGGTCAACTTCTCCTTTCTAGATGTGAAAGATCTAGGTGAGGCATAACACAGGTCCAATGCTTTAATTACCCTCTTACATCTGCAATCAGGCCTGAGGAAGCAAGGATCAGATGGGGAGAGGAGAATGGAGCAGAAATGAAGATATTTATTTTTCCTATGACAGAAAGACTAAGAACACCATTTTCTGAAGTCACTTAGATCAGCTATTCTCCTTTTAGTCAGTGAACAAACGTGACATAATAGCCAAATCAGAGGGGCACCTCCATTGTTCTTCCTCCATCTCTAGGAATGGCCAAAATTAACAGGAACCTAGAGAATCTTGAATTACAGCAATATTGCCAGCTTCTGCAAAGAAGCAACACCTGAGAGTTCACCAAGAGCGTAATACTAATATCCATGCACGTTGTAGTGACTTAAGCATTCTACTCAGCTCATTTCTGTATTCATAGATGGAAAACAACTTGATATAAGCCTATTTCTTTTTTAGTGCGGTAATACAACTTCACTCAAAAATCCATTTGTGAAAGGACTGCAAAAAAGTGGCAAAATGATCTCCCAGGTAAGTGCACATGACCACATACAGCAGTCTTTTTACGGGTAAATCCAAAGACTGGAAAGATCAAGGTCTTCGTGAGCACTTAAACCTGTTCCGCCAGTGACAGTTTTCTTCAGCACTCAGAGGATGCCACAGTGCTGAAAGCACTTCGTTCAGCCCTTATTATTGCTGCTATGCAAGGATGAATGTAAGGCACGTTATTCCCCATTTTGTGATGAATGGATCTTGAGTACCGGAAGCTTTAGGTTTTCGTAAAAGCCAGGCTCTGGTGGCCTGTGTTATGCAACACTTCATGATACCTCCAAATTCAAAAACAAGCTTTGCATGTCATAACCATTAAATTTTTACATGTTGGTACGATCATATAGATTTTTATGATTTTAAGTCAAACAACTTTTTGAGGAATCAGCCAATACATTACAGGATATAACTTTGTATTCAGTTGGAAAGCACTGGTGTATTCTGGAGTAAGGGAGAGACTTTATTTTGGACTTAGGAGACACAAAATTAGCAATATTGGAAGCTTAAAATGCTTTACCATTGCCACACTACATTATTTTTTAGCAAGTTCTGTTACATTAGGTCTCTGTGCTTTAACAGGAGCACCTGCCAGAAGCTGACAAATTTGTGAAAAAGCAGGAATAATTATCCAAGTTATTCCTGATAACTGAACAACACCTATAAAACCAGCAAGGATGAATGGCCCAAAGCCACTTCCAAAATCCATACAGTTCACTGCTAAATCCACTGGGCACAGAGAACAGAGTGCGTAAGATGAGACAAATAAAATCAGAAGTCAGACTTTTTCAAGTGCCGCCCACAGCAGTAAGATCCACAGCTCTGTGAAAGCCAAACATATAACACAAAACTGTCTATTTTTCTCTGTAACGCATTTTAACATGTGGAACACATGGAAATCGCAGGACAGCTTTATATTTTTTGTGAAGACTTATCTATATCACTCATAAACAAACCAAGAGGTTCCATGGCTTCTCAGTTCATAATGGAAACAGGTTTTAGGAAAAGGTATAAAGATGGATAGTGTGTGGTATCTTTTGCTGCCAGGAACATTTCTTTTACTATTATTATTATTCCTGGTATCAATGCAAAGTAGTTATTCAAATATCCATAAAATGAAGAATCATTTTGCTTTTAAAAGAACTGTAAGTACATCTGATTAATAAATTTGATGGAAGAACATTTTCCATAAATACATAGGCTAAACAGATTTTGGAACATGTCCTGCAGAAATGTGATGGAAGAAATACAGAAATAATTACAAAGATGTACAATGGAAATTAAGTTGAAATTTATGTTAAAAATATATTATACTTTTAATAATTTCCTTTAAATTAGTATCATACATGCTTAATATTGCAGAAATGGTCCAACCAATGTACTCAACATGATAACTGAGACTGCTTGATTGAAAATGAAGCATTTTGGTTGTCTCCTTTTTAGTACTGAATTTTAAAATATCATCTTTACATTTCAATTCATAATAATAAAAGAAAAAAAGCCAGCATAAAATGTTAGCATTTCACACTTGCATTTTAAAATATAGGTTGGGAGCAGGGCATTACAACCCTTGGCCCCATCCCAGCTCCCAGGATGGTTTGGGTTGGAAGGGGACATTGAAGATCATCTTGTTCCAATCCCCTTGCATGGGGAGGGACACCTTCCACTAGACCAGGCTGCTCAGAGCTTCATCCAACCTGGCCACCTCCACCTCCAGGAAATCCACCACAACTTCCCCAGGCTACTCGTTCCTGTGCCTCAACACCCTCACAGCAAAGAATTTTTTCCTAATATCTAATCAAAACCTACTCTCTTCCAATTTGAACCTGTTCTTCCTTGTTCTGCCACTACATGCTCTTGTAAAAACAATAAAATCCAAGCATGCTGAAATTTAGGATAAAGTCTTCAAGAAAACAGTGTGGTTAAAAATGAGATTAATTTTATCTCTGAAGATAGCCAGACAACAGAGGCAGAATTGGACTAACACCTGAATTCTGACCCAGAAAACACCAAGAGGAAAAATGGAAGAGAAACTACACCAAGAGGAAGGACAACAATAATTACATATGATACAGTATCATTGGGTCTTGCCATTTTCTTCTCATACTGCTATAAATCACAGGAGAGTTGCTAACGTCACTCTCCCTTCACCCAGGCACACATCTACCCAGAAGGATGCAGACTGAAAGAGACAGGTTAGTGCTGAACTGAGGTGGGAGAGAAACACAGCTGCTAACATTAAAATATACCTGCATGTGAGAAGTTTTGTTTAAAAATAAATACACCACCAAATGTATTATTTAGATACAAAACTCTGCAGGTCTGAGAACACAAAAAAAAAAAGATGGAGAAAAAGCTGATTTCTTTCTCGATTTTTTTCTTTCCCTCCTTTTCCCTTCAAATAATGATACAGACTCTAAGGAACCTCTCTGGTAACATTCAATTTAAAAATCTGTGGGTTTTTTGCTTATATTGTTCAGATGTAAAAAAATACTCCTGAGTGGAGAAAAAGAAGTCATATTAATTCAGAAGTATTACACAACTGAATATGGCATTTTAGAGCAGACTTGTGCAACCACAGCTTCAAAAGTATTTACATGTTCCACCTCTATTACCTGTAACAGTAATGAACACTGACTGTTGTGACAAGAGCACACTATACACAGTGTTTAGAGGAAAATTCAGCCAAGTCCTAAAAACACATACACGGTCATCCACCATCTATACATGAATACACATGTGAGGAAAGCCTTCCCTGTTGATCACATCAGACAACGACATTAATGTACAGTTCATATTTGGGGTTTGTTCTCTAAAGTAACAATGGCTAGAGAAGAAAAATGGAGCTTTGTTTCACCTGGGACAAGTTAAAAAGTCTCTGAGCAATGACACAATTCTGACATGGTAGCTGAGCCAGTTCAGGTTTAATCAGTCACAGTTTCTGTGTCTGGCTGCAGGGCTGAGCCCTTCAGCACTGACTTGGAACATGTGCCTAACACTTTCTATAAACACACAATCTCAATATTCTTATAATTTGTGAGACTACCACCATTCATAATCCACTTGGAATATTTTTGCGTGGTTATTAAGAACTCAGAACAGGCTGAAGGCACAACTTGGTGTTGTTTGTTGGTAGTATATATAATTCTAGTTTTACAGCTCTCACAGCACTGAAGTTCCAAGAGTTCGTGTATACACACACAGCACTGAGATTTGTGGGTTCAATTTTTTGTCATGCATCTGTTGGGATAGTGGAAGGCTTGAGGGTTTTGACATTAAAAGACTGACCTAATTAAAGTTGAATCATTCTTCCCAGCTACAGAGTAGCCAAGTTTTGTAGCACCACACCCCATCATATCATGAGGGTGGAAGCAGACTAGAACCTTGGAACATCTGCTGACAAGTTTATACCTGAAAAGTAATTCATTTGATATAGGATAGCAAGTATGCAGCTATCCTTGAGAAAATTCAAATTGAGAAGGATTAGTCAAACTCTGTTTAGATAAATATGTATACTTATTTATATAGTAATATGAAAACTGCTGACATGAACTTTCAGATCCTATTTCCATGCCTTATTCCTTTGGTTTCAGTCTTTTTTTATCTCCTCCACATTTTTGTATTGGTTTTATGCTTTTCCTGCTTTGTGTAACTATAAGCACTTTGCTTGAAAACACTATATTGTGTACTGTATTCATTATTTAGTTCATTATTTGCCTCCCGCTACTAATATAGGAAAAGACAGTGCATAATGAACATTTATGCAAAATATACAATAATAATTTAGAGCTTGTATTACTTCTTTAATATATATTTTAATGGTAAGAAATGGCACTAAAACTTTCCTCCAGAATCAGCATATGGCACTTCTTAAAACAGAAAAAAATTTTAATTTCCACAGAAATAACCTATATAGATACACATACACACACGTACATTTATATATATATAGGGTAATATACTGATTCCATAAGTAAGTTGATGCATTTTTAAAGGTGAAGAGTAAGACTACTTGCTCTTCCTTGAGTCTATTTCCAGTATGTTTCACTCTATCACACATTTCTTGACTTCAGTCTTTCTCCAGAATGTGCTACAGTTCATACCAGTCTCACCTGTTTGATTTTTCTGAGTAGCCCATAAACCAATATGCATATGTTTCACTGGATTATTAAATAAAATATTTAATTTATTTTTCATTATGCTACTGTTCCCTTTTTGCAGAGGTAAGATAATTAACAAATCCCCTAACTGTCCATCTCAGTTTCCACTGAATTTCAGTTTTAGGATTGCAGGTACGAACACAATTCCTCAAGATCAGAGCTCAGGTAACAAATGTAAATTGTCTTTCAAAAAAATTTCATTATCCTGAATTTGGAAAGTTCACAGAACCACTATAATGGACAGTACAATTACAAAATAGCCATGCCTTGAGATTTCTGTAAATGTACTTCATAAAAAATCCAGAGGCAGAACTAAAGCATGTGACTTTATTCCAGTTTCTCCATCTATAAAATCAGGTAATTATATTTAACTACTTCACTGAATACTCTTAAGCCCGTATTATATATAAAATTTGTGACGCTTTTAAAACTGTCAAGACATGACAGAACTGGAATGAGAATAGAGGGGCTCCATTATTCTCCCAGTTAGAAATAAACACAGAAGTTCAGAGATTTATACATTAAGAAGGCTCAAAGGGAACACATTTTAGCTTTTTGTTAAGCTCAATACCTCAAACTAAAAGAACCTTTTTACTTAAGGCTTCTTTCCCCCCTTTAATCTTGCAACTCCTTCTTTGAACCTTCATCTATCTTCTCCTTTACTTGCGATCACTAGCACTAGAGAAAACAATCCAGCCTTAGACCTCCCAGAGCCAGAGTACCATCTCCCTTCCCATCTCCACACTTTCTAGCTTACATACCCAGAGCTCATGTCAGCCCTTCCACCGTAGATGTCTTACACGGGATGGAGTCTATCGCTCTAAAAGAAGCTCTATGTCTTTGTCCCTTCACGTACATTTACTGTGTTAAAGCAAAGATCTTATTTTGCCCAGTTTGACAAGCACACTCATCCATTTGCTCTGTTCGTTATTATTTTCTTCATCTTTGAATACTCTATAAGCTTTTTAAGTGATTACTTTTACATGGGCAGATAAAAAAGAAAATGTTCAAGTGTGGAGGACTGGCAGCCCACCGGTACATGCAGATACTCAAGGACCACCAAAATCTTCCTTTAGGTCTAATTTACCTACTATGTGTCCTTCTCACTGTGCATCATTCTTGACTCTTCACAAAAATGCCAAACAGCACCAACAGAGTAAACTTATGGAAAATATGTATTTTCACAGTACTTCCTTGTCAACAGCCCAATGTACATAAGCAGCTCAAAAATATAGCAAGAGTAGTAGTGTTACAGGGCCTATTTTTAACAAACTCATGCTGACAAGCATTAGCAATATCCTCTGTACTTTATTTACCACGCCCTCCACTACTTACTCCATCATTTTACCTGGATCATAATCTGTGCTTATAACTACCTCAGTTATCTAGTCTTCTATGCTGGTGCTCAGCCAAGTCTCTCCTATCCTCCTGATATGCCAAAACTTTCATAAATCAACAGTGAGAGTCCAACGTTAACTTCTTTGTCAGCTCTGTTTGGATCAAACTATCTTCAGACTGAAACAGCCACGCTGAAAACTGGACTCCCATCTAAGTACCTGTTGTCCCAGACTATATGCCTCTGGGAGGCAACAAACTTTTTTTCCACATTATTCAGCATTTTCAACAAAACACACCCTTCCTATCCAACCATCAATCTGCTCTCAAGGAGGAAATTCAAATACAATCAACAATATGTGATTTTCCTTCTCACCTAAGAAGTCTATATAAGCAAAGGTACCTCAAAAGCAAGCCCTACCCCTGCATGAAAGAGAATAACTGTGCAACAATGACATTCTTCCCACTGCAGGCTTGGTTTGTTCCTTTTATAGACATATGATTGCAATACAGGACAATACAAATGTTGACTGGACAAATGGAAGAAAGAGGTGCTTTAATATGTTTGTAGAACTATGAAAAGCCAGAAATGTTTCTGCTCAAGGAATATATGTCAAAATTCAGATAGCAGACTTTGTTTAAAATATATATAAGGCAATGTAAGAGAAGAACAGGCTGTTACTTTTCCATGTGAATTACTGGAGGTACCATAAAAAAACAGGCAGAAAATTCATCTCCTATTCTCTGTGATGTTTCAGTTTATCTGAGAAATAAAGGCTCAAATGCAGCAGCTTTGGTATCCAAAGCAGCCAATCTTTTGTGCTGGCTTGCATCAACATTTTAAAAATTAAGGCAAAAAAAATTTCTCAGAACAAATACTGATCAGTTGCTCTGTCAAGCTGATGCTGAACTCAAGAAACATCAAAATGCTCTGCTTTTGAGGGACCCCTTTGATATTTATGTTGCAGATAATCAGGAGTTTTGTTTTATTAGTGAGTAGGTTTTGTTGCTGGGGACTGGGATGGAGGGTCAGGGAAGAGAGGGGAGAAGGAGGGAGATTTCATGCCTATAAAAGCGCAATTGAAGATCAGACTAAAGCTCATTTAAAGACTTCCAGTAAGAAACTGTGACCAAGGCTTAAAATACACTAAAGAAGCAGCTTCATCTTGAACTTTGGGAGCAGCTGTGCTCTTATTCCCCTTCCCCCAACACAGGAAACAGACCTAGAAACAAAAATAAGACAGGAATGCTCCTGTGCAAGCTAATGTTGTTGGCTTCTTAAACATCCACTACTCTTGTGCCAAAAAAAATGAAACCCAGGAGGATTTAACACTTCAAAGGATAGTGAGACACTGCTTTAAACACAGAATTTTCTACCAGAGACAGATATTCTTTCATTTTGTAAACAAACTGGAAGAATGTTATCATGAGTGCATGTCGAGACAGATTCCATTTATATTCCTGTACTACTTATGCACAAATACGCCACTGCATATTACACTTTTACCCATTTTTAGACTACAGTTAATGCTGTAGCAGTGTTATCCCCCACTAGGAAAAAAAATGCAGCAGTTGAATCTTTTGATACTTTCCAAAACATTCTATTACAACATGCAGTTTGAAAGCTTAACAGTACAGAGAAATGTCTGACAAAGAAGTTCTCTCCTTATTAAGCAATGATAGATAATTATATGTTCAAGGAGAATGTCAGTAACATCTTGCCAAAGGAACATATGGCCACAAATGCTACTCACAGTATTTCCAACTACAAATCAGAGTTATGCCTTCACTTGTGTTATTAAGAACTTGGCCTTTGTTCCATCTATTTAATTTTCTAAACAAAGGTAAAAAGACGGGAAGGAAAGTGAGTGGTAGGCTACATTCTCTGTCTAACCTAAAAAAACCCAAACCAACAACTTTATCTAATTTTGACGAGTACAAATCATCTCCATGGCTTGCTCTGCTTCACTCACCACAAACAACTCATGTTTTCAACACTTAATTTAATATTTTGCAGGCTAATGGAAACTTTACATAATGCATTCTCCCTCATAAAGCTAAAATGTCAACGCAAATGGGATTGAGATCTTGATATGGAGAGAAAGCAAATGTTATCTTTTCAAAATCTACAGGCTAACAAGCATGATGTGGAGGATGGGATGAGCACTGATATGAAGCAAAGAAGGAGGGGAAAATAATCTTACTTATTTTAGAAGGGTGTCTGTATCTCTTTCTGAGTGTAGCACCCCCAACCATACCTCTCTCAATAGTATTTTAACGTTTGATTAAAATAGTTTCTTGATCCCTCCTCATTCTGCTAGTGTCCTCCCTGTGGTAGGACATGAAAAACAGATTGAAAAACAACAGTCGATGTGGTTATTAACAGTTATATTTCACTGTCACTGAAAATTCAGTAAGTATTGTCAGATTAGAACTCACAACAAATTCCAACTCCAATGGTTTCCTTTCATTTAAAAAAAAAAAAAAGACTATGTTTGATCTTTTCTTTGTGTATTGAGAGTTCAGGGCAGGCAGCACTCGTGCCTTCAGCACCTGTTAGTAATTTCTCAGTAGAATGGATAGAGCAAAAGCAGGTGAAGGGAAGCTTTCAAATTTTAACCATTCCATCCATGTACCTTATTCCATCCAACCACATAGTGAGGCTCCTCCCTTAAAGCACCACTTCTTTACAGCTACAACTAGCAAGAGGGAAACAACTTTTTGTCGGCGTAGCATTTCAAAAACAGTGCAAATTAATGTAAATAGTTTCCAGTTTCATGGGATTTCATTCTAAATACAGGTAATTAAATCTGAACATAATGAGAAAACAAAAGCAAGCACTGATCACACCCTGCATATATCAGTCCAGGAAAAAACATCATCAGACATGGTGAGCTTAACCCTGAACAACCAATTTTTCTCTTGAGCTGTCTTCCAGTTACCAATTTAATCTCTTTCCTCCAGAATAAAAAAATTGGCAAATTTTGATAGAAAATCTGCATGCTTTCAGAATGGTCTGCTTATTATACCCAAAATGGAACATAAATAGCAGCTCAGTCGTCCACTCTACTGCCATTTCACGAGTCCTTTCTCCCTGTTTTCCATAAAGTCATATTTATATCTATTATGTTTTCTATAACCACTGCTAAGAATAAGCACCTCATTTTCATAGAAGGGTTTTATAATCTAATATAATGTGGTTCAAACCACTTGATACTTGCTGGGTTACAGCAATGGGATAGATAAATGGACTAAGGTTTAGACAGGTTACAACAGAATTATATTAAAAAAAAACCAACATGGCAGCACTTTTAGCAGAATAGTTCCACCTACACAGGTGGTGCTGGGCTATCACCCTGGCTTTTACACTGACACCATTACTGGAGAATAAGCTTCTTAGGCCTGGAAAACAGTATCGAGAACAGATTGTAACAAACTCTTTTACTTGACTCTCCAGAGTGGATGTTCCAAAATACCTGAATCCACATTCAGAGCAAGCTTTCTATCCAAGTCCAAATGTAAAGGAATGCCTGGGTACTTCTTTTTCCTTCTGTTTTGCATGGTTACAGGATGTATGTTCAGACTCATCTGTGAGATACTAAGCTCTGCAGGTCTAGTAACAAAAATAAGAGGAGCTTCACAGCTAAAGGATAGGATAGGATAGGATAGGATAGGATAGGATAGGATAGGATAGGATAGGATAGGATAGGATAGGATAGGATAGGATAGGATAGGATAGGATAGGATAGATTTCAGAAGGGACATACAACTCTCACTAGTCCCAACCACCTGACCAGTTCAGGGCTGGCCAAGAGTTAAAGCATATTGTAAGGGCACTGTCAGTCTTGGGGTGTTGACCACCACTCTAGGAAGCCTGTTCCAGCATTTAACCACCCTCTTGGTAAAGTAATGCTTTCTAATGTCCAGTCTAAACTTAGCCTGGTGCAGCTCTGAGACATTCCCACACATCCTTTCACAGGACTCCAGGGAGAAGAGACCAGCACCGCCCTCTCTGCTTTCCCTCCTTAGGAAGTTGTCGAGAGCAATGAGATTGCTTCCGAGTCTCCTTCTCTCCACAGAGACAAGCCCAAAGTCCTCAGCTGCTCCTCTCAGGATATGCCTTCCAGCCCTTTTCACCACATTTGTTGCCCTCCTCTGGACACATTCAAAGTCCTTCACATCCTTGTTAAATATTGGGCCCACAGAGCAACACACAGTTCTCAAGGTAAAGCCGAACCAATGCTGAATACAGAGGGCAAATCACCTCTTCTGAGTGGCTGGTGATGCTGTTCGATGCACTCCTAGGTGCAGCTTGCCCTCCTAGGACAAGCCTGGATGAGAACCACACCATAACTAATTTCAAGAAATGTACATACTGACAGAGGTAGGCATTTTGTTACATATAAGCTATATTTTGAAATGTCAGCTGGGCCACAATCAAAAATAACCAATATTACAATGCAATGAAAATCCATGTTCCTATTGTAGGTTAGGGTGAAAATGTGGTGTAAAAATAAATTAGACTTTATGTATTGCACATCACACCCCAACATCTCAAAAGAAATTTATACATGCTTTTCTACATAGCATAGTAAGAAAAAGTCCTTGTGCAAGTGTTACAGAAATTAACTAGGTAAGAAGTCTTAATTATCAGCATAAATTCTCCAGCTGCTTGATAAACAATAAACTTATATGATGATTCTGCAGACATTTAGAATTGTGCTACACTATAATGACATACCATTTAACAAGTACTGCACACCATTACATTTAAAAACATCATATTGTAAACAGAAGGTTTTAAACTTTCAGCTTACAAAACTGCTTCATACCTCCAGCATGTGGTATATGCTCATTTTCATCCACCTAAAAATATCACATTTTTAAAAATCTGATCTCTGGAAACATGACTAGATGGCCTTAAAATAGTCAGTTTGCTGATGGATTTATAACTTTATCTGCATTTCACAATTACACTCAAAAGCGTATCTTAAAAAGAGTAAGTTCATGACCCTTCCTCAAATAGGCATTTGCAACAGGCTTTGAATTAAGTTCATACCAGACTGCAGCTCACATAACGAATAAATATGTTGTTCTATAAGCAGCAGAACCAAAGAAATCTGGGTTCTCACACTTTCATACACCAGGCCTGCTGAAGAGTCTCACAAACTCCTGCTATTACTCAGACGATTACGCCATGTGCTGCCTGGCCAGTCAGCGCTACCCCATGGAATGAACCACAAACTGTCCAAGAGCTCTTCCCATTTTGTGAGGGAGTGGTGTGACTTTGGCCTCCTTTAGCTCCTCAGCCCCTAATCCTTACAACACCTGGAGGAATTCCTTATCTTTGAGCACATTAACACTGTGGAATGTGGCTGATGTTTAACAGAACCAAGCGGTCTGGGAGGAACAGAGTGATAGACAATGCCAAATTGCACAATAGGAAAAGTTTCTTCACCTGGAGGGCAGCTGGGCACCTGGAACAGGCTTCCCAGGGAAATGGACACAGCATCAAGCCTGCTGGAGGAGGCATCTTGGATGACGCTCTTAATCCTATGGTTTAGTTTTAGGCAGTCCTGTGAGGAGCAGGGAGTGAGACTTGATGACCCTTCTGGGCCCCTTCACACTTGAGATATTCTATGATTTTATGAATGCAAACTACGAATTTGGTTTTGTAGGAAAACCTCACTAATGCTTACACAGGTGACGTACACCTATTCAAGATGCCTGAGTTCCCACGTAACTCATGCTACTCGAGGAAAGTTTGTGGGCTGACCCACCTTTTAGTTTTTACCATACAAACTCTGGCTTCTGCTGGCAAGTGCTGTAATCAGGCAGAAGTCACTCTAGCTGTAGCTGTTAATATGCCCATGGTACACAAACTGATTATTTCAGTTTCTTTTGCCTCTCAACCTTTTCATACTCTTACACTCAGGCAGTGCAAGTTAAGATCCAGTGAAATGGCTTTACTTGTCAGCAGAGCAAAACACCTAAGTAACATACCACTGCACAGCACCAGAGCCAGGCAAGCCACTTCACAAGGGAAAGTATGGTGCTTTATGTGCACTTCCTAGTTACAGAGACGTACTGGCGTTCCAGTCTAAGCAGCTGTATTCTTAATAGCCAATTGGCTTTTTAATTTTAAAGGCAGTAATACTGAGATTTTAATCAATTCTTAAATAGGACAAATTCATAAAAATAACGAGTTACTTGAACTGAATTGTGCTGGCGACTAATATGCCTGTTCCTCAATCTATCGTACTTTTGAAGTTACAAAAATATACAGTAAATGAAGCTCTGGATGATGATATTTAGCTGTCTTGAAATTTCCTTTATGTACTGCCAAATTAATTTCTGATTTGGACTAGAATAGTAGCTGGTAAACAATAATCTGGCATGCACTCATTAGCAGAAAAACAAACAATGTATTTTTAAAAGTACAATATACCAGATAAATTTCCATTTCACAGCAGAAGACTTCAGCTTCTAGTCAAATGTACTTGCTTTATTTAGTTGCTGACTGCAAAATAGCATAAAAATACTCTATTACACATTAGGCTTTTAGCTCTAAGGACTTTCATTTAGCTATTGCTACTTCTTTTCTCTCCCTTTCCCTCCATTTTAAGAGATACCATAAGTGTGAAATCTACTCAATTTCAAACAAGTGGAGTAGAACACTTTCACAGGTTAAATCAGTTGTAATTCTTATGTTTACTTACACAGATTTGAAAATTATTTCATGTTATTCTTACTATTTAAAAAATACCCTCACTATGGAGTAAAACATCCAACAGACTAGATAGGAAAAACAGTGAGCTTGGAGGACTACAATGACATTGCATGTGACAACAGTGTCTCAAATAAGCAAGAGAAAAAAAGGGAAGAAAAGAAAAGAAAAGAAAAACACATAGATTTCTTTTTTATAGTAATCAGCTATCACTTACCAAAACATTTTTAGTGAAAGTGTATTTTTTAATACATACAGGTGTTTAAAAATGAGGAAAGTATGTATTGTTTTAAAGCTTATGATCCTTAGCTTCTAATTAATAGTATCTTTGTTATTTTAGGAGCCTCATGGGTATTTAGAGGGCTAAACTGCAATAAAACCAAGGTACATAAATGAAACCTGTTAAGGTCATCTTGGTCAATAAAATACTAATTGCATCAAACAATAGCCGCAGATGATGGACAGCCCTTGCCAGTGTGCAGGAGAGGAGGAGCGGGCAGGAGAGGAGGAGAGCACATCCTACAGCCCCTAGCACCCAGGAAAGACTGTTGTCCATCCCTCTTCCCCAGCTCATGTCTCCTCCAACCCCAGCCCTCTTGCCCATCAACAAGAAGCAATTCAGCAGTATTTCAACAGCCATTTGGCTGTGCCAGACAAGTTCAGCCTTGCTGCCTCACACTGCTGCTGTTCACCTCCTCCCTGGCTTCCCAGAGCGTCTGCTGGCCTGTTCTACCACAATAAACACCCGTGGCAAAGTTTTCCTTCTCCTGTTCTCCGGGGAGAGGCACAGAGGCTCCATCAAACGTGTTCCACTGTCACAGAGGATGCTTTCCCTGGGTCGGGGAGGAAGGTGAGCAGCAACACGCCCGAGGAGCCAGTGCCGAGCAGTGCCTGTGACGCTCGACAGCCCAAGCGCAGACCCTGCCGGCGCAGGATGCTGGTCCCCAGCACTGGGGACGCATGGCAGACACAGCCCCACAGGCTGACCTCACAGCAATTCTGGACAACATGGCAAACCACGTCCTTTAACAATACAAAAGACATCTACGTTGTTTCTCAAAATGGCTGGGTAAATGAAGCCTAGTGCCTGCCTTAGACAGAAAACCTTTGAAAAAATCATGTTTCTTGCAAGAGGGAAAAAGCACCTCAAATATTTATAAACTACCCAAACTCTGCATATACACTGTCTGGGAACTCCATGAGTTCCCTTTTTCCTTCATTATGAACCAGACTGCATATTTACAACCATTTCCTTCATCTGACTAAAGCTTCATCTGTGATCCCCACGCCTGTCTTTTCATTCTGCCCTTTGAATATCACTACAATTTATTCAATTCCTTTGGCAACAGGCTTCCCTTATCTCAGAAGAGAGCATTAACTTCTCTAAGGATTGTAACAGGAGGAACTAACCATGACTAGACAATGTTTGAAATGTACTTTTTTCTTTTAGTTGCAGAATAAGTCTGCATTGCTGGTGGATATAAAATTCAGACTGGAGATACAGAGATAACTTGAAAGAAAATTTCAAAGCACAATTCTACACAGGTATGTCTCATGAGCAATTAAGAGAGTTGCTAACTTTCTCATTACTAAATGCTGTGTTATTTACATAGAAGCCTCACAGACTTGTTCCTCCCTAAGAGCATTGTGGGCAGCAGTCAAACATTCCTCCACCTAGCCTTCACCGAGAGTTGGCTGGGGGTACCCTAAGATTAAACACGAACCACAAAGACAAACCAAAAGGCCCACCAAGTAGTGCTCACTGCCCATAGAAAGCTTAGTTACCAGGTACTGTTTTTAAAATCTACAAAGTAGAAGTAAGATAGATTTTAAAACATTTCAACTCCAGACAGGGAAGTCTTAAGAATTATAAACTAGCAATTAAGGTCAAGTCCTAAACATACACACACCACACACACTAAGCTTTCTTCACACAACTGCTGCTGTTTATTCCTGTGAAACTATTGTGTATGCAGTTAAGCACAGACATAAATATTGAACACCTACAGCCACATCCTATATGAAGGAAATGTCTGGCCTACAATAAAAACACATATTTCACATAAATATTAAGTACATAAATACATTTGTAAGAGGTCTCCCTTTCTGGTTTTTTGTTTGGTTTTTTTTTAAGTCAAACTATTTGAAATTCAACTTCAGCATATTCATAGAATCATAGAATGGTTTGGGTTAGAAGGGACCTTAAAGATCATCTCATTCCAACACCCCTGCCATGGGCAGGGACACACTTCCCTCTAGACCAGGTTGCTCAGAACCCCATTCAACCCAGCCTTGAACACTTCTATTCATCAAAACATAGCTAACAGCACTTTGGTTTTAATGTTTAAGAACTGAAAGTCTAGATATTAAGGGGGAAATGGCTTTATTAAGTTAACTTCCACACTGAAGTAAGTTCAAGGAGGAAAAAGACGTATTTGTAAGTGGCAAAAAGATCAGTTCTCAGCTATAAACACAGCTCCTTTTTAGAACAGTGTCAACCTGTACAGCACTGGCAATCATACAACAGCCAAAACAGTCTGCAAACTATGGCAGAAACAACTGGAATAAAGGCATATATGTCTATGCAAGGAAGCGTGATGGATAATGTCAAAATTTTAGCCTAATTCTGATCTTGTACCATCAGACACAATTAGCTCCTTTATATAAATACTCTTTTTATCATCAGCATTTTAATTAATGTGCTTGCAATTATAATGACAAAAATACAGTTTTTAAAAATAAGAAACCATTATTTTACTGGAAAATTAAGTATATCTGTCCAGCAGACAAACAACTGGGTATGATCTAAAGACTGCATTGCTTAAGATAAGTGAGGCAACTCTTTGATTTAGAAGACATGAAAATACTAATATGTAATTTCCCTTCTCCCCAAACATACACCTAAGTGTACCAGAAGAACCACAAATAGCAACTGTTCTTATGAGAATGTTTTTCATGAAAAGTTCACTTTACCTCCCACGCACATCAAGATAACAATTGAGAATCAATTCAAAATGTAAGCACCTACATCCTAAGGCAAACTATCAGTGCTCTGCTAACAAGACTGTTATCTGCTTAATTTTGTTTTGGTGAGGGATGCTGGTGGTTGGGTTTTTTGTTTGGGGGTCTTGAAGGGTTTTTTTGGTTGGTCCATTGGTTTTTGGGGGTTTGTTTTTCGTTTTGTTTTCTCTTTTAATTTTGTTTTGTTCTGGTTTACTTTCATGGGGTTTTTTTAAAGATTCATCAACAGAACAATTTGTAGCAATATATTAACGCTTGCAGAACCAATTTTCTCTTTCAGAAAGGCCAATTCTCAATTAAAGGCTGAAACTGGTGCTGTGTAAATTCTTACCTTCAAGGGATTATTCTCTTTAAGCTACTGTTTTGCTACCAGCTTCAACCAGACCTACCATGAATAAGAATCAGGGAGAAGATAGAACCTGGGGGAAAGCTGGCATGCGTGCCTCTCTCTCCAGTAAAACCACACCATATCAGCACTGTTGTTTGCTTCACTCTCTCTCTCTCTCTCTCTCTCTCTCTCTTGCTCCCTCTCCTCCAAAAGGAACATTAAATGTAATACGTGAAGCAAGAGTTGCAGGATCAAAACAATTTATTTCTCAGCAGCATGATGTGGCACACATGAACACCTGACCAAACACCATTTTTCACAGGAAGCATGCTAGTCGAGAATAGGCTTTGAAACTATCAGGTTCAAAAACTGTGAAACCAATGGTGAGGGAAGCCTTTTGGAAACAACAATTGCATGAGACCAACAAAAATCTGCCAGATGGGTGAGGGTTCCTCCCGCAGGGCCCAGATTGTGCTCCTTCTCTCTAAGTTACTATAGTTTCTTATCATTTCCCTGTGAAAGGTCTCTTGAAACAGTAGCTTGCTGATGTTCTAGAAGTGTTCCTATGTTTCCAGTCACTAGAGCTGAAGAAACAAATTAAGTACTATAACAGCTCTTTCCATTACAAGCTGCATGCCCCTGTGACTGTGGGTTTTTTACTGCATCAGCCAGATGCATAACTAAGTTTTCTAAGAAATTTTGTGAATCAAAAAAAAAAGTACTAAATAATAATTCTAGAGAAAGCTATTAGGTAGCATGTGTAGTGCTGAACAATTAACCTAACTGTTTTGCTAGGTCAATAATGCAAATTTGTTACGTTGATTTTGGCTTGTCAAAGACTTGTTACTAGCAACAAAGGATGAAAACCAAAATTTTAAATGTATGTCTAAATTTTCATTTCATAGTTTCTGTGGCTTGAAATTAATGCTCAATATTTAAACAGCCTACAATATGCTTCATACAGGCCAATATTCTCAATCTAAACAAAAAGAGAAAAAATTGAGAAGTCTAAGCTACTATCTTATAGGTCCTAAACTCCTCTGTGGACAGGAACAATGCATCACATTTTGTTTTTCACATCAAACTTCTTCCAATAAATACCTTACACAAAGTTCTCAACCAGCTTGATGACACTTCTAAGCTACAGAGAAAAAAGAAGAAACCTCCAAGCCAGTGCAATTTGCATGTAATTCGTACATAGTACAGTTCATCATTTGATACTGCTAATTTCTAGATATTTATACACATAATTAATAAGTAAATCTGTCTAATTTTAAGAAGCATTTAGGTCTTTTTTTTTTCATTGGGACACTATACCTCATATTGTTTCTTTAGTGTTTGTTTGTTTAAAGAAGAACAAGATTCCCAGTTCCTACTACTTCAACCACAAAACAAGTTCTCATGGTTTTTTAGTTCAGAAATATTTGTAACAAATAGCAAACAGAATCACTATGACAGTAATAGTACATCTTCTCACTACATCAAATGTTACATTAAATGAAACTAAGCATATATGGTAAACAAACTTGGTACCAATTTACAATAGAGACCCTCTAACGTCTACACAAACCATATACCACCTGCACAGTCACCCATATATTAAATGTGAGAAGCTGCTGCTGAGAAGCAGTGTCAAATTCTTCCCTTTCAAGAAACTTAGGCGCATGGGAAAAAATCCACCCATCTGTATACAGACTGGTAGTAGTCACCTGGTAGGACCTTTTTCTTTAAAATATTTTTTAACATAATGCTTTATTTAACTTAGGGTAAAAAGATGGAGGTGATTTTTGTCATCAGAATGTTATGATGCATCCCTGTACTAAGATAAATTATTTATCCAGGCACTAAGTAGCCATCAAGTCCTCTGACTTCAGCTGGAGCTGTACCTACCCAAGGCTTCTGATAAACAAGCCACTTATTTAGCTACCTATATTCAAAAATGTTGGCTTCTAAAGCACACAGCCAGTACACATGCTACAGATACAAATTATTAACAACATAATCAGCATGAGCCATAGCCACTATACAAACAAGCTTGAGTGTCTGTCATAAAAGCACAGAAATAATGAGGTGCAGATAATGTTCATGTTTACCTCCATTTAGGTTAAACTCAACAGTCTGATCTTGCCTGACAGCAACCCCAAAAAACCTCTGGCTTTAGATCCAGGTTGCTACAGGATGAAAACAACACTTTTTTCCTAAAAACGTAGTCAAGAAAGATATTACCAATTTATCCAATTTGCTGGTGATCTAGCTGAAGAAGCCCACAGCTTTTCCAAAAGCAGTTTAACCCCTCTAAATGCAGATCAGATGGCAGTCACAGCTACGCAAAAGAGTTTTAAGCAACTGGCTGCCTTTGGAAAAAAACCCCAACTATATGGTCTGAATTACCTTTTGCACTGTCTGTGTTAGAATGGTCTTAAGACTGAAGGTAACAGCTGTTATCTCAGTGGGACTCTTTTTTGTGTGTATCATAATTATATGGTAATATTTCTGGAGGGCAACACATTTTGTTCAGAAAGCATTTACAACAAGAAGTTGAGCCATGTCAAGTCCTAGTGACAAAGCAAGTTGCTGGAGTGACAAAGTGGCATTACTGCACCACTTGGAATAAAACAATTTCACACATAGCATACAGCTTTAAGAAACCCAAGAAAGTAAGCTTCAGGGAAGGAAATGGCATGTATACAAATATTGATAATAAATAATAACAAACAGAAGGTCTGTTCATTACATTATGCAGAACCTGGAAGAAATCATTATTCATCTGCTTGCCTGCTCAGTCTATTTTAGTGCAGGCTGCAGGAAATAATTTCCAATACTGGAAAAAAAAAACCAAACAAGACATGTAGGTGGATGGCTTTCTGTATCTGATTTCATCAGAACTCTGAAACGGAAGTGCTGGTAACCAGAATGATCCAATGGAATACTACAAAACAGATTAAGACTCCCACAAAATAAATGAAAAAAATGCATGTATATACACATATTATATGGAAATGAGAAAGAGGGAGTCATCCTCAGCTCCTTGAGCCAATGATTATCATGCTGAAAACAGAAAATCTAGTTTTCGAAAATATTTTGATTATGCAACTTTCCCTTTGGAATAAACTAGCAAGAAGGAAGGAGTCAAATTTACTTTATCCTTTTATAGGCAACTCCTGAAGAAATTACAGCAAGAGTCCTAACTTTCAGTATTTCTAGAAATGTCATATACTAATTATAAAGTGCAGTTAATCTTTTCTTCTTATGCACACACACAAAAAGGTAAAATACAGTTTATTACATTTCAATCTAAGAGATTAACACATTGCTATTTACTTTTATTGGCAGTGTGCCCAAATACCCCAGATCTGCAAGACTGATAGTGAAAAGGAAAATATTTCAGGCCTCAAAGAGAGCAGAGCTATGGCTGCCTGGAATGTGTAAACAGCCAGAGCCTGTTTTACTTCCCACCCCCACTCCCACCATACACACCTCCTCTACCTCACCCCTCCTAACATTAGCAAGGAGTGCTGCTCTCAAGCAAAGAAGAGAACACAAATGTAGTAACATCAAGTAACAAAATTCTTGACATTTTAACATGTAAGAATTTGGATTTACTGAAACAAGATGTTGCCATATAAATAGCTGTAGTCTAAAAACAAAACCAGTACCGCATAAGATCCTGAAAAAAAAGGAAAGAAAAAACAGTTGAGCAGGCTTCCTGTATGACAGACCTGGTAAACACAAACTAAGGGAATCCAAATGCTTCTCTACAGATTATTCTTTGTGCAATTAAGGATCAGCCAGATCTGTTTTCTATGACAGAAAATTCAGTTCACAGTCCTACATAAGAGAAGGGATACTTTGATAAATATCTACACAATGTAACCAAACTGATGCCAAAATTTAATGTTGGTATAAATTACCTTCTGTGAAAATAAGGATTATTACTTCCATAATGACATATACACCCACAAAGCAGTAAGTCATAAAAATAGATATCATTACATCCTAAAGAAGTTTACAATATAATTAGACCATTTTTTACAACTCCTTAAATTTGTGGACCAATAAAGATACCTTGCACAGTAAAACTGAACAACGACAACAGACTTCCTTTTTTTTTTTTAACCCCACAGCTCTCTATAAAAACAATGCTGTGTACCCTAGCAGATTGCAAGCCATGATTTGACACTACAGAATTACAGAACTGATAAATATTACTGTTGTTATTTACCTAGTAGCTTTAGTCTTCAAAACCAAATCAAACCAAAATGTACCAAGAAAAAAAAGGCAATTAAAACTGCTGAGCAAATGGCTGTATATGACAAGAAGCTCGTAAAACCCAAATGAATAAAAAGGGCAAACTTGGGGGGGGAAAAAATGTAGTATAGTATGGTCAAACACTGAAAGGTGGTCTCATAATGTTGTTTACAAAGAACAGGTCACACAGCTCTCCCACTTTTCCTTCTATTAATTTTACCGGTTTTATGAACGCATTTGGCAAACATTCAAAAGAACACATCCATAGACTAATGAGGGTAAAACGCTGCCTCAAAGGAGACATCAGCAAACGCTCTGTCAGTAGACTATTTGCAAACAGTTGAAATCAATAATAAATTCAACCTAACCAAATGCAATGCATACAAACAGAAATTAAAAGACTGAGGGAACTGGCAAATACATGAATGATGTTTCAGGCCACAGGGCACACTTTCTCACATACGTTAGCACGTTAAATAGGCTGGCAAGACATTGGCTCCACTTGAGACACCAGAATGCACCACATGTACTTCCAACAACAAAAATAAAAAGTAAGACAATGTTAATAGCATAAGTAACTAAATATTTATTTAAGACAACTATTTGTAGGACATATGAGTCATCAAATGAAAAAAGTTAGAGAATTTATATTTAAGGGGAGAAAAATAAATGTCATGATCCTTCTGTGTAATTTTCCTTACCTACTGCAGTCGCAGAGCAACTACCCCAGAGAAAAACAGTAAATTAAAATAAGAAAGGTTGATATATCCTCTCCACAGAGGCTATGGTGCTTGCAGTCCTTACACAAGACAAGCATCCAGTGCCAGTCCCAAGGTGTTGGGCTTTGTATGTGGTAGGTCACATTTGGCATAACAGTTTTGAGACTACCTATGATCCAGACAGGCAATGAGACCATCCTGCCACTGCTAGAGTTTGTTAAACCTCATGATGTGGCCTTGCCTGAAAAACTAAGGGCACTTGACTGAAAAAGGTCATAGGTTCCAACCATCCACCCGGGCTGGTCACTTTTCAATGTATGTGTTTGCAACCAAGCCTGACACTTTATACTGCAAAATATTAAGCCAAGTCAATTTCAACATAGCCAACACAGCTCCTGCACACTTTGAAGAAACCAGGCTCTAAATCTCAACTTCACATTTGTCATCTACAGAAAATTCCAAGCACATGGAGAAGATTCAGATAAGAATATTATTCAAAATAGACCGTGGAAGTTTTGTCATACAAAAAAGACCTACTTATGTGGGCTAGGGGAAAGGAGGGGGACACCACAATCTCCACTTCATTACAGGAACACTGCCTGTCAGGACTGAAGCTAAAATCACGCACATCATCTGTTGCTATAAAAAATGCTCAGAAATGTTTACTTAATCAGTCAAGAATCTGTGCTGCCATCATATAAGGCCTGATCCTAGAAATCTCCTGCACAAGCCAAACACATTTTTGCAACATCAGGCCATAGCTATAACAGGATTCATTGAATGTTCAGAACACAAATGTATCACCAACTCTGTCCTTGCTGGAGTTACCTGGGTATCATGGAGCTGTCAGAAAAAAAACAAACTATGGAGCACAGAAAATAGCCATTAAAATGAAACCACTTAAACTCCACTGCAAACCCTAACAGGTTTTTTGCTGTGGGGGGAGGTAATTAAAGGTTTAAAAGCAATTACAAAATTTTGAAGAAAAGAAACAACAAAAGCTTGTTCTGAGGCAAATTAATACCCTAAATCCAACTCTATTAGCCAGGAAACTAACTTACAGATCAATAGAAGATTAACAAATTAAAGCAATCATTATTTCTAACTCTAAACTGAACATTGAAAGGGACAAAAAACTTTTTGTTTCATAATTTTCTTTTGATAGTTTGCTATCCTAATGGATAAGATGACAGAAAAATGAGATTATACTTTAGTAAGTAGACCTTTACATTCACATGTTTTAATAAATTAGCAACAAAATAAACTGACAATGTGTTTTGCTGTTTAAAATTCTTCAAAAGTAGTCATTAATAAAGTCTTCACCGCAGTTCTATAGGATGGTAGGCAGATAACATTCCACTGTAAGTTGAATGTAAATTATTTACCCAGGTGTGGAAAGGTGTGCCCTATCAATTGCCTTGAGAGGCTGTTAAAAGAACAATTTTTTTCTTTCTTTTCACAGATATATATTCAAATTCACATTTAAAAAAAAAAGGAAATATGTTGTATTTTAAAAGCTCATGGCAAAATGAATACAGGAACAAACAACTACAAAATCATTCACTGCAATTATCTTAGCACTTTTTAAATAGATAGAAGATAAGATACAGGTCACAATATTATTTTTAGTAAGAGGAAATCAAATTTCTTTCACACTGGATTCCATGTACATAAACATCTGCTGTATACAAATCTTATCTACAAAGCCACCATTCAGCACACATGATCAAACTGACAATGTATAATTGCATTTAACATGTTGTCATTAGAGAACACAGAACCCTTCCATGTTTCAAGTGGTTTTAAACTGAAAATATATGCTGCTGGTAACATAGTAGATACCATGAAGAATTTACTGTTTAGCCTAAGCAAAATTTAAAATAAAAGATTCAATCCACAGTGAGGCACATATGCATACAAATACGTAAAATATTAGAAAAACCAGGCACACAGAAAAAGCCATTGCTGTAACCACAAAATAAGGTATTATAAAGTACCCACATATCACACATACTACCATTATAATATTGCAGAAATACACAGGAATAAATGTTTTGAAGACATGTCATCCCAGCCAAGAAAAAAAAAAATAAACACAGTTCAGAAAATTTCTAAAATAATTTCTTTGTCCACTTGCTGGTCAGCAGGCTACAAACAGTGAATCCTTGCTTTTGAAGTAGCCTATTTCCATTCACCTTTCTCCTTGTAAACTGCCCAGGAGGGCTTAAGCTACATTCCACTTTCTACCTAACCTCTACCCAGCACTACCGGACTAGGTAGTAAAGACAGGATGGTGGTCTCCCAGGAAAGTAATTTTCATTCATCAGCAGTGAGGGAAACCATTATGTTAATGCTTTAGTAAATTTGAGCTGTGTGTAATAAATAGGTTCTTTCCTTCCACTCTAATATTGCATTTTGGGCCACCCTTTCAACTTCAGGTTTTGGGTTTTTTTCCCAAGCACATAAAATCCTGTGAGAATGAAGCTGGATGAATTTTTATGATACACTGTCATGCACTAATTTTAAACTAATTTGCTCATTTAAATTAACTGATTATGTAAGACACTTATTGATACTAGCAGAAGTATTAGAGCTGAGAGTGTTTGGGTTTTTTAGTACAAAATCAGATTCCTCCAAATACAAATTAGCATTGTTATTGAGTTACACCACCAGCAACCCAAACAAACCCAGTAGTAGTCAAAATGAAAATAAAGAAACCTTGAATAGTTTTCACAGAAGATATAAAATCTGTCTTGGGAACACCATGTAATGTTACTAAAAATGTACTTGCTTCTGCTCCTTACTTCCATTTTTTGAGAACTGGCATAGGAAGGAAGATGTTTTTTCCTCATTAGAATAATCCTCAGGCATGCCTTTTATCTGTGCCTTCCAGATTACAGTATTTTAGTTTAAAAGTCAACAATTGAAAAAGTAAACTACACAAACTACAAAAGCTCTCACATTAAAAAAGGACAAAACTAAAGCCAAAAAGTAAAAAAAAAAAAAAAAATGCAAAGAAGAAAATTAAGCCACAAGGAGAGAGATTTGAGTTCATATATTTAGCAGCATTACCAATACCTTCTGAAACATTTAGAAGATATTTCATGTGTTTCAACCAATTCTATGTCCAAATTCCTAGAGGTCTAACTTGTGTGCATGTAAAGCCAGCAGGAAAAGGGTTAAGTTTGTTTTGTGAGTGTAAAAAGCAACAGATAAATATCCTTGGAAACTAATCCCCACAATATGAATCGGCACTGTCTGTGCTTGGATTCCTAGTCCTAACTCGTCAGCAAAGTTCAACCCTATCTGAGGAGAACTCTGCGGAGGAGGGCAATTTTACCTCAATCTCTCTGTCAAGATCAGGGTTTAAATTTTACTTCTGAGAGCAACCAAAAGCTAAACAGAATGTAACAAGGAAAAAAAAAAAAAGAAGATAACATAATTCTGAAGTTTGAATGCATGTCCCAGCCCCAGCTGTCGCCTCCTGGTCCTACCAGGCTCAGTCAGATGTACAAGCACAGTATGCACTCCTGACCTTGCCACATCTCAACAAGCACATAATTAAAGGGTGCTGCACCTCTGTCTTCTCCCAAAACCTGACATCCAGCCTGGCACAGCCTACAGTCATTTCACTGGCTCTGCAACACCTCAGGTGCTGCTGACCTGAGCACATCCCAGTTCAGGGTGTGAGAGTCAAGTCACTGCACACTGGCACCACTCTCCAACCTCAGGGTGACCGTTTTTTCTCCAAAACTACTTTTTGGACTACCTTGAGGCTATCCGTGTCCGTGTATACAAGTGCACATGCATGCACTCACACACGGCAATCAGTGTAGTTCATTTTAAACAATTAATATTTGTGAAACTGATTCCTGTTCTACAGTCCCAGCTGAGACTATCTGCTAACACAAGTCTGAACACTAATGGGTCTCTGGACACACACAAAGCCTCTGCCAGTAGCAACCAGACTAAACCCACTGGTACAGTGAACAAGAAACTTGTAGCTGCTAAATGACACTGAAACTATCCTGTTGTTACAACAATTCCTCATTCTATAACCAACACACGCGAGTTTACAAAAAAAAAAAATCCATATTTTTACTTCGCTTTATAAAAATCTCATGTATTTATTAACTGCACACTGTGAAGGTCAATTCTTCTGGAAGAACATCTTTCCAATTATCTTGCTGTAGGCTACGGGATTGTGTTCAAATTAACACAAACTCAGCAGTGGACACCTCTAAGCATGAAACACAACAACAGCTGTATGCGTGTTAATCACAACAATGCAACTGCTCCCTTTCAGTGGGGCCTCTGTAACATGACTATTTGATTCAGAAATATAAATCATAAATAGTTGCTTCACTCTTGAACTAGAGAATATTCTGCAGAGTCTCCATTCAATGGCAGAGGATTAATCAAGAGCTGATGGTGCTACGCAGCAAAATATAACAGAAGCCAAAGTTTGCCACTGTACATCCAGTGCAGTTTGCTGCCTTCAGAAAGGAGTACAACAAATGCATTATGCTGCAGAATGACAAAAGGAATCTATCCACCAAAGTAAAATCCTCTTTGTTTTCTTGAAGACAATGTCAAAGCATATTTTCCAAGTAATGTTAATGCCTAAGGGAAAAACGTTGCTTTTTTGCTCTATCAGTAATTTATTGGACATATAGGAAAGTTGTGTTTCAATAAAAAAAAATCCATAAAATCATAATTAATGTTACTACATTTTTTCATTTAATAAAAGTATGATTTTATATAACAGAATGTATTCTAACACCTCTACTCACTGGTAAGAGATTAAACTGTAACTAAGAATTAGCAGCTTAAATGAAACTTAGGTCAGTAAATGCAATCACATTTTGAATGGCACTGGAGTGATGTATAGAGCAACTGTTACATACTAATGGAGAACACTGGTCTTTAAAAAGTCTTGTTTCACCTTCCAATAGCAAAGGGTCAATAAAACTCACTACTTCATTAGACTAGAGTATTTTGATGAGCATATATATATAATTATTAGACATTATTAGTACTACTCATCTGTTCAGAAACAGGTCACAAGTCGTGCCATCTAAGCATCAAGGCACTGTTCGTCCACATGTTCAGTGTGCTGTGTAACTTCGCCTAGCAAATGAGTAAGATTCAACATCCAAGCCAAAACGTAGTTATGTAATGCACTTAGCTAAAATATTAAAATAATTGTTTCTTCATACTACAGTACTATCATCATGATTTTGTACTCCATGAACACCCCAGGGTTCTCGGCAGAAATTTTCGTTGTAACTTCACATAACATTGGGACACTTTACACTCGCTCCAGTTTAAACAGGACAAGCAGACACATATTAATTGTCCATACTACCAATAGAGGTGGTCAAGAAAAGTGGTTAAACATCGTGACGCCCCTTTAATTGCATAAAGTTGACAGGATTATAAAGATGGAAGCCACATCATCAGATGCACCCAACCCCAAGCTGCAGTCACGCTCATAACTCAAAGTATAGAAAGGGACTGGTGGCTGGGACCAGAACAGAACAGAGGCAATATATTCTTCTCAAACAACAAATGAAGAAATGCAACAACTATTGCTACAGCCCAGTATTTTTAGCATCACTTAAAATAAATACAAATATGCACAGGAAAAGCAGCTCAAGAAAAGCAGAGTGAAAGGCCTTTGCACCTTTACCTTCAAAAACTGTCACACACCCACTGTGGAGTTAAACTTGCTTTCAGTTAAGCTAGCAGAAGCAATTTTATATTTCTACAGAATTACTAAACATTAGTAACTATAATTTATAAATCTCTGTCTAGGACAATATCTCTACACATGAAGAAAACTGGTAAGAAACTATGATGTTTTCTTAATGAACACCCTTCTTTGACTGCTTCTAGCTTTTACACAGCCCTAACTTTGGGGGACTTCCTGTAATTGTAAAACAAAATACTATCAGTCATCCTTAATGCAATT
Source organism: Aleadryas rufinucha (assembly GCA_013397815.1). NCBI lineage: Eukaryota > Metazoa > Chordata > Aves > Passeriformes > Aleadryas > Aleadryas rufinucha. The sequence continues at coordinate 7,425 of VZTH01017695.1, read as the reverse complement.
CCATTATATTAATGACCAGAGAGCAATAACAACAAAAAAAGCCTTTAAAATATTCTCTTGTCTACTGAAGAAAAGAAAAATAACCTAAACCCCATTTTTCACATTTGTATGATTGTTTCAGTATCATTAAAATGACAGATTTTGTACTGACAGGAAGGCTGCTATTCCTATGTGCAGCCGTAGTCCCAATGTTTTTGTTTAATTTCAACCAACTTGTCCAAGTAGGCCATTTGGTAGAAACCTATAAATGGCACCCAGGGGGTCTGGGTTCTTGCTGTAAAGAGGTCAGCTATTTCCTCCTAACTAAAAATAGACAAGATGAGGGAGGGGAAGAAGGAGTGGAGTTTTAATTTAGCAGCTGAAAAAAGAGTTTACAAAATTACTTCCATCTTGCCTCATAATGAAGATCATGAAAAAAAGAAGCTGTCCCAAGAGTTACAAAACCTGGATCACTTCATAGGCAGGCTGGGGTACATAATCTAAAATACTAGAAATTAAAAGAGCAGTAGTAATTAAAGAGAATCCAGGATACGGATCATGTTATGACGCCCACCCCTCTTTAGGCAGAGCAGACAGATTTACCAGCAGCCGTGCTGCCAGGTGTTAACAACTCTCCTCTCTCCCACTAGCAAGGACTGCACCATGGTCGAGCAGATAAGGCACTACAGTCAGCTGCTGTTCCCCTGAGTCAGTTTTTTCCAGAATTTACCCTCCTGGCTTTTTGTCTCCCACACTTACATTACAACCTGTTTAGGGTGAGAACCACCATCTGCAATATTCCCCAAATGGCCCTGATTTGAATGGGGGCCCCTTGGCACTACTAAAATACAAACAACATCAGTTTAATACAGAATGAATTCTAACTCTGGACTCTTAGCAGCAGCAAAGAGCAAAGGCTAGCGGCACTGAAGCAAACACCAACCCTGCTACCTGCGGCAATCACCAGGCAACCTAAACCTAAACCCTGGGATGGCTTTTCCAGCCTCATCTCCACAATGAACCAAATTCAGCATGTCACTAAATCCTGAGTGTATCGCACTGCTGACTTATCTCAGCTACTGAAAAATAAGATCCCATCCACACTGAGAGACATTCTTCTCTACTCCTTCCAAGCAAAGGGATGACAGGCCTTTAACAGCTCCTGCTGCCAGAAGAGGACTCTCCATTCAGGAAGCTCTTCCAGAAGCCATGGCACATTAGACATATCAAGTGGACAGCATGTCTACTTCTGGCCCCCGTCACCACAAAAATGAGAAGAGCCCATCTGACAATAAATGACAGGACCAAAACAGCATGAAACTGAATCAGGAGAGGTTTAGGTTAGATACTGCGCAAAGGTTTTTCACCCCGAGGGTGGCTGGGCACTGGAATAGGCTCCCCAGAGAAGAGATCACAGCACCAAGCCTGACAGAGTTCAAAACGTGGTGGGATTCTTGGGGCTGTCCTGCACAGGGCCTGGAGTTGGAGTCAATCCTGGTGCATCCCTTCTAACTCAGCATATTCTATGATTCAGTGAAAACCAGGCAAACTGGTGGAGCAGAAATCTGACAATTCCAGGTGCCCCTTCCCCAGCAATGATTTAACTAATTTTGCTCTTTAGCTACTTATTGTGGAGAATATCTGCAATCATTTAAAAAAAAAGCAGTAACATAACTCACAGCAGTGACATAGCAGAGAACACTGAAGTCATCTTACTCATTTGGGTGGGGGAAGGGCAGAAGATGTATTCCGATGGCAACTTATCTGCAGAGGGTTTTTTTATGTCCTAAGAGACCTGGACAGTTGTGTAGTTGCCAGTGTTTACATGTATGTGTAATTTTTAATCCTCTTTGCTTCTGAGACATGCTTTTTCATCTTAGGGGAAGAAAAAAAAAATCTTAAAATCATAGTATATACTGAGTTGGAAGGGGTCCACAAGGATCATCGAGTCCAACTCCTGGCCCTGCACAGGACATCCCAAGAGTCACACCATGTGCCCAAGAGCATTGCCCAAATGCTTCTTGAATCCTGGCAGGCTTGGTGCTGTGACCATTTCCCTGGGGAGCCTGTTCCAGTGTCCAACCACCCTCTGGGTGAAGAACCTTTTCTTAACANGCTGCTATTCCTATGTGCAGCCGTAGTCCCAATGTTTTTGTTTAATTTCAACCAACTTGTCCAAGTAGGCCATTTGGTAGAAACCTATAAATGGCACCCAGGGGGTCTGGGTTCTTGCTGTAAAGAGGTCAGCTATTTCCTCCTAACTAAAAATAGACAAGATGAGGGAGGGGAAGAAGGAGTGGAGTTTTAATTTAGCAGCTGAAAAAAGAGTTTACAAAATTACTTCCATCTTGCCTCATAATGAAGATCATGAAAAAAAGAAGCTGTCCCAAGAGTTACAAAACCTGGATCACTTCATAGGCAGGCTGGGGTACATAATCTAAAATACTAGAAATTAAAAGAGCAGTAGTAATTAAAGAGAATCCAGGATACGGATCATGTTATGACGCCCACCCCTCTTTAGGCAGAGCAGACAGATTTACCAGCAGCCGTGCTGCCAGGTGTTAACAACTCTCCTCTCTCCCACTAGCAAGGACTGCACCATGGTCGAGCAGATAAGGCACTACAGTCAGCTGCTGTTCCCCTGAGTCAGTTTTTTCCAGAATTTACCCTCCTGGCTTTTTGTCTCCCACACTTACATTACAACCTGTTTAGGGTGAGAACCACCATCTGCAATATTCCCCAAATGGCCCTGATTTGAATGGGGGCCCCTTGGCACTACTAAAATACAAACAACATCAGTTTAATACAGAATGAATTCTAACTCTGGACTCTTAGCAGCAGCAAAGAGCAAAGGCTAGCGGCACTGAAGCAAACACCAACCCTGCTACCTGCGGCAATCACCAGGCAACCTAAACCTAAACCCTGGGATGGCTTTTCCAGCCTCATCTCCACAATGAACCAAATTCAGCATGTCACTAAATCCTGAGTGTATCGCACTGCTGACTTATCTCAGCTACTGAAAAATAAGATCCCATCCACACTGAGAGACATTCTTCTCTACTCCTTCCAAGCAAAGGGATGACAGGCCTTTAACAGCTCCTGCTGCCAGAAGAGGACTCTCCATTCAGGAAGCTCTTCCAGAAGCCATGGCACATTAGACATATCAAGTGGACAGCATGTCTACTTCTGGCCCCCGTCACCACAAAAATGAGAAGAGCCCATCTGACAATAAATGACAGGACCAAAACAGCATGAAACTGAATCAGGAGAGGTTTAGGTTAGATACTGCGCAAAGGTTTTTCACCCCGAGGGTGGCTGGGCACTGGAATAGGCTCCCCAGAGAAGAGATCACAGCACCAAGCCTGACAGAGTTCAAAACGTGGTGGGATTCTTGGGGCTGTCCTGCACAGGGCCTGGAGTTGGAGTCAATCCTGGTGCATCCCTTCTAACTCAGCATATTCTATGATTCAGTGAAAACCAGGCAAACTGGTGGAGCAGAAATCTGACAATTCCAGGTGCCCCTTCCCCAGCAATGATTTAACTAATTTTGCTCTTTAGCTACTTATTGTGGAGAATATCTGCAATCATTTAAAAAAAAAGCAGTAACATAACTCACAGCAGTGACATAGCAGAGAACACTGAAGTCATCTTACTCATTTGGGTGGGGGAAGGGCAGAAGATGTATTCCGATGGCAACTTATCTGCAGAGGGTTTTTTTATGTCCTAAGAGACCTGGACAGTTGTGTAGTTGCCAGTGTTTACATGTATGTGTAATTTTTAATCCTCTTTGCTTCTGAGACATGCTTTTTCATCTTAGGGGAAGAAAAAAAAAATCTTAAAATCATAGTATATACTGAGTTGGAAGGGGTCCACAAGGATCATCGAGTCCAACTCCTGGCCCTGCACAGGACATCCCAAGAGTCACACCATGTGCCCAAGAGCATTGCCCAAATGCTTCTTGAATCCTGGCAGGCTTGGTGCTGTGACCATTTCCCTGGGGAGCCTGTTCCAGTGTCCAACCACCCTCTGGGTGAAGAACCTTTTCTTAACATCCAACCTAAACTTGCCCAGACACAGCTTCAGGCCATTCCCTCAGGTCCTGTCACTGGTCACCAGAGAGAAGAGATCAGTGCGTGCCCTTCTGCTTCCCTTCGTGAGGAAACTGTAGACTGCAATAAGGCCTCCCCTCAGTCTTCTCCAATCTGAACAAGCCAAATGACCTCAGCCACTCCTCATATGGTTTCCTCTCAAGACCCTTCACACTTTCATGGTCCTCCTTCGGACACTCTCTAACAGCTGAACGTCTTTTGTATATTGTGGCACCCAAAACTGCCCCCAGCACTCGAGGTGAGGCTGCCCCAGTGCAGAGCAGAGCGGGCCAATCCCCTCCCTTGCCTGGCTGGTGATGCTGTGCCTGATGCCCCCCAGGACACGGGTGGCCCTCCTGGCTGCCAGGGCACTGCTGACTCATGTTCAACTTGCCACTGACCAGGACCCCCAGGTCCCTTTCCTGGCACTGCTTTCCAGCATCTCATTCTCCAGTCTGTCTGTACATCCAGGGTTGCCCTGCCCCTGGTTGCTGCGTAGTTCACTAAAGGTGCTAAAAACTGAGACGACTACAGCAGCTCTGCTCAAATCTCCACTCTTTTTACCATTTTTACATGTAGCACAAGAGAGGTTTAACGCATTTTTAATGTGATAGCATCCTCCCCGTCTTGCTTTCCTTTTTCCTCCCACCCCCTCCACAAATTTTCTGTGGGAAAGCTTCCCTGTTTTACTATTGCTGTCGTTGAGATGTTGCAATTATTATCTGTAATTGTTTCTTAAAAAAAGCCAAACAAAAAAAACAACAATGCCAAAACACACACTAGGACAAATCTGGCTCTCTTTGCCAACAACATCTGCTATCACAGAATGAATATATTTAATTCAAAACCTGCCCAATGTGTCTGTACGTGACAGAACACTGACCGCAGGGCAGGGAGAGGCCTAAACCCAGTATGTGCAGTCACATGGTACACAAGGCATATGATGTTAAACCTTATACATGCCACACGAGTAGTCTTGGTTGAAAGACCACTAATAAACGGGGTAAGGAAGAAAGATATGACATTATATTTGTCAAGAGTAAAGACCTTGTATTTATTACCTACAATCAAATCTCCCTCCGGCACAATATGTTTATTTTCATACTATTAGCCTAAAACACTAGTCTTGAAATTTTAATTTTACACTCCATTTTATTTCAAATCATCACTCTTTTCAATGGAATATTGTAGGTTTCTGCAACATTATGATACAATATTTTCTTTTTTTGGAAGAAGCGGTGGGTGAGCCCTGCCGAACAGCCCGCCTCCCCTCCCCCACCGCACACATCCACATCCACACTCCAAGACTTGTGCGTCAGGAAGGGAGAAATGCCGTACGAATCCTCGTGGAGAACAGCAAAGAGGCATGTCAAGGCAACACATGAAGGGAAGCCTTAATTCCGTCTAAACGCCGACTTTGAGGAATTAATATGCGAGCCGAACTTTTAGGGTGTGGCTTGGTGTTTTTGCCCCTTGTTGCGCTGTGCAGGATGCCTGCCCCAGAACTCAACAACACATCATTAAATAGGTCAAGGGTCATTCGCTTTACATCACACCACACCAATATTCAGCCGCACACCGAACCCATCTATCAGCCCAACCGCCGAGACTGAACGCGCACCACAAAATGGGGACCCTGCCCAGCCCGGTGACAGCGCCGGGGGC